>CAHIKZ030001535.1:0-205000 GCA_903632075.3 Acanthosepion pharaonis | reverse complement strand
TTGTACGTATCCACTTGGCTAGGTTTGGTGGGATGTTGGTACAGAGTGTTATATATATATATATATATATATATATATATATATATATATATATATATATATATAACATAAAGACATATATATCAGGTTATCATATATATTAATGGCTATGTGAATGACAAAATTCTATATCACGCGTTTCGTTCAAGAAAAAGTTTAGGGTTTTATTGATGGAATCAGTCTTATCCATAAAATGTCTGAATGGAGAAAGGAGGGGATAAGATAAAACAAAAACCTGTTACATTTTACATCGAAACATTCAAGATACAGAGACGCTCAAATTAAAATTTAGAATTCTAAGTCTAGTGTATTTCGACGCTTAAATTAGTCGGTCTCATCCAGCTTATTATCGATTTCCTTTTAATCAAAAATGCGTTCTTTAATTCAAAATTATGCATTGAGCGTATTATTTTGTTAAAGATAACTTTTATCTTCATAGAATCTTTTATTTAAATTTCCAGATGCCTCATATATATATATGTTGGGACAATTTTTGCTGCCAATTTTTAAATTGATTAAGGTGATTTGTGTGTTTGTGTGTGTTTATCTGTCTGTATGTGTTTATGTCTGTATGTGTCTGTGTTAATCAAATCTCAAACTGTTTTCGAAGTATTTATGACAAATTTTTATGCTATGTTTTAGATAAATCATTTTCAATAAATTTCTTTTCAATGCGATTGTGAAACTCTTCGTAGACGAGTGGTCAAAGAGATCAGATCAGACGGTGTTTTCTTTTGCAAAGGAGGCGAGGTTTCAAATCCTACCGGAAAGCGGATTTTCTTTAATATTTTTTTTCAAATATGAAAGGCTGGTAGATGAAATAAAATACTATTTAAAGTATATTGAGCGTCGACTCAAATGCGGGTATCACCGAAAATAACGTTTATTCTACATATTCGAGTGTAGTGAAACATTTGCTATAAATATTCGCGAATTTGTATAAAAAGGATTAAAAAATTATCGAAGAATATTTATTGGAGAAAAAAGCGTTCAAATTTAGAGAACAAAATTTTAAATAAATATATAAATTAAATTAACAACATTATTTGTTTAATATTGATACAGAATATTAATAAAGTGTGTACAGACCATGACTTTGACTTACTTACTACCACCACAGGAATTCACTAATTTTAAATGTCAAATATTATTGTCAACGATCTTTCATAGATTGCCAATTGGACGGTGATCTATATATTGGATTGGCCGATGTTTTCACCTTCCAAGTATTTTTTACCATTTTTGTTCTAGGATAAGAGACATTAACTTGCATAGAGATGTGCTCAGAAACAGATGATTTCAGAAAAAAAAACAAAAAAAAACAAGGTGTTCTTCACTAATATTCTTAGACAATGCAGCATTTACTTTGCCGTGAGTGACGAAAAAACACCCACAGACGGCAAAATACTACTACCTTTGAATTTAAATGATTTTTCACACCAGCAACTCATTTTCAAAGTTCCGTCTATTATTTAGCTTCTTGTTGTTGTTGATTAGTTTGATTTCAGAATGTGCATCAATCCCTGCATAAACGAAGCAGTAGCAGTATTATCTAATGAGATACATTCATATCACATTCTTCGGTTACCTGGTACGCAATGACCTTAGCGGTGTCAAAACAGTTTATCATGAAAAGTCTTTGAATTGCCCAATTTTGCTAAAAGTGACCGCCCAAGTATTTTAGATGACTTAAATGAGGTAGTATCAGTACAAAACTTTTATATTCTAGAAACTAAACTCTTCAATTTATTCACTTTTTGTTACAGAAATCGTTATCTCTTGAGATGTTAGTGTGCCAACCTGTGTGATTCATCAAATTTTAAACGGTTTACCATCGGGATGACATAGGAAACAATACTGCAGGTAAATAAGGAATATTTGCTTACACTGCAAAGTTTCCATAGTTAGTTGGGAACGATCATACTTTTTTTTAGAAATAAACTTTAAACAACAATGTGCTCTAATTTTGGACGCTAAATTTTTTATAATAATAATCAATTTTAGAACAGTTTTTGGAGAAATATTTACTGAAATTTTTATCATGATCGACTCTGTAGACACGCAATATTTTTTTTCATTTCTAAACTTTCGTTCTCTGCTCTTGTGTGCTATTTCTATTTGTCGGTCTGTCTCTCTCTCCCTCTTTTTCTCTCTCCCCCCCTCTCTCTCTCTCTCTCTCTCTCTGTCTGCTCCTCTACATATATATATATATATATATATATTTATATATATATATATATATATATATATTGCGTTTTATATGTTGATTATTATAGATGACTTGCGCACAAAGCAGGATGCTAGATAATCTGAAAATATTTCTTCTAAAAAAAACAAATAAAATTTTTAAATCTTTAGTTTAAAAAAATAAAAAACAAAGATTTCAGTATGAACAATTTTAAAATTGAAAGAACCAAGATAAATTACAATGAATAGAATGATGTTATTTTTATTTTCTTTATGACAAAAAAAAATAACATAAGAGAAGGTGAAAAAAGAGAAGAGATAAATAGAAATACAAGGTATATGACTGTGCGCACGCGTGAGGAATGCTTAGGTGTGTGTATGTGTGTGCGTGCATGTGTGTGCGTACATGTGTTGTTTGTGTCTTTATGTGTGAGCGTGCACGCAAAGCAGGAAGCTTTAATCTTCCCAGAAGAATAATACAGCTCGGTTCAATTACATTGGCATCAAGAACAATTTAATTTTCTCTTTAGCATCAATACACATTTAGCATCATCTAAATAATTGCTTAAAGATAATAGCCATTGATAATACTGCGTATTTATTAAATTGAATTTTAATATATTTGCACAGGTATTAAGTTACAAATGTAGTAAATTGTGTTGTTGGTATAGCTTAGTTACTAGGACCAACCAAGACAACAACCAAGAAACGATGCAAAAAATTCTGATGTGTTCATTTAGTCAAATTTTGGAGAATTGGTCTGACCTAATACTTTTCAGCACACCCTCGTAATTTTATCTTGCAAGGCACAAGAACAAACTGTAGAAATCTGGCCTTGTTTTTCCCAACAACTAAACATAAACGAAATAAATAAAATCGACAACAATTGAACAGATAATAAAAACGTCTAAGAAAAAAAATTATAAGGTACTTTGTAATTTTCTTTTTCTCCCTCCTCTCTCTCTACACACACACACACACACACACACACACACACATATATATATATATATATATATGGAAATTCTAAAACAATGTGTGAAGACAAGTTATTGCAAATGGTAAATTTCGTTAAAATCCTAAAACTGTTTGAAGTGTAACAGTGTGTGCTGGAATAAGCGTTGGTTAATTGTCGATCGTGTTCCCCTGGAGAGGTATTGTTTTGGCGGTGCACTGCTGAGTCAGTGGTTAACAGCAACATAGGCACTGCTTGCCTTCATGCCGTTGCGTTACGACCCTAACCCTCACTTTCCCTGATCATCATCAAGATGGCAGTAGGAAACCAAACAGTTGGCGCCATGATTATTTCATTATTCGGAAGTTAATATTTCCCTCTTTACTATAAAAGTGAAACAAGAACAACAAGATGCATGTGTGTCTATATCTGGGTGTTTCTATTGATGAGTGTTTCTGTGTGCATGTTTTTTATACGCCTGAATTTGTGTGTGTGTGTGTGTGTCAGAGAGAGAGAGAGAGAAAGAGAGAGAGAGAAAGAAAGCGTGAGATATCAAGAATCAAGGCAAAATTGAGAGAAACCCAGTCTACAAGGTTAGATATTATTGATCCACAAAAATCTTTTTTTTTCTTTAATTCATTAATTCATTTCTTCTGTTTTCCCATTTGTAGCCTTGAAACATTTAGATGTGTACATGAACGCTAATAGCGAGATGTGATGCCATGCATATAGTCCTACATGAAGTTGTCTCTTCCTGTTGTACATTTAAGAATATGTTTATGAGTAAATATATAAATGAATCTCTGTGTAAACCTACATTCTTATGCGTGTGTTTATTTATTAATGTGAATGCACCAGAATATTTCATGCTCATTTACATGAGAAAATGTATGTCTATGTTTAATCAAGGAAAATGTAAACAAACAAGAAGCCATCGTTTTTGTGATCAATCACAAGTTGACTTTGATTTTTACTCATCTGTTTTACATAAAAAGATTTTTCTATTATTACTTTGTTTGGCTTAATATTATCATCTTTTACATGTAGCGATCGATCTCTCATTTTCATGAAGATATACAAATCAAAATTTAATGATAATGATAATACGGTCCAAACAAGTGTGTATGTGCGCATGTGCGGTATAATGATAAACTTGAGAACAGTTTATTTCCATTGTATTCTAAAGTCGACACGACCGGTTTTGCGACTTCAAAATTAATAGGAAGTGTCTATCAATATTATAAAAGAGCAATTATTTTCATTTCCCTTTTTCAATCTAATTCTTCTTTCGTCCTTTAGATTAAATTAAAATAATAAACTAAAAATAACTGGTGAGCTAAGATTACAGTTGTAATATGTGTCTTAATCTTCCTTTCTGGAGCAGTCAGCGACGTTTTACGCTCAAACCTATGTGTGACACTTGTCAAAGAGTCTCATGACAATATTGTGATAGCAATCTTCAATGGTTATTTATATTTCTGTATTTTCAACTTCTTATTATTCGACTAGTTTCATATGAAATTTTGGATATCATATATAAACAAATAACAATATATGTGTGGGTGGGTGTACGATCGCGCGTGTGCTTGCAAGATCGTTAAAAGTATATATGTCCATGTGTGTGTGTGTGTGTGTGTGTGTGTGTGTGTGTTTGTGTGTGTGTATAGTCTGCTTGGTGGTTAGTTGCGTATTTCCATCCTGCGCCAGGAGTCGGCGTTTGAGCCCGAATTAAAAAACAAAATTTTAAAGGCCTTCCTTCACTTGGAAAACAAATGCAACAGAAATCTTCTGCTTCCTCTTCAACTAATTTGGCTAAGTACCGGACTCTCTTATAAATATATATATATATGTATATATATATATATATGTGTGTGTGTGTGTGTGTGTGTGTGTGTGTGTGTGTGTGTGTGTGTGTGTGTTTTGTATATTTAGGTTGAAAGAATTCATCGAAAAAGATTTTATTAAATTCAATCTACACGGCTTGCCTGTTTTTTGTTTTTTTGTTTATTGTTTTTTTTTTTTTGCTATGTCCATTTCATTATTTACAAATATCGCTTCTTCGCGTTTTCGCGAACCATGTGGTTCATTTTATATGAAAATATATTTAGTATCTGTTGCTAATTTGATAAAATTTTATTGATGTTGTTTGTTAATGCTTCTAGTATTTGTAGTGTTTCTTTTTTACAGTTTATGTAATATAGTATTTTTTTATTGATGGCAAGGATTTGTCGGATTTCTTGTGTTTTGTTGTGTTGGTTGGTGATATGCGATTTGAATGGCACATTAATTGGTGCGATAATGGCAACCAATATATGCGTTGTTTAAATTATTACTGTTAGGGAGGTATTCTCCAAATGAACAAGCGAATTGTCAAAGTTTTAATTTTAGTTGTTGATGGTGGTCATGTTGGAGGTTTTTAGGGTTTTATAATAATGAAAACTCGATAATGGCTTGTAAAAGCAGAAAGCAATCAGACATTAAACATAATATATTTAAATATAAACTAGGAAAATGAACTGAAATATAAGAAAATAAATTTTAAAAACTTTAAGAAATAACTTACTTTGATTTTTAACCAAGCTTGTATAAAGGAAAAAATTATGTCTAAACGCACCCAAAAACACGGTGCATGTGTGACAATAAGTGTGTGCGCGCACACATTTTGTGTGCGTAAGCATATTTACTAGTTTTCAAATTCTCTGATCTACTAGAGCATTCTTTTAGCTTGACCTCAGGATGTCCTTTTTTAACCTTCGAGAACCATTCTCGGAACATACTTGCACCTATTGCTTAAGCTACAATGGTTCACTACCTAGCTAACTTTGAACTTTTCCAAGAGCAAACATGAACATTGCCATATGTGCATTTTATATTCAGCTATAATTTTCATCAAAATAAAATGAAATTATAACTTTTCTACAAGCAAATTGCATGAATAAAAATCAGTAAAGAGCTTTATAGACAAAAGTTATGAATATGATATTGCTAAGAATCTAACGCCTATATGTGGGGGTAAAAACATAAGCCATGTTTTTTATATATATTTCTTTGACAAATGCATAACATAAGACAAGACAAAAACATCAGAAATTCTCATAAAAACTATTATTGGACTACATGTTCTTTAAATTTTTTCTGCATCCAAGTCTACAAGACTGACCAAGTACATTACTTTTTATTGTCCTGTCATTTTTAGTTGTTTTCACCGTATGGACAGGTGCATTATCTTTTTTCCTTTTTTTTTTTTTTTTTTTTGTGCTTCCTTCAAGAAAATAACTTTTGTAAACTAGAAAACAGTTTTTGCGATTTTTGCAAAATTTTCTGATTCTGTTTATCATTTAGAAATTGATCACATCGTATAAGTTGCTCAACGCTACCTGCTGCTCCAGACAACCCCTGCAATACCTTCTTGACATCAGTTCAATACTGAACTGTTAATCAGTTTGGAAAGCAGCGCTCAGAAACGTCGTAAATAATTTCAAATGTGACCTCATCACACTCGAAGCATACTGGATCCAGCTTCTATTTATTAATACCAATAAGAGTTATTTTTATAGTTCTTATTTTAAACTGCGGTTTCCCAGTCTTAGACGAAACCAATTTCTCAGTCTCATTTTAGGGATCTTCCGGAAACTAGATTATGGTGGTAGTTTCTACACTGCTTTCTATCATGAAAACTACATATTTTAACTGCTTATCATTTTTGCTTGTGGTAGCACTAATCCTGCCACACTCCTTATTCGTTGCAATTGATCTCGTTGCAGGAAATACAGACCAATACTCTTTATAGTAGCTAGTGACTTAGAAATGCTTTTTAATGTTTATTAATATTAGCATGCCATCCCATATGAAAAAAAATTGAGTCATGATTGTCATACATTAGATACACTCCATTATAGAACCACTACTTTACTATGTAAAGTATTTGGAAATATTCTGTGAATATTTTACATTAACCAGATTTCTCGAACATGCTTCTTTTCAATCATTCTTAAAAAGACTTACTTGGACTCATTTTTTCCAAGAGAATGTGTGTGTGTGTGTGTGTGTGTGTGTGTGTGTGTGTGTTAAACAGAATGGACAGAGAATACCTGTTAAGTTTTTGCTAAATCTTTTTTATAAGTTTCACTTGGTGTCGAATAAGTCGTTTGATGTCAGGTGGCAACCTAAAAATGAACTTACCTGTGATATGTTCCGATTACTTCCGACCATTGTCTTGTTGTTCTAATGAAAAAAAAAACATAGTTTGAAATGAACATGCTCTGATTGTGGGGTAGATTTTAGCGTGTTTGAACAGGCATTCTCTGTTCGTTTTTATTTGATAAGACATGTTTAAATGGAGGATTCTTACATAAATATACTAAAAGTACAAATAATCAGATATCAAATAAACTGTAAAAGCAAGAAATACTAAGAGCATTAAGCATGAAAAACAAAAAACCCAACACGAAGAAAAGTTTTATCAGATTTTGGAACAAACTTACCAAATATAATCTATAAATAAAAAACATGAACTGTCACTGGAAAATCTAAGGCTTTAAAAAACCGACCTGACGAATGAAGACACGATATTTGAAAAACGATGAAAATGATATAGCTCCAAACACTCCTTTGTAATGACTTATGAAAACCGAAAGTAAATATTCGATAGGTTATATTTAAAATACCCTGGAGTCTAGGAAAAAAATCCTTAACAAATATCTCTCATTGTTTTTTTTAACCAAATGAGTATAAATTAAAAATTACTGCCTAAATACATTATATATATATATATATATATATATATATATATATATATATATATATATGGACAAACAGCGGATTTGACGGATTTAATGTTTTATTTAGATTCCTTGAGATTTCTCCTATGTATTCAAATGCGTTACTTGCTCACCGTAACGAAACTGACCAAAATTTCGACATAAAAAATGCTACTCAGATCAAAGGAGATAAGAATTCACTACGACGAAAATGTTTAGAGAGTACTTGATCGCAAAGTCATCAACAGTAAATTTGCACCCTGGCTCTTACAAAATTTCACCATTTCTGGTAGAGTCTTTATTATCACAGTGATGAAAACAAAAGTGATGGAAACAAAAAGGAAAAGAATCTAAATGAGATCGGCTAGATTAAAAAAAATTAAGTTAAAAATTTTTATTCCCAGGGATGCCTCGTCTGTGCGCATGTGTAGTTGCACCAAAATAGTCCGATGAAATCCTAACGCGTCACACGAAAACATTTTCTATTTTATCATACATTTTTCCCCAATATTAGTGTTGATATATAAAATATTTATCATTATCTCATATATATATATATATATATATATATATATATATATATATATATATATATATATATATATATATATATAATGTTCTCATGTTATCGTAAAGCCATTTTCAAATATATGTATACAAATACTCAGATATAAATGAAAATATATTGTAGACGTGGAAAATACCCATTACCATGTACAAAATTTTAATCGTATTAGAGACGTGTAGAAGATCTGTACACGCACTGATATAAATAAAGACTTGTATAAGGATGATGATCATCACCATTGCAAGTAAGACCACAGAGATTACATATTTACATTTTCCTATAAGCGATTCATAGGGAATATATGCTATTTGTTTATTTATCTAGTGAATTAAAATTGCCTTCGAAAGATACACGAATTTCAGAAATGAGCACACCATTCGTATCGGAATTCACTTGTACATAGAAGCCTAGAGCGCATGCGTAACTTATTAAACCGGTGCGCATGGCTGCAAATACAATTAACCTTGTTCTTACCTTAAGCGTAAAATTCCTGCTGAAAAAATACGGAATGACACCTCAGTAAATAAAAGTGATTTCGTTTTGCCGATCGCAGTACCAATTGAGTTTAATGAGCAACAAAAGTAATTAATAATGATAGATGATACTCTCTTTCGCCTATAGTATGTTGACTTAAAAGACAGAAATTTTAAGCGAGTCTTCTACTGAAGTTAATTAACCTGACAAACCGAGCACGGGAAGAGAGAAGTAAGGAAGACACTGATATGAAGTAAGGAAGACACTGGTATGAAGTAAGGAAGACACTGATATGAAGTAAGGAAGACACTGATATGCAAGCAAAAACTGGAACGACAGATTCCAGCTTACAGCAATGCAAATGGCAAACGACAATGAAATAGTTTTTGAATCATCAATGTTTTGAAATCTTTTTTCTCAAATGTATTGTACTGTTTATTTTTATTTGATTTTCACTATAGATAGATAGATAGATAGATAGATAGATAGATTGTTTCCTTTGTTGACGCAGATCTCGGAAGACACCATTAATTTTATGTCTCCGTATGATATTTTGACTTACTTAAAATCATATAGACATTTTTGTTGTTGTTTTAAGCATAATTAAAAATTGACTTAATAGTAAAATTAGAGTAAACCACACGTTTATTAACGAGCGCGACATAAATTCAATTTCACTTTATAATTGAAAACCACTTCTAATAGTTTCATGATAGTACAGTGGTTAGAATTATTTCGCTGGTGCAGTGAGTTTGGTTCTTACTGGGTGGCCCACTATTACGCTAGACGCAACAAAGTATAAGTATGGAAGAAATCCGCTTATGTAAATGTATATCCATTTTGTTTTCATGTTCAGTCAGTCTTGGGGCCAACACTTGACATGGCAAAGTTAGCAATAGAAAATCGACATGTTCGAGATCATTAAATATTGATAAGAAACACCTGACGTAGGTGGCTTTTTATTTCTTCTTTGCTTGCAGCCGATTTATTAATTGTTGTTGATATTATATTGCCAGTGTTTATCAGATAAATATTATCAATAAACAAATGATAAATGTTGAAATGTTTGAATAAATGTTACGTAAAAACAGATGCAAAGACCGAATCTTTATTTCATATTCTAGGAAAAAACATGGACTTAATTTTCCTCTCATTCTTGTCATCATAACTTTCTTTTGTCACCCCGAAAATACCACGGTGGGAAAAGAAAAAGGAAAGAGAGGGCAGTGCTGTGTTTATGATTAGAGTGTTTATTTCCCAATATTGGTTTCTCTTGATGGAATATTATCTGAAAAACAGAATTAGAAGTAAATTAGATCCATTAAATTAAGATCATCTGCTTGCTAGCATTTTCAAATTAAACCAAGACATGTTAAGCCGAATGAAACAGACTGCATCACTCGATAAGTCACTTCAACAACCCATGCACATATTAACAGTTCCAATCAATTAATATTAGAAATCATGAGTCATTTTTGGTGCAACGTCAGAGTATCATTATTATTATGATTTTATTTCCTTTGATTTCTAGTGTATACTCATTTCTTTCTGGGTCCCAACCAGAGACCTAAGGTCAGAAATGGCATCATGACATTTTCCACTGAGCATTTTTTGAGGCAAAAAAAACCTAAGATGACATATAAATAAAGTATGGACTGTACTTGTGAGTACAATTTTTTTGTATTTCTTTAAGGCTACGAGTAGCCCCTTCAATGAGACTATCGGAACCTTTTCCAATCAATCCGAGGGCTCCTACTACAACTGAAATTGTTGATGTCCTCATATACCACATTTTTGAGATTTCGATTTCAAGGTCCTTGTATTTTGATAGTTTTTTTTTAAACAGCTTCAAAAGATACATTTCAGTCAGCAGGGACTGCTATGTCAATATGAAGGAACATTTTGTTTTTGCCGTCTCTCATCGCGATGTCTGGGGGATTAGCTTTGGTTGCTCTGTTTGTACCTCTGTAATTGTATCAATTTCTTGCAGTTTCCTTTCCGTAAACGTTGCAAATGTTCCAATGCAGATATTGGCCCACTTTGTCATGCCGGGTTTTATATTCAGTGGTTGTCAATACCGTGCAACCCGATACAAGGTGGTCAATTGTTTCTGGATATTTATCACATAATCTGCATTTTGAACTAACATAATTTTTTCCGGATGTGTACTTGGTAATTTCTAGTTAGCGATCATTGGTCTTGTGCGACAAGAATATAACATTCGGTTTTAGCTTTTAACCCTGCATTAGGTAACCATTGGTGGGTATGGGGTTTATCGGCATCAACTTGTTTGGTACGGGCAGAATATTGACCGTGGAGATGTTTATCCTGCCATCGTTTCTCTATTTGTTCGATTGCAATTGCCTTGACTTTCTTTTTTTAAGGTTTTTGCCGCTGCACTTGGTGTATTATGTTTCTTTTGATTTCTGTTGAATATTCATTTCCTTCCTAGTCCCAACTAAAGACCAAAGGTTAGATATGGCATCATCACATTTTCCACTGAATATTTTGGTAAAAAAATAAAATAAAATAAAAATAAAACAACCTAAGAACACACATACTTTACATAGACAAAGCCCTTTGTAAGGTGTGAGCTGTACATATGTGAACAATATTTTGTATTTCTTTAAAATTGGAAGGGATTCCTTCAATGAATCTATCGGAACATTTTCCAATCAAACCTAGAGTTCCAACCACAAATGGAATCATTGATATCCACATATTTTAGATTTCCACTTCAAGATCCTTGTATTTTGGTTATTTTTTGAAGATCTTCAAAGATAAGTAATGTATCTTTGAAGTCTGCATTTACTGCCCTGTCAACAACAAAACACATTGTGTTTTTGTGGTCTCTGATCACTATGTATGGGTGATTAGCTTCAACTGTTTTGTCCTGTCTATAATCGAGTTTGAGTGGTGTTCATTCCAATTTCTTGCATTTTTCATCCCATAAAAATTGCACATTTTCTAGTACAGATATTGTCCTTCACTGTCATGTCGAGTTTTATATTCGGTGGATGCTAATACCGTGCAATTGTTTCTGGATATTCATCACAGGGTCTGTATTTCGGGTTAATACAAGTTATTCCAATTTTTGAAGTTTCACCCGAGTAATAATTGATAATTTTCACTGGATTTTAAGTGACAGAGAGCCTTCTCAATTGCACCACTCTCCTCGGTATTCTTAGCTGATGTTAGTAATTCTTTTTGTTTGTATATTTTCATGTCTCTGAAATTTCAAATTCTTCTCGTCGTTTTGGATAGGGATAGTTTCAGTTACACCAATAAGGATATCGCATTCCTATCCCATACTTTTCCAAATTTCCCGTAAGATTCAGATATTTTTCCAGATTTTAATTTTTCTTTTAATTGACATGGTGATATCATTTACTTGACAAGATTGCGCCTGAGTCGAAATCTACTTGAATTTCAAAATCACAGATAATTTTATATTCCCTAAATTAGTTTCTGGAATAAGCAAGCTCTTTTCTACCAAATACAAATAAGACTCATTCTGGTGGGAATTTTTATACAAGTTGGAACAAAATAATTGCGCCCTGAAGAAATTTATTTGTAAAATAATAAGCGTGCTGTACCAAAGCACCGTGTCGAGCTGTAGAAATTTGACTGAGTTAATTTAATAGCGCCGTAATCGGTATACAATATTATCACACTGGTTTGCAGTTGTTTCCAAAGGTCACCCTTCTACATAATCATGGCTATTGTTACATTTTTCTGAGCCAACTTGCATTTTGTTTATTTGTCTGATCTCCCTATCGTCTACATACACTATTTTGCATTGCTCTGTATAGTTTGAACTTAGGGAGGTTAATGAGTCAATATTAAGAAGAACTTAGTCTTTCTTAAAGTTTTCTCATCGTAACCAGGTCCATGACAAGTCATTTCTTCTTGTTGCAGTTGCTGTTGTTGAAAATTTGGGAAAGTACTGTAAATTCCTATATTTGGTTTCAGGTACAATTTAAAGTCCTCTTATAGCTTATATTTACGTCTAACCAACACTTCTGTATATAAAATTGATATATCTTACCAGAAAAAAATTTTTTGATCACCTGAAAACACATCATGTCGATTAGTCTCTTTAAATCTCTTATTCGTTAGTATAAATCACAAACGATGGAAGTAATGCCGAAAAATGTGCTTACTTCTTACCAATGCTTCATTAATAAACAATTAAGATAATCTTGTTAATATTTTGCAGCAACTCCTAGACGAGATAATAAAGGAAAGCAAGAACCATCCTGTAAGAAGACAGAATGTAGTTTTGTTTCATGTGATTTAAACACAGAAAATAATTTTAGAGTTTAAGAATTTTTGGAGATAATAATGATTTACTTATAGAAATCCTACTAAATATCTCATGGCTGGAGAGAAGAAGAGGTGGGTTCATACCTTTTCCAAGAGTATTTCCATGTAAGTGAATAAAACAAAACCGACATAGTACCGGAACTGGAACTTGGCTCTTCGATTTCTAATTCCGAGGCATTATCCATTACACCACCCGCACATCTAAGCTTATACCACCTAGTATTCCCAATATAGGTACTGACCAGGTGTATCGTTGCTTAACTTCAGTGATCGTACGAGAACCGGTGGTTCAATGTGATATGGCCGTTAGCAAGAGGAAGAGCCTAAGATGCGAGTAAGAATTGAAGCATTTAGAGAAATTTACCTGTCTGGAATGTTAAATAGAGGAAGAAAAATATCCGAAAGAAAATTGGAATCAAGAAAGATGCTTTCCAAGAGCTAAACAAAGTATTAAGAAACAGGGAAAAGTTGTTGGAAACAAATATAAGAATGATGAAATGCTGTTTAATATAAGTACTCTTGTATGGCAGTGAATTCTATACGATTTCTTCACTGAAAAGAAGGAGATTCAAGGCAACAAAGATGTGGTTCTACATATGTATACTGAGAAGTAAATATGTTAGCAATGAGTAAGTTTTACGGAACATGGTATCTAAAAGGACATTTTTCGTAGAATAAGAAAGGAACGTGTAAAAGATAATAAGGAAAGAGGACTTTGAGCATTTGACACTCACCGGATATACTGAATGCAAGAAAGACAAATGGTAACGGCGAGTAACCTTATTAACCTACCTAACGAGCTTGTTAAATTGTTGGCAGAACAGAGACTGGCAATAAGAAAGCAACCATTACTTAAAACTAAGAATGATAAGAAGTTATGGAGAGCTATGGTTAATTAAATCCTGAAGGGATGCCGTACATAAAGGAAGATTAGTACCGGTTTTACAAAATATCCTTTTCATTGAATAGAATTTATTTTTCTATCAATTCATTTCGTTTTAAAAGATTTTATATTAAATTTGTAGTGAATATGACTTGAGGGACAAAAAGTATTACCGAATAATTACCAAATCTGAAATGAATAAATCATAAGTTTCACATTTTCAAAAACAGAAAATTTTAATTATCTTCTAAAATGAATGTAATATATTTTTTAAATTTTTTGATACATTTTTAGATAACAACTACCAGAAAAATATTCTCAAACAATGAAGATACAAATGTTTAGATTAATATTGCGTTTTCCTTATGTATTTTACACAAAGATTTTCACAGCAATCTAATTTTCATGAGCGAAAAACTAAATTTTCATATTGCATTTGACAAAGAATGCTGCCTAAGTTAATTAATACAAATTATATGGATTAATCAAAAGAAAATTAAATGTTGTTTTTTCATATCAGTGGATATTCACAGAACATGCATGCGCGTGATTTTAAAAGCAAAAAACGTAATTCTTTCGAGTGATATCATTTTTTTTCTATTTGTCTGTTAAAAAGTGGGTGTGCGCTGTGGTGTAATGACAACTCAGAGAATTGTAGTCAGTTTCTTTACATTCACTTACGCGCAAATATCCTAGGGGAAGGTACAAATCCACCTCTTCTCTCCTCCATCCAAGTTATCAGGTTGAATAGCAGAATAGACTGAGTTCTATAGCCTTGGTTGGTAACCAGACTACTGCAGAAAGAAACGGCAGCCTACTGTAGGAAAATTTACTGACTAGTTATTCATGAATCAAAAGAGACATGGTATATCACGTACGGCACTTAAGTGGCTGAAGAAATGGAATCTCGTAATTCATAATTTTGTTGCAACTCTGGAATAAACAACTTCACGTTACGAGTTCGATAATCCATTCGAGTCATAAGGGCACCACATATACTGCAACCATCGCAATAGTGGCGTATCTAGGGTAAGATAATCCGACGGACCCCATCCCTTTTCAGGCTGGTTTTCTTCTCCTTTGACTGATTGCTACCTTACACGCTGAATTCACTTTCCGTATCAATAACCGTTACACTACTCGCGACTTCCGAATAAGCACCAGGCGCCTTTAATACAGAAATTTCATTTTTTTTTCTTGGTCTACAAATAAATGTAGTTAAACAAAAGATTTTTTACGTGGATCAGGGAAATTTTACACTTTGAATATTATACACACACACACACACACGCGCACACACACACACACATATACATATATATATATATATATATATATATATATATATATATATATATATATATATTTTGATATATGAAACAAAGTCATTCTCTATTGTTCAATCGTTTAAGTATTGTTAAAAGTCTAACAACAGTTTCTTCTAAATACTTATTTACCAGCTTCCAATTTCTCTTCTTTATTTTACCTTTGTAGATGTTCGATAGAAGGTAAAATAATTTCTTGACTTTTTTTAAACAAAGGAAAAAAGAAACTTGCTGACGCCACCCTGAAAAACAAGTGAATCAGCTTGAAAAATAGTGAACAGTTATAAAACTGATGTGTGTCGTGAAATATTTTCTCATTGGTTTATCTCCTGCATTTTCCTTGTGATAGAGGGAGAGAGAGAGAGAGCGGATGGGAGAGAGGGGAGTGTCTGGTACTCATCGGAATTAAATTCACACGGCAGTTGTCTAGACCAATGTTTGTGTTTCTCCATTGGAGCACGTGTTACCCATCAGTGTCAACATTGACCCCTGCTTGCAAAATCGATGTAAACAAAACAAACATTTTATTACATAATGATTTTTTTTTTTTTTGCAATACGAAGTTGTAAAGGATTGAAGATTAATAAAATGACGTCAGTCGGAAATGGGAAATTGGTCAGATTAAAATAGCGGTACGACTTAATTTGATTCAATTAAATTATAGCCGACAAATAAAGTGAACAAAAGAATATATATATATATATATATATATATATATATATATATATATATATATTCTATAACTTTTATATCATTTTAGTCAAGATCTAAAGATGCAATTTAAACTATAATAGACTAATTTAATTTGCAATAACCAATATTTTTTTTCTTCACAGATGCATATCCAAAATGTGCAAAATAGAATTCGAATTATTAGAAAGTAGCAAAATCTGCTCTGTGCAAATGTAGGAAATATGAATGAGCGAACTGTGAACAACGGCGAAGTTTTAGTGAAAATGGAAACAAAATGGACACTTATACTTCAGGAAGAGCACATAATGAGGAAAGAGAGTTTGGAAAATTCGATACTGAAAGGACATGTTGAAGTCAAGAAGGAGAGATTATTTGATTAAATGGATGGCGAAACTAGTTTTAGGAGATATTGCAAAAAACACAAACTTTCTTAAGAGAGCTATGATAGCTAACGTCCTGAAGGAACACGGCACATAGACGAAGTAGTGGTGTGATGATGGTTGTGGTGATGGGTGTGGAAAAATATTTTTGCTTATAATTTGAAAGCAATTGTTCTAAAAATAAAATATTCTAAAAATACTTTAATACTCAGTAAAATAGTATTTAAATGAAAATAATTTAAAATTAAAAGAGACGAGATAAATTACAATGGAGAGAATGAAATTATTTTTTTTAATTTCCTTTATAAAAGAAAAATCTTTGAAAATAGTTTTAAAAGAACAGAGATAAATGTTTTAATGCAAAAGTCATAAACAGAAAATGCTCAAAGTGAATGAGCGAATTATTGAATATAGAAAAGATATAAAAATTACAAAGAGTATGTAAGCCATATCATTTCTAAATGTGATGATATTATTGTCATGTTTCATATTTAAGACTCACTGTTAATTAACTATTGTCAATTCTCAACTTAGATTAGAAAAACATACTGTGGAGAATAAAGATTGTGTTATGCCTAAAAATTCAACTTTGGAAGCACAAGCTTCTGACTGAGCTCGAACACCGACCTTTAGGAAGCAACGATAAATAAGGAACTTTAAACCACTGAGTAGATCAGATACCGGAAGTCTTAATTTCCACGGTTGACTTGGACAGCCAGAGACAACCAAAAAATCATTTATTTTTTTAAAATTCCGGGAAATTCTTTTTTGCATCATGAAATGCTTATATTTGTTATGAGGACATTTAAATTATCAATTCTATTTAGTCAAACAGGATGCCCAGTTGTAGAAAATCTGCCCTGAATCGTGGAATAAAAAAATGAAATCAAACTTAAGATGAAAAAGTAAATAATATTTACTTCAATACAGATTAATTAAACTTTAAACCGGTTAATTTTCCCTAAATAACGTTTCAGAAAATTTCAGGGTAAACGAAGGGTAAACTGTCACAATTTTATATTTTTTAAATTGTGCGTTGTTTATTTTTGATTTTGTCGGGTGCACAGTATAATAGGGTCAGTTGGACATCGTCTGTGAGGAAAAAAAAAAGCACCATGACGCAATTCACTCTGCCAGAAATCTAGAAACGGCATGTTGTACTACTTGGCATTCACGCTGGAAGCTCCAATACAAACATTTCAGAGTGTTTAAGTGTCAATCTGAGGATAGTACAGAGCGAGAGACCAAAAAACTCCTTCAAAGATGGCTGCATTCACCAACTTGAACAAGGAGAGTGTCCAAAAGAGCTGCAGGAGATTCCGAAGTCGTCTGGCGGCTGTGATTGAAGCCAATGGCGATTTTATTAAATAAATTTACTCTTTAGTATTTCAAGATATTTTTGTGTAATTTTGGTAAATATGTCTATTAAAATGAGATGTCAGTGTTATTTTCATTTTTCCGTAATTTAGATGACAGTTTATCCATCTCACCCTGTATATCATTTTTGCAAGATTGTTTAATAAAGAGAATTATTTTCTTTTGACAGATCTGTCAACATGGATGAATTTGTAGCTTTTACAAATAAGAAGAAAAAAAATTCAATCAATCTAAAGTTGGTTTGCAATACACCAAAGTATTTTGCTTATTGGAAATATTAAATTTAATCGATTAGCTTGGAATAAAAACTAAAATTAAAGCTTTAAGAAAGATTTTTCATTTGTTAATTCATTTTAAACCTTAGGTATCGCTTCTTTTTGAGATACCTATATATGTGTGTGTGTGTGTGTTTTCGTTTATGTGCGCTCCCGAGTGTGTATGTGTGTTCGTGTGTGCGTGAATGGGCTAAGTCGTAGAACAATGTTTAGTAAACTATCAAACAGGCATTTATTACTATAATAAAACTGATTTGCACTATGCACACTCCACTTGTAACATCGTACGAGACTAACTTGTGCTTCATAAATTATAGTGTTAAAAAAGAAAGACACCAAATAAAATAAAGGAGAGATATGCAAGTTATTGTTTTTACACTTGTTTTTGGCCTTTTTAAATGTACAATGTAAAAAAGAATACTTAGTACTGGTGTGATTAAAAAAGAGTATACTAAATTTCGTGACACAAAGCAGTATATACAATTGAAAATAAAATCTTTTGACATATTTTAAAATGTGATATTCAGTTATTTCATCATATCAGAGAACAATTTCTTCCATTTTTAGTATTTTTCTGTTCTACTTCTCAATTAAATTTTATTGGCAGCAGAATCTATTTAATGAGTGATCTTTTTGGGGGGTTTTTTTCTTTTTTTTTTGTGATGGTTTTTGGGGAAAAAAAATCCTGAATCAAATAATGATCACTTATCATTGGGATTATCGCTGGTCTTTCTTTAGTAGTACTTCGAGAATCCTCCAGAGAGTTGGAGAAGAGTACTTAGCAATGGAAATGTTGTTCCGGGAGACAATTAACACTTAATCGTTCCTCACTAACCTGACAATTATTTTCGCAAAAGGTTACTCAAAATAGGAAAATTAAAAGAACGATGCGAAAAATACTGGGGAACTTAAGGATAGCTTTCTGTCCATAGCAACACTGTCATCTTTGACATTGGTTAAGATTATAGGTTGCTTGTTGGAGCAAGATGTTAATGTACATAACAATCTTACTAAGAGACAAAGAAAAAGAAATACAAAGATAACTTATCAAGTAATTCGTGAACGATATCTCTCGAAAAACTCCCTTCCCTTTTGAATGATATCGACTTATCTCTGATAAACTTTGTCAATAACAGCGTTTTTTTCTTTTCATTATGTATTATTTATTTCATCATTTTTTATACAGTATTTGTTATTTCTCTTCATCCGTCTTATTGATTACATTAGTCGTATTTTCTGACTAGTAAGCACAACTATTTTAACTAGTGAAGTCTGAAGACCTGTTTCGTATATCTAACTCTCAAATTTCAATCAATTTTTACACCATTCCTTAAAATTCCATGGTTCATGAGGAAATGAAATGTCAGAAATCGATTTCTTCATTTCTCACTCACAGCTTCTTCTTTTCAGAAAGTGGGAAACTACAACTTCCACTCTTTTGTAGCTCTTAAATATGTTTATCCGTTACTATGTGTTCCAGAAATTTCAAATATCTATTTTCTGATATTAGATATACTTGTCCTTTTTGTTTCCATTTTGCTTCATGTTATTCTCAGCATCTTTCTGTAGAAACACATTCTCTCTTAACTCAAGTCTCCTCTTCATCTGTGAAGAAATTGTCCAGTATTTCCTACCATGTAGGAGTATTTATATTATATAGCAATTCAGCACTTTTGTCCTTGTCGCTAATGAATTTTTCCTGTTTTTCCATACATACTTTATGTCTTGGAAGTCATCTTTCGCTATTCCAATGGACATTCGGATTTCTGTGTCACATTTTCCGTTATCTGTTAAAACACTTCACAATTATTTATAATACTGTACTTCGCAACTTGTATTTTGAGAATTTCCTTTTGCTGACAACTCTGCATTCTCTCTTCTAACAATTAGTCTCTTTTTCCTGCTTTCTTATATTACCTTTAGTAGTTCCTGCAATTTTCTTTCTGCGTTTGCTATCAACACTGTGTCATCCATGTAAATTGATAAGATACCTACCAATAATAAATCCTGGTAGTTTTCTTAGGATTGGCTCGTTCTAAAGGTTAAATAAATCCGATGAGAAGATGCATCCTTGTACCCCTTTCTATTTTTTTTATCTATTTTAGTGTCATATATTTGATTGAGCTTATCCACTTGCGAGGAATAAAACGCTAAAAATCATTATTCTATTTCTGGTTGTGATTATCGTTATTAAAAGTCAAATATTTATTGTAAACTCACTATAATCAGTATGCTAATAAAACTGTCATGAAAATAGTAAACGAATTTTTATCATTCAACTACAACTGATATAAAGTGAGTGAATTCAAAATATTTTTCAGATTGCTGTTTTTGTAATGAAATGAATACGAGATGAACATTTGGATGTGATATACAGTTTTGCCCAATTGTTAATTCTTAGACAAAAGATCTACAATGTTTTGAATGGAAGAAATCAACTATGCCATTCTATATTTTGTGTTCAGTTATTAATTGAAATATTAATCTGGTGTAGATGTATACTTAAAATGTTGCTAATCATCATATTTACAATTGATATTAATGATAATCTTGCTTCAATTTTAAAATGTTTATCTTCGCTTTTATATTTCAAACTATCGCCTTCACAGAACTTTTTTTGTTTCTGTAAATCTATTTAAAATGTTCCACTTAATTTCCAGGAGAATACAAGAGAACAATGATTTTTTAAACTGTTTTCGCTGATTTATTTAAATAAATACCCATATTTTTGGAAATTATTTTTACTGGATTTTTGTTGCAGCGGTAAACACAGATATAACAACAAACAATATTTTTTCTGAGGACATAATAAACATCTTTATGAGGTTAAGGTTTATGGCTTCATTTTGACCAGTGATCATGCTACAAACATGGTATTTTTGTTGATTTGTTGATTTGTTTAAGTACGTTTTTCCGATACCCAAAGTAAAGGTCAAAGAGTAAAACTGTCAGAAAAATTTAAAGCTTTGATTTCTTCTTTGAACATTTTCAGCTACATTTTCAGCTACTTTTACGTTTAAGCAAAAAGATAAAAATTGGCTTTAACTAGCCTAATGGACACAAAGTGATCTGATTATAATAAAATTAAATATATAGAAGTTTTAGAACTAAGAAACCATAAAATAAATTTAGAGTATTTACAAAAATACAAAAAGGTAAAAATAAACAGAAACACCGTAGGCATAACATCATATGGGTTAATCCACCTTTTAATCGTAATGTCCAAAAGAATATCCTCAATTGAATTCATAAGCACTTTAATCATTTGCCAATATTAAAAAAGATTTTTAACAAAAATAATATTAAGATCAGCTATAGCTACGTTAGTAACATCGATAAATCTATATCCCAACATAACAAATAATATATTAAACAGATAAAAAAATAAATAAAGGCAACTGTCGAAAAAATAGGATTTATCCCTTAAAGAGCCAATGAATGACTGATAATATTGTATACTGAGCTAGCATACATTAAGGTAACGATGTCAAATTTTATTTTGTTTCCACCGAAAATCCTTTCGTTTCTACCATCATCGAATGACTTTAGGCAATATAAAATGCATAAACAGCACTGCTCTCTCAAGACATTTCTGACAATAAAAGAATGGTTGTAATGTACACATTATTACGTGGGATATTGTAGCAAGAGCCAAATCTTACAATAGGAAAGGCGATAGATGTAATTTATGCCTTGCCGTAAAATTAGTTATCTTAAAACACTTAAATAACCGTAGTTTATTAAACAATAAAAATGAATTGATGGTTACATGTAAGCATAAAAACAAATATCTGTGAAAATACGTTAATCCTCAGGTTTCATTGAAGACGACTGACAAAGCGCACGATTAAATATTTTTATTACATGTGTTTTGTATTCATACAAGTGATTTCTTTTATGGACAGAGTATTTAAGAAATGTTCAAATTAACATCTGACCGCTAATCTACTGGCTTTTATCAAGCATTTTTGTTGTTGTTGTTGTTGTTGTTGTTGAACTGAATATTTTTTGTATGTATAAGGATAGTAATTTCTTTTTTTTTTAATTTCAGAACACAGTCAACAGGTTGTGGCTGTACTGACTGTGTTCAGAAATTAAAAACTCCCCCATCCCTATTTATATGTAAAAAAAATCCATATATCCGACAGAAAACAGAATTTAAACATCTTAAATATGCGTTTCAATTTACTCAAGATTAAAAGTTTTGGGTAATAAAAATATATTACAGTAAATACATAGATTAATGTGTGCACATTTACCGACAACAGTACTCAAATCCCATATTAATACATTGTATATCCTCCTTGGACGATAACACAAACCTCTACTTTTAGATGCATACGATTCTACAGATGACGAATAGCATTATTCAATACATGATTACTTATCTCTTGCACGTGTTAACGCAATGCAGCAAGAGATGTAGATGGGATAACTGAACAAGTGAAGCGTCGTATTATGTGTAATACATGTTCAATAGGATATAAATCTGATAGTTGTGCCGAAGTTGAGAAGTTGTTGAATGTCTGTTAAGTAACACGAGGTTCGTGTTCACAGGCTGAAGATTTTAGTTGTAGGAATACCAGCAGAATAGATTGAACAAAGTTCTGGACATATATGTTCTGTTGAACGTTTCTTCCACAAGCATCAGAGGTGAGAGAGACACCCCACACCATGATGCCATCCTTTGGGCCTATTTGTCATTAGTGAATATATTCCAGGACTTGTCTACGTCGTACACATAAACAAGCATCAGATCGTTGAAAGCAGAACATTCTCACATGGTTGAACATTGGATTCACCAGGTGGCTCTCTTACGATACCACTTAATATGTGTACGATGGTGTTGCGATGTAAGTGGAAATTAAAGCGATCCCCAATTGTCCCTAACAGTGTTATATTTGCTCCGATTTGTGCTTTGTTGCCCTTGAAATGCGTCAGTTTTGGCCGTCCATGACTGCCCAGAACCTGCTCTACAAGTGTAGGAATGTTCATTTGATTATTGTTGTCAGCATAGAAGTTCAATCGACGTGGTTTTCAGTAGGCACAGGAATGCTTTTAAATGGCCATCCAGACTGCAAAATGCCCACAATATGGTTTCTCTCAAATGGCACTAATTAAAAAAAAGAAGTACGTGTACATCTCCATGACATGATACCTTCTTGTACCTGACTCTTTCACTACACTGAAAGTGTCACTATCTAAAGTTCTGCCACAGTCTATGCACTGGTATAAGTACCAAATGCCCAAAGACATCGGAAATTTTATTAGAATATTGACTAACCATTTAGGATCGTCCTTCAGATTATTGAAATTTTATTTCCCCCCTTCTGTCTCTCACTCAAACACACAAACACACACACACACATTCTCCCCGCTCTCGTTCTCTCACACACAAACATGCACACAAAAGTGAAGACATTAGAATATTCATTACCATCCGATACGAGCTTAGGCATACAAGAATATTCACAAACTTACATGCATATAGAACCATCTAAGGTTTTAATGCACGTGATACGCAACTGACCAATGAGAACTGAACCGAACAAAACCGAAAAAACTGTCTTTCTGTCTGTTTTCTCTCACTCTCTGACGAAGCCTTAATAAAAGTGAAACATGTTAAATTGAGATACGTTTCTATTTATTCTTTATTTTATCACACACACACACTATATATATATATATATATATATATATATATATATATATATATATATATATATGTATGTATGTATGCATGTATCGTGTTCAGAGCAAAACCCAATAAAAATTAAATTACAAAAATGTTAAGACGGAAAATGTTACCATCCCTTTGAAAATGGATAAAGTATTAGCCAAAAGAGCTCGGGAAAACCAACCCGATAGATAATCTCTTTATATACTTAATCCTCAAAACTTGTAAGGACACAAGAACAAGTAAATTTAAAAATTCACAAGATATTCCTTGCTCGTAATGAAACATGCATAAAAAAGGATTGCTTCCCACATATATAATATATATATATATGTGTGTGTGTGTGTGTGTGTGTGTGTGTGTGTGTGTGTGTGTGTGTGTGTGTGTGTTATCTGAAGATAAAACTGAAATCGAAAATCACAAAACTACATTTCAAAATTCTCTATCCTTATACAGTGTAACCCGGATATAAGAGACCCGGATATAATAGAAACCCGGATATAAGAGAGATTTTCTCTGGTACCAAATTAGTGTTAATGTATATAAAATAGACCAAACCCGGATATAAGAGAAACCCGGATATAAGAGACTTCTTCTCCGGTCCCGACAACTCTCTTATATCCGGGTTACACTGTATTTTCCTATGAATTTAATAATAAAAAAATAAACTCACATTCTTCGACGTTCTTGTAGAATCTAGTAATAAAAAATATTCACCACTTTGTTATACAAAAAAACTACAAGTAGAAACTTATTCCATCTTAATTTTATGAGTGAATGTCCACTTAGATATATAATAGTTGTTATAAAAAAAATTCTTCGAGAGAGCGCACGTGAATTCATTCTCTCGTCCGTTTATCTTTAAAGAACTCAACAACCTGAAACAGACCCGAGTTAATAATGGTTTTCCGAACTACCTCACAGATAACCAAATTAGATTATTTCTTTCTAAAGTAAGCAACAAGACTGAACATACAGATAAAAAAATAATATCAACGTTTTCTATAACAATCAAATACACGTTCAATTTAAGCAGGATGAATTTGCCCTTAAATACATTACTAAGAAATACACAACCCCAGTCAAATAGAATAATAAATTTTGGTTAATTATCTATTATGAAAAAAAATTTAAACAGCTAACTTGATCGTTAAAAATACCAACTCACCTGCAAGATCCAAATTACAGAGCACAATATAATTTATGAATTTACATGACCCTTAAGTAACTGCGTTCCTAATCAAAACAAATTCATGAATATTTATATTGGACGCATCACTACATGCTTATCAAGAAGACTTATGTTTCATCTTTCAGACTATATCTCAATTAGGACCAATTTAAACACACACAGAAACCTAACAAACATCGTCCGCACCATACTTATGAAAAATACGACCATAATAGCTTCATCTACATGTAAAAAAAAACGGGTAAAAATAATGGCAGCATTAATAGTAAAGAAAACACCAACGCTCAATAATATCAACTATGAACACGGCCAAAACGCGCTGATCATATTTAAAAAATGAAAAACATTCCCATCACTATAGATACACATATATAAAAATCTATATATTCAGTAAAAGTTACGTACTGCTGATGAGTTCTAAAAAGGACGGAACGGCCGTCCAGTGATTTTTCTGCATTCTGTTGAGGATTCTACGTCTAGACCTGATGAATTATTATGGAAAATGAAGAAATATATATTTCGTATTGTCTTTTTACAGATATACATTCACTATCACTCTCTTTCGTCTCTCTCTTTCTTTCTCTCTCCCTCTCTCTCTCTCTCTCTCTCTCTCTCTCTCTCTCTCTCTCTAGAGATAGATAGATAGATAGATAGATAGATAATAAGTATATTTAGACAATAAGGTTGATAAAAATGAACCGGCAATGTTTGTTTAATTTTTTATTATATTTTTTCCAGTTTTCGGATCAGGTTTTGAGTATTGTTCTCAGTGTAGTGGCTAAACTGTCCAAAGCTCATATTTTGTCATTTTTGCTCAAGTACTTTCGACTTTCGCAGTCATTATCAACAACCGATGTGGTGTCTGTGTGGTAGTTGGACTTTCTTTTTCTGCATCCTGTTATACTGGACGTTTGAAATGGTCTATCGTAATGTCATACGATTTATTTATTTTATTTTTTGTCTTTATTTTTTTATTATTACAATATGATAAACATATGCACGTCAAGATACCTTCTCCTGTGGTGAATGATATTTTATTTAATGTGGGCTACTTATTTTGTATAATAATAATTTCTAGTGTTTTGAGTCTTTCCTTGCATTGGGTTCTGTAGGATATTTTGGTATTATTTACTAATTTTAGTCTCATGTTGATAGTTATACATTGGTTGTTCATGACGTGCTGATCGGTGTGCGCACATATTACACTGGGCTTCGACAGATGATAGGTCAATCTGCTAGAAAGTGTGATGCATGTGTGCCCAATGTACGTATTTTTGTTTTTTTTTTATTAATCTTTATAATCTATCAATGGAAAACAGGCTGTATTTAGTTGTACTTTATAAATAGCCGTTAAACGATTAAATTAAAATTCTAAAACATAAATTAAATTAATTGCATGAGGTTTTATAATATACTATAGAGCACTTTCCATATAGTATTATCTTTGTCAGTCTTTCAAAATAAGACTAAATCATGTAGAGGCGCTTTAGAATCTGCGTGAAAGGAGAGATGGACGCACCAACCTATTTGGAATGAGGTCAAAGTAATAGACAGAAGGGCGCAGTGGAAAATAAGTAGTCATAAAAAATTATGCCCCCTTACCTTGCTCGGATGATGCATTAAGCAAAACGAAGCAAACACAACCTTTATGTCCTTTGTTGAAACAACAGAGGACATTGCTTTAAGAAGCTGGCGATTATGTCTCTTCACAGCTTCCTGAATTTTGTTAATCTCAGGTATACATTATTTTTTACGATTCCTCTTTTTTATTTGGGGTACTTGTTCCTCCATCCAGTCGCACAAACCCACTGCTATTCTATGCTTCTATTTTTGTCGATATATTGAGTTTTAAGTTCACCAAGACTTCTTTTATTTTGTTAAGACTTATTTTAGAAGTGTTTTTTTCTGATTTTGAACAATTTCTTGTAGTTCCTCTCTCTTTAAATTAGTCTCACGTGATTTTTGTCCATGGTGTGATCGATGAAACATATGTGTAGGTCTTTCTGCGTTTCTACTACATTCTCCACAAACTTCAAATTATATTTTACATTTAGGTGGCAAGTTTAAGTTTTTTGAAAATAGAGTATATTTTATTGATGAAATTTTCCACGTTTGACTGTAATATAAAAGTGAAGACATTGCATATCAGCCGAGAATTTTTTCTTCATTTCTAATTTTATTTTTTAGTCATTTTCTGAAAAACATCTTTCACTAATATCTTTGGATTTCTGTGTCTCACTCTCCACCTATTATTACCGCTTTCAGATAGTCGAATAGTTCTGAAACCTGCTCAATTTTGACATATACAATGCGTATTCCAAATCCAGTTTTGTTACAATTAATTTCCTTTTTTCTTGTTTCTCTCGACTAATAATTATTTCAGTTTTTCTTCTGAATCTGCCATCAATAAAGTGTCAGCTGCGTAGAGTATATTGTTATGGTTCCGTCCACCGATAATAAATCCTGGTAAATTGTCTAATTCTCTTCGAATCATCCTGCTGTAGAAATTAAATAATTCCAGTGTTAAATCACATGCAAGCCGCGTTTATTTTCCGATACTGACTGCAGATTTGTTCGTATAACAATTGTGTTCAGATCAAACCTTTTTACATTTCAAAAAGTTCTAATTGCAATTTATCGAATGACTTTGTGTGATCGATGAAACATACGTGTAGTTCTTTCTACGTTTCTACTACATTCTCCACAAACTTCACACTATATTTTACATTTAAGTTACAAGCTTAATTTTTTGGAAAATAGAATATAACGAAAATGTTGTTTATTTTCTTTCATCCTCTATGTTAGACTGAATAAACAAAGATTTCGTCAATTTTGACAATTAAAAAAATGAACGCTGTTATTGCAAATGTCACAATACAAACAAAACGCGATATTTTTTTAATTAGTTAAAACTAAATGTTCTTAATTCCATCTGACGAGAAAGACGACTTAAATGGACTACTTGCGGCAAGAATGTTACTGGTAATTAGAACCAAACTCATCTCCAAAGATTTAGGGATAATTATAATTATTTCCTGGGTATTCTAGACTGCATTTTCAGTTACGAGTACTGTGTCGTTTCACGATATAGACGATAATGGTTCTCCGGAATCGAGGTTCTTTATTATCTGTGATCTGCCTTGCATTTTGGGGGGAACATGGTAGAAGGGTTTCCGTTTGCAATTCAGTTTTCCATCTCTTAGACTGATAGCTACCTAAGTTTAGGAAGTTCAGTTTACCCTGCTATTTAACTCGGTGCTTATGGGAAAGAAGAGACGTATTTATACCTTTCCCAAGGGCATTAGTGTTTAAGAGATAGCAAAAAGCTCGGACACAATTTGAAAACGATTCGTTGATTCCACATTCCGTACCGATATCCGTTACACTACCCAAATATCCTCCTACTACTGCGATACCAAATCTAAGTTTAAATTTATATTCGCTCTATGGCTATACAACATAGAACATTAAGTGTTTTTCTGCTGCTTCTACATACATAGCCGCTTGAACGTTTCACGGCAGCTGTTTCCTACTTGAGTGTCACCTTTTTCAAGAGCGACACCGCAGTTTTTGCTTTCTAGTCAACATTTCATTCAACTCCTAACTAACCTTTACAAAAGTAGTTCAGCAAGGGTTTACAAATTATTATTTATGTATAGTTTATTGTGAATAATCTCACAAGAATCGACAAGTGCCAAATATTCTTGTAATATTCATATCGTTATTAAAATAAGTGAATAAAAAGAAGAAATCATAGGAAATGCTAAATGCAAAAATTAAAATTAATTGTATATTTTTATATACAATTAATTTTAAAGGAGAAAAATAATTAGGAGAAGAGGCCTCTTTTTAAAAAAATGAGAGTAAATTGAAAATGAATCAAACTGAGTCGCGATACATTTGGATCGCTAATTGCAACAATGAGGTGCTAAAATAAGATATAAGACAATTATCATCCTTACGTCCATTCTGAATTGCGTGTGCTTGGCGAAGCAAAACAATAGGAATTGAATGGCTTTGGGAAGTGTGTCGATAGACAAAAGATGAAGACAGGCGGGGACGATCTATTTGACAGATAGGAAAGCGCGCATTTCACTAACCTTTTGGCTCCATCAATGAAACTAGAAGTAACGAAATGAGCAAAAGAAGAAAAAGACCCGAGTGAAGAGAAAAGCGCTTTCAAATATTTGCATACGTCATCTCAGACACAGTTTAAAGCCATTTGTTCACCCTTAACGCTTCAATAACGCAGTGAATAGGTAACACGAAAAGTACATTAGTTAAAGAGCGTGCTGGGACATTGGGAAAAATGTTGCCGTGCCAGAGATATTGACATGTATGGAAATGTTACTAACATCTTACTCAAGGCTACTAACACGTGCTAATTGCTGGGCTGATTACTCGGTGGCTTGGGCAATCCACGCGTCCGCACATGTCTAATTGACTCGATCACATTTCACTCGATTTTTACAAAGAAGGAAGAAAAGAAAGGAGGAGGAGGAGACGAAGATTAAAGAGAAGGAGGAGGAAAAGAAGATTAAAGAGAAGAAGAAGGAAAAGTAGAAGAATCTATAGTTGTACATTAAAATTTAATTCCATATATAAGTCTTTTTCATCCTTTGCCATTAATCAGTCTTTTCATTAGTTCTCTGTTACAGACTGTTCATATGACATATCTGTCTGTCTGTCTGTCTGTCTGTCTATTAAGAGCGGAACAATGCCATTGGTGATATAATATCTGTAACAACACTATAGATTATATACTCTTGTCCATTTATCAACGTCTATTATCCCAACTAAATCTACATAGCTAACAATGTTAATGAAATGATTCTAAAACATGCTATTCAGCAACATTTCCCTTACAAAACATAACGAAACATAAAATTGATAATGTATTATAAAAACTATAAGTCGACATCTGTTGATTTCTCACCTTCCTGTAAGCCAACAAATTATTACAAGCACTATATACAAGTTCTCTTGTTCAATATATCTAATTATCTATTTGTCGATCGATCTCATTGCAATCACTCGATGTTTATCTGAGAAAACAATCGTTTTTATGCGTTTGTATGAAAGTAGGTTTGTATTGGTATGTGCATAAGTACACATGCATGTATGTGTGTTTATGTGTGCGTGTAACTTTACAAAATTGAAGTAGAATGATTCTTATAAACAGCTTTATAATGAGAGTTTACAAATAAAAAAAACATTTAAATATATTAGTCCATATGTCGTCTGGTTTCATTAGTTATAGCATGTTTTAGTTTTTTCATAAATTTCCGAGAACTGTAAAAGAAAATTAACAGGAAGTTTTAGATCAATCTTATGAAAAATACATGAAGCGATATTGCTAGTGTTGTTTAATGAACTATCTCGATGTAGTGCAATGACTAGCAAGTTGGCATTGTATGCCATTAACAGTGAGTTCGATTCTCACTGGAACCCTCTACTTATCCGTAACTATGCAATACTTGGTAAATATCTATTAAAATGCCATAAATACTTGAAAGTCATTCATAATCATTTCTTACCTTGAAAATATCAAGTGTTTCATAAATTTACATAATAAAGAAAAGAATTTCTAATTAAAAGAGAGAGGAAAAAAACCGATTCCGTAAAAGAACATAATACAACAACAGACGTAGTTGGAAAAACTTATATGTACAAGCCTTCTAATAATAGTAAAGTCTTTTAAAAGATACGTTATTTTTGGCGGCATGCGTAAACAAGTTCATTTATATTTTTAGTACTAATTGCGTTCTGGTATATTAAGCATGTGAAAAGGTTTCCTGAGAAAACCGGTTTTCAACCGTAGATTAAGTTCTTAAATTAAGAAATACAAGAGTTCTGGGAAGTTTAGGACACGCTCATCGTAATATTTTAGGATGCAAGCCAACCTTAGTAGAGATCATAGAGTTGACATCTCAACTATGTAGTTAAATGTAAATCCCTTTCCATGGATGCATTCAATGTGTGGTCGGGGTTACGTATGATTTTGAATTCAAAGATGCTCTGCTCTTAGACTGGACACCAACTACAGCTAGCCAGCCCAGTTTTAATATATTTTCTGTTTGGACGTTATTTTTATACATACAATTATGAAAGTAAAAGCTCTGTTTGTAATAAACAGTATTAATTACATTTAAAAGCCCGAATGTCCGAGAAATTTCGTAGAAAATATGTTCTCCGGCAGGAATCGAACCTGTATCCTACTCGGAACACTCATTTGGCCTATACACACACACACACACACACACATATATATATATATATATATATATATATATATATATATATATATATATATATATATATATATATATATATATATATATATATATATATAAAAAGAAGAAGGGTGCCGCAAACGTTTTTGGTTGTAATGTGGATTTATTGAGAAAAAACATTATACTTTGTTTTTACATAATTTCACGACACGTGTTTCTGGTCTGGTCTCAAACCGTCTTCAGGTGAAAGTGGAATTTTTACATATTATTAAAAATAATTAATTTTCTTCATGTTCAATGTGGAATATTCTCGATATGAGACATTCTGTTTTGTGTGTTGGCAATCCGAATTTTCTTTCTAGAATTGTCAATGAAGAGTTCTGCGTGAAGGTCATAAAACAATTAAAGTTTTTTTCAGCGAGTAGTTATCGGCATTTAATCTTTTAATGTTTTAGTGACCTCTATGTGCTCTTGGATCTGTTTCTATTTTGGCGTGTTCCTGTCAGCATGCGTGTATATATGCGTGCGTATATTTCCTTACTACGAGTGGTTCGTAAACTTATTTGTACTTATACACGCATACACACACATACGCATATACACACTATCCCACCACAAGTAGTCAGTACACACACACATATACACATATTTCCCAAGCTACATGGAACCAGTAACACACATACACATACACATACATACACACGCACACACACACACACACACACACACACACACGTGATTAAAAGTTGATAACATCCGCATATACATACATAAATGTATGTATGTGTACATACATATATATATCTCCCTCGTGTCTCCCAGAATATTCATGTGCGTCCATGTATGTGAAAGAAAATTGTATTTGGTCACCCTGTGTGCATGAATTTTTTTTTTTTAGGGTTATATTCTATTCAGTTCAACATTGAATTTGTCTATAAAGTTTTTCCTGTATTTGTAGATACGAGTAATTGTCTGTTTGATGCCGATATAAGACGCAGACTGAGACCAGACCAGAAACACGTGTTTTAAAATTATGTAAAAAAAATAATATTTTTATCAATAAACCAATTACAATGAAAAACGTTTGCGGCAGTCTCTTTTTTAATATACATACTTTTCTCTATTTGGAACCACTACAACATATTCCTTTTATATATATATATATATATATATATATATATATATATATATATATATATATATATATATATGGAAAGATGTGAGTTTGTGACCTGGGTTTCACGCTTTACGATCGTCAGAGTTTGTCTGACGATCGCTAAAACCCAAACACAAACTCACATCTATCCAACCAAATATGTTACTCTATCTCTGATATTGAGCGCTTTCTAATAAGTACCACGTATATAATATATAAATAATTATACATATATATATTTATTTATATTTATATACACTTTTCATATATATATATATATATATATATATATATATATATATATATATATATATAGTCATCCACAGACACACACATATATATATATATAGTCATCCACACACATATACATATATAAAGAAAGAAAGAAAGAAAGAACAGTAAGATATATAATCCGGTATTCTTATTGATATTTTTTATTCTTACAAAACAGTGCTCAATGTAGCATAAATATTAGAAATTAACTGATTTAAAATATGTTTTTTCGCTACACAGTAATAACCATGTTTCAAAAACTGAAGCTTAAAAACTTCAAATTTAATTATATAATTAAATTAAAAGCATTAGTTCTGTTTCATTTTCAAGCGAATATTGGAATAACTTATTTTTAAATTTACTTAGTTTTAATTTATAATCTTTAATTAAGCATATACATTTATCTATCGGAAAAAGAATAAGTATGATGTAGAATGGTGTTGAGCGGTCTCTGACTGCGCACGCCTCCTGTCGAACCCGGACGAGGCTTTGCCGAAGGGCAAGGTTTCGTCCGGGGAGGTAGACAGGGCCTGAACCCGTCTAATCGGCTTCAAAGGTTAAACCCACAATAAAACCGGCCTTGTGCCATATTCGTTTCCCGTGGGTGAAATGATAAATACCGAAAAAGAATAAGTACAAATTCAACAAATGAGAAGATTTCCTATGAACATATTAATTTCTATAATAAAGCTCTAAAAGATAATGGCTACCACAACCCAAAACTAACTTATATAAAAAATGGAAAATGGAATGCGTAGAAAAAACAGATGTAGAAAAATAATTTGGTATACGCCCCCATACAACCAAATGGTAAAGAACAAATTAGGACAATAATTCCTTGCATTAATAGTTAAGCACTTTCCTAGAGAAAGTAAACTAAGTACTATTTTCAATAAAAATACACTACAATTAAGTTACAACTGGACTGAAAACTTTAAAAAAAATAATTAAGAAACATAATGCTAATATCTACAATAAACACTTAGACCAAAACCAAAGAAATTTAGACAATGTAAAAATAAAAATAAAAAGAGATGAAGATAAACAAAATTTTTGTAACTGTAGAAACCCTCATAACTGTCCTCTATAAAATAAATGTCACACGGAATCATTAGTATACCAATGCAATATCTCATCTATTGAGAATCCTAAAAACATAAAAATCTATATAGGTTGCGCAAGCCATGAGTTCAAAAAGAGCTTCAATCAACATCAAACTTCATTTAGGATAAATAAATACAGAAATCAGACATCCCTTTCAAAATAATTCTGGCACTTAGAAGAATTCAATAAAACACCTACAGTAAAATTGGAAATTAATAAGAAAAGCTAGAATATGTAGGTCATTAAATGATCCATGTCCTTTGTGCATACAGGAGAAATTATATATTACTAAGTTTATAAAAAATAAAAATTTACTGAATCAGAGAAATGAAATAGCTATTTTTTCCATCATTGTCAAAGATTTTCCTTAAATATTTTAAAATAAAATTAAAAAATGGGAGCTGGTAATATACATACTTATATTTGATATGAAAAAATAATTTCAAATAATTTAAATAATTCTATTACATTATACTTTTTTAAAAAGAAATATAGTCTATTAGTAATTACAGTGTAACCCGGATATAAGAGACCCTGATATAAGCGAAACCCGGATATAAGAGAGATTTTCTCTGGTCCCAAATTAGAGCCTGTGTTAATGTATATAAAGTAGACCAAACCCGGATATAAGAGAAACCCGGATATAAGAGACTTCTTCTCCGGTTCCGACAACTCTCTTATATCCGGGTTACACTGTAAGAGTAAAAATATTTTAAAATTGTAGTTAAATAAAACGTATTCTAACCCAAACACCCCTAGACAGAATCTTTAAGTATACAAGTATGAAAAAGATGCCGAAAATCTTTTTGCCGTTAATAAAAAAACCCAGCTGACATGCATTTCACGGATGTCAGAATTCGTTGAAAAATACACCCCTACCCTCCCTAAACTTAACCTCTTCTTCGAACGTCACTCATAATTGATACAACAATAGTTAATTAAAATGAACACGATACCACCCCTGTCTGAATGACTGGAAACAGGAAATTATGAATTTATATGTGCGTTTAAAACTAAGTAAATTTAAAAATAAGTTATTCTAATATTCGCTTGAGGATGAAACGGAACTAATGCTTTTAATTTAATTGTACAATTAAATTTGACGTTTTTAGCTTCAGTTTTTGAAACATGGTTATTACTGTGTAGCGAAAAACATATTTTAAATCAGTTAATTTATAATATATATATATATATATATATATATATATATATATGGAGAGATCAATAAGTTTATAGCTTGGGATATATGTATTTATTAGCTGAATTGGGATCTGAAATATTTTGATATTTATAAAATATCTGAATTTTGATGTGAAAGTTTCACTTTATAATATCTATGTGATTCTTATTTAGCACTGAATTAAGTGCACCGACAAGGAAGAAAATGATAAATAAATAACGACTTCACGGCAAAGTAAGTTTAAAATAAATTATCCTTATGTAAGGAAAGCACGTCTCTCATTGAGATCTACGAAAGCCCATATCTGCTAACTTTATTTTTTATATCCGATATGTAAATAAAGTATTTTTAAGGAATTAGTGTTCGTTCTTGCTTTGCTGTGAAGCCCATTGTAACTGAGTTGATTTAAAAACACGCCTAGCTACACGGTAGTTTTCCCTATATGAGAATGACACATTTTCGAATCCTGCAGAGCGACGTATTTCCTTTATTAAAACTTTCGAAAAACCAAGGTCAACAGATCAAAATATACTGTTTAAAAAACAGAGACGTGTATATACGTGTATGTGTATGCGTGAGTATAGTGCAAATGTGTATATATGCATTCATTAGTCCATGTACATTTCAAATTGAATTCTAATTTGTTAGTGGAAGAAAATGTTGAAATAAGTAAATGTTTATATTAACCGTCAGAAAGCAATCATTGGTTTAAATCCCGAAAGTACAGCGCTTACTTTACGGGGCAATATTCCTAGTTGTCAGTTATCTGTAAAGAATTAGCGAAAGTAGATCGAGTGGCGTGTGAAGTAGAAAGCGGGGAATCTGACTGAACATCTGCGAGTAATCTTCCTAAAACAAGGGCCGGTTTGTGGACAATACGCTAGATTTTCGAATCAATCGTTTCCTCATATTCCACTGCAATGTTTCTTGTCACACAATCTTAGCGTCGATAGTAGTTCTTAAAATATACGAAAAAGAAAAGAGAGTCAGTTTGAATTAAGGAATAAAGAGGAACAGAGTCCGTGTCTATTTGAGAAGTGGAGAAAGGAACGAGTGTTTAATAGAGAAAAACTGGGTAGGGAAAGCTAAAGGATTTGGAAAAGGGGTTCTTTCAATCAATTTTTATTTCCTAATATAATCTGAAGTTAATCCGTTTGACGACTCTAAGATTAGAAGCAGACAAACACTTAATACAGAGAAATCTTTCTTCTTTTTCAGTCTTCCTTTGATTCCAGTTCTTTTTTTTTCTTCTTATTTCTCGTCTGCTTCACGCACTGTTTATATTATTATTATTTCATTTCTTCTTCTTCTTCTTCTTCTTCTTCTTCTTCTTCTTCTTCTTCTTCTTCTTCTTCTTCTTCTTCTTGTAGTATTATTATTATTATTATTATTATTATTATTATTTCTGGTGTTATTAATACTATTTCCGTTTCTTTCTATTTCTCTTGTCGGGTGACGATCATTTTTTTCGGAATTTGTCTTGCGTCCAGAGACTCAAATGATAAAATAAGAAAGGTGTTATGTTTCTGCTCAAAGGTGCTTTTTCTCCGTTTTAATTATTGTTTTGAATCTTCAGTTTTATTTTCTTTCTTTTAAATATTAGAATGTATAATCGTTTTAGTTTGCCTAAAAAAATCAATTTTCATCAGTCAAAGCATTTGATCGTTTACTTCATTCATAAGTTAGCAGATTCATGCACAAACCTATGTGGTCTGAGTTCATTGAAAAAATTGGAGTAGATTTGTAACGCGTTAAAACAAACAATTAAATCATCGACAGGACTCGTCTTCATGGAGGTTTAGTTTGCATCTATACATTATGATTTCTTTGCAAGTAGATTATTTACAATCGATGCATTCCTATAATTTAAAAATAATAATTTAATGTTAAAAATTCTATCATTTCTTTCCCATTGCATCATACTCTTAAAGTGTTATGCGTTTTGGCTAAAGAATAAATTTAATATGTAAATATGAGATTAGAATATAAACAAAATGTTTATCGCCGTAAAACATTGCAATGTAATTTTATCCTTATTTTTATTTTCATGGCTTATGATACAAAAACAGAAGGGAAATGGGTATTAGGGAGATTGTGTTACGTCAATGTTTATAGTCATTAGCAATGTGGAAATTAATATTGGAAGTCCTTATTTTTACATATACTCGAACCGATACTTCTAGCATTGGGAGGAAATGCATAAATGACAGAGCCAAAAGACAGACTCATAGCATAGGATGTTATCATTTTTGACAAGGCAATAAACTTTTCTTTTTTTTTTTTTACTAATGTTTACTCAATACAAGGCCCAAGAGCCACTTAAGGTAGATGGTTACTGTGTGAAGTTGTATTAGCGTAAGTAAGGACAAACGTTAGGAGTATAGACTTTAGAATGAACCGGAAAACCAATCCGAAACAGGAAACAAGGAATAAACCGCTACTCCGAAAGACTTGTGAGGAGTGTGAAGCAGACGATAGGCAAATCTTAAATACAAAAAAATATTTTTATAGAATAGTATCATTCAAAACACGCTTGTATCTGAAGAGTTTTTTTCATATTTTGATGGCGATAGCATTTTTCAAAATAAACCAAAATAACGGAAACTCAAATCGAACTCTGATTTGAAATAAATTATTGAGCAGTCATGTGGTTGTGATGTGTTTATTCGATTTATTTATAACCTCAATTCAGTGATTATACTCAAACTAATCATTCGTATTAGCGTTTTCATTAATGACAATAGTAATATAATCAGACTATTTTTTGGAGAGATTGAATAAAAAAAAGAGAAATATACTAAAACAGCTCCCATTTATTAATTTCGCACTTTTTGACTCTTTAAATAATATTCCGCTGCCCTGTTGTGTGTTGAGAAAAATCACCTCTCTCATTTAAGACTTCCTTTGCATTACATACTAAAGAGTATGTATCTGATAGAGATTATATAAAAATAAGTAGACCTTTTTTTAATCAATGCAGATAGTTGACTGCGTTAAAATTTGATCCCCAAAATAAAGTAAAAAATCTGGTTTTGATTGATCTAGAAATTAATTTTCCTTTTTTGAAAAAAAAAAAAAAGAACTTGCATATAAATAGGTAGATATATGCGTTTTGCATCGAGATTTTACAAATACATGACTAGAACACTTATGAATATTGAAAGAGCGAGTTGAGTATATACTCCAAGAAAGTTCTGTATCGTATTGACTCCTTCGTTTATTGTGTTTGTTTCATTGTCAACACAATTTTTCTTTATGATCAAGTCATATCGGTATATATTGTCTATAACTTCAACATTCATTAACCTTCCAAATTTTGTCCGACGTTTTCTTTTCATTTGTGATGTTTTTAATGACTCATCTCAAAGTTAGAAGCAATTTATGACGCTTGTTATGTTTATTGAGTAGGTCTTAAGAATACTATAGGGAAAAGTGGGATATTAAAGATTTTTTTGTTTGTTTTTAATACTACCATAAATTAAACAGTGAATGGAGCATAAAATTAATGTACATGACAAGTAATATAAGAAAACAGAATTTATGGTCATTAGCAAGATGGACAGCCCAAGATATAGGCTACAAATTGCTGACGTTAAAATCAAGCAAATGTAGAAATTTACCTGGAAGGTGTTACAACAGACGACAGAAAATGTGACACAGAAATCTAAAGAAACATTGGAATAGCGAAAGATGCTTTCCAGAAATTAAAATTATTAATAAACAGCAAAGTTTCTTTGGAATCAAAGATAACAGTGCTCAACTGTTATGCAACATCACTTCTCATGTATGGCAGTGAATGCTGGACAATTATCTAAAAAATGAAGAAGAGACTTGAGACAATGGATATATGATTCTACAGAAGCATTCTGAGAATAGTATGGACTAAACGAATATTGGGAACGAAAAGGACACTTTTGCTTAGGATCAGAAAGAAGTCATATTTGTGATCGTCGCTCTTTGTCGTAGTGGAAGAGCTTGCGTGATCCAATGACTCTGAGAACGATGCCGTTGGGAGTTCTAAACTCCTGTTAGGGCCACCCTTAGCAGCAAGGTCGAAGACGAGGATCATGACTAAGTGCGACCAACCACAAAGATCCCTACAGTGGAACAAGCAGATGATAATTACAACAAATCTCAACTGTTGAACCAATGGATGAAAAGGTCTACAGAAGGTGCTACTCAAAAATTATAATCAGCGGCAGTCCATTACAGTTTCATAACTGGATTCTGCATGTCTCATTCCATATGTGCCACAGAGGAAGGTCATGAAATCAAGTGTGCGGGTCACTTCCTGGCAAATTGAAGTCCACCTTAAATAAATTCACGTCATCGGCACTTTCTTCTACTCGATTTTCTTTCACCTTCAACAAACGGTGATATGGAATGGATGACGGGAACAGGTTTTGGTGAAACTGGAAGCTTCTAAAACGTGCACATTGGCGGTGAATGTAGTCATCAACACCATCATCATAAAGGAAGCGATCAACAAAGAAGAAATTAAATTCTTGGATACGAGATAAAGCCGCTGACGACGACATAATGCGAAAAGGGGTGGGTGAAGAATTTGACAATCCCAGAATATATTGAAGACAAGAGGGGCAAAAATAAAACAGCAAGTAATCTAAATAACGGGCTTATGTAAAAGAGGGTAGCAGAACATGAACGGGTGGGGGTTTAGTAAGGGGACAAACCTTGCTTAGTAATACTTCTGGTCTCATGCTCCTGCTATATGTTTAGAGATTCTTGATAAAATACAAAGAAGAAACTACAATTTTATTGATCCTGACCTGGTATCTCGGTTTCAGTCACTTTTCCGCCACCATAATATAACTTACCTGTGCCTTTTCTATAAATACTTTCATGGTAATTATTCGGATGAGCTCTTCGTTATGTTACCTAGATTTTATTAACTTAAGCGCAGTACTAGATTGACAGCAAGATATCATATTTATGCAATTGAAATGGCTAGATTTAACCGTAAGTCCTATGCTAACAGTTTCTTCTATCGCACTTCTCATTTATGGTACCCTCTTCTGACTTCTTGCTTCCCTATCAACTTTGTTCTTCACAATTTTAAATGTCTTCTTACTTCCTGTTATTTTATTGTTCTCTCTCTTTAATAGTGATTTTTCTCATGTTCTCTAACACTCGGTAACCTCTTGCATCTTTGTAGATTTATTTTTTTGCTTGGGTGAAATGATTTTAAAAAAAAACGAGATAGAAAGTTACGGAGAGCTATGATCACCCACATCCTAAAAGAAGAAAAATTTGATTTGATTCTATCTGTTCTTCGCAGGTGCCTACGGTTTACTTAGAAAATGATTCTTTAAAGATTTTATTTCGTTTTTGTCTTTTATCTCTCAGATTGAATATTATCTCAATGTTCACAATTTCTGATTTTATTCAATCACTGTCACCTTTGAAAATCTGTTTGCGTTTCAGTGGCTTTTTCCTGTTTTCTTTTTCAAACGTTTTTGTTTTGCTCCTTCGCCAAATCGCGCTCGAGCTCTGACAAACACTGTTCCCATCAAGCGCACACTTTACGAAATAACAAGTTCTTAAAATACATGTATAACCCATGCTTATTCATTCGATAAGCAAGCAGAGACATCATATAGAAAAATATTGAAGCTCACACAGTCAAAGCCATACACAATGCTAGGTGGCAACTGATTCATTGACACACAAGTACACACACGTATTTATATAGAGAATTATGAAAGCCAAACTTATTTTATTGGCCGCTAGAGTGAGTGCTGATCGGCAGCTATGTATGTGAGTGTCTCTTTTCAGTGTCTCTCGGATAAAATCACTTAACTTAAAACGCAAAAGCGTCATTTACATCCGGCCGTCGCCTAGACACGTGACACAACGTCCGCCACAAATGTCAAACTCGTAGAGGAGAGGAGATTGGTGGGTTCCTGGTGCCAATTGTCTAGTGGATTGACGGACAGAATCAATGGACAGTACTTCTCGCTCCCTACACGCATCCTTCTTTGTTTTGCTAGCGTTCTCTCTGCATTTATTCCACTCTCATTCTTTTCTCAATCGTTTGGATTTTCATAAATCTTTTCTTCTTTCTTCCTTTCTATTCTTTCTTTTTTGTTTTTGCTTTTGTTTCACTATTACCAAGGATTCATTTTTTTTTCATCTCTATCTGTTAACATTTCCTTCTTTTTTCTTGTTTAATACCATTTAAATATATTAATGGTGAACTTTTTATTATTTCATTTAACCAAATAAAGTATATGTGAGAAAAATGGTGTGTCAAGAACGATAGTTTATCTTTTATATTTTAGATATTTGTTAAGAAAAAAAGATTTCGTAAACAAAAAAGTTCTAATGAAATTCGTTTTGTCCAGATCTGAAATTATCCTTCTACAATACACTATAAAAAAAAACCCTGAAAACTAAAATAAAAAATTCCATCTAGACTGCGTCTGTCCAATGCTTACTTAAACCATATCAACAAGTCCAATATGTGTACTGTATACATACATACATATATATATATATATATATATATATATATATATATATATATATATATATATATATATATATATAAAATATCGATATACGAGGTGCTGGTGCTAATAAAATAGTGCTTGATGTATAAAAAAAAAAGTTCTATAATTTGAATTAATACATGATTCCTCATCAGTAGCATAACTGAGTTTCATGTACGACGCAGTTATCAGGTGCTGAATGAAAAATGACGTTGCTTAATTTAAATATTTATAACATACTGTAACAATAGGGAGCAGTTCATTTATTTAAGGCTGATAATAATTATATATATATATATATATATATATATATATATATATATATATATATATATATATATATATATATATATATATATCGCTTAACCTGATATTATTTATGAGCGTTCCTAAATTTAAAAATTTTGCTTTTGTATATACATACTTGTTACAAAAAGAAATCCTTGCATTTGCCATGATAAAGTCCCGCAGAGGACGCAACTCGTCGTCTGAGATAATTTTCATTTTGTATTTATTCCTATAAAGAAAGAGAAATAGAGACAGAGGCATTTACATACATCCAAATACAAGTATATAAATATCATTTAATTAGAAATATACACATCTAATATGTAGTTTCAAATATAATACAAATGTAAACACAAATATCTATGACACCAGCCCATATACAAATATAGAATATACATCCACATTTATATGTACCTTTGTTTATGTAAATGTGAATGTATATAGTTTATATATATATATATATATATATATATATATATATATATATATATATATATATATATATATATATATTAGCAGGCAAGTAGCGGCCCTGCAGAATGGGTTCTGACGTGATAGTGATTACAAATCAAAGGTTTTCCTTTGAATTTCTTTATGCGGAAAATATTGCAACCATCGACATTCATCAACATTTGATAAACACTTACAGAGACAACAGAGTGGATATACGCACAGTTAGAGAATAATGAGTTTCAGCTGTAGTGACAGCGATAGGTGGGACAAATAACGTTCTGGGCAGCTTTGTACAAAACTACTAAATGGATGTCATGTTTAACACTGGTGAAAATACTTAGTCAATTCTAGTGATTACGTACACTTTACTAATAATACCACCTCGCTTGAAGACTTCCAATAGCAACAACAACAAAAATAGGTAGCACATATAACAAAATAAAATAGTGATATAATCAAGATGTTAACTTTCTACACTACCAAAAAGAAAAAGTGTTGTGGTAGGATCCACCTAATTTGCATAGTGGAGTACCGACCATATAAATATGGTTGGTACCGGGAAGAGAGGAGGAATCAAGAGATTCAACCAGAGACTCTGCCCGACTGCGACTCGGTCAACACATTCTCCAGGAACGGTCTTACCAGGAATATACAAAAGACTATATGTAAATATTGTGTACACTTTCTTGTTTCAATACATTTTGTTCTAAGTACATTTTGTGTTGCATTATTATTCCATGCATTAGTCAAGTTTCAACAAAAAGTTTGGAAGAAAACTCCCATCAATATTAGAAAGATCAATACCAGTAAATTTAAGAAGCCTAACTTCCTGAAAAAAAAATGTTTTAAAAAAAGATTTGATAAAATTCAACTGATTGTAACAGTAACTGTTCTGTCAATGAATGCTGAATGTTTCTTCTCTGGTAACACGACTAATTTTACACTTACCATTACCATTACCATATAAAAAATAAAGCTTTGTTATTGAAAATATTCTTTATCCAAAGGTACTATTTTTTATGTATCCGTAGAAGTAAATAGGGGGGGGGGGCATTCATTTCGGAGTGTCCCTCGTTGATTGATCTATTGGAACGGTATACAAATTCGATGCTAATAACCAGAGGCCCCAGAAAGTTATTACTATCGTTATATGCTGTATGACAAAGAGGATTTCACAAAATATTTTACAAGGCCCCATGATCGTAGCAGATAAGTTACTGAAATATTTTACGTTATCAGGAATGACATTAATTGGAAAAAAGGTTTTACCACAATGGTCAAGTTCCTGAGATGATTTCCTTTTTAGATAATCTTGGATAGATATTAAGCAAATGTTAAAAGCTTTAACCATATTTTGATATGGTATGTGGAGGGGTCTTATTTTCACATTCTTGTACAGAACAAAGTAGAAATTGTTCTGTATTAGTATTTTTAAATATCATCGAAAAATCTTCTGGATCTGCTGTTGTTGAAGGAAATGTATAAAGTTACGCTTAGAACGTTACTTCCATAAGCCAGATATAATAGTAACTTTTTAAGATAGATTAAAGTAAAAAGATTGAGATTATGAAGTATTGTGAAACCGATAAAAGAACAATTATAATTTTGTAAATATTTTATAGGTAAGACAATCAAAGACAAACTGTAAATGACAAAACTAAATTATAATACACATTTAATTCGGATTTGTTTATTACAATTTTGCAGCAATATCATAATTATCAACATCTCATCATAAAGCCAATTGTTTTGTAATGTAGCACAAAATCAACATATTATCAATATATTTTAATTTCTATTCCACCAGAAGCCTTCACGAAATCCAATCTAAAATGTTTTAAATAATTATTCTTTATTATCTTTTAATTCCATCGAAAGTTACCCTGTGTTACATGAGAATGTTACTATTCTTTGGGAAAACACCAAAATGACCTTTTTCAGTATGTTTTTTCTCGATTAAACCTAGAGTTTTAAGGCAAGGGAATCTCCTGGTCACCTACTAAAATCTTTCTTTTGGAAAAGAAAAACACTATGCATTCAGCGGTGAATACTACTAGGTTCCGTGAAGAGTTTCTTTTGGGTGAAATAACAGCCTACAAAAATGTCGGTTTTATTATAATCATTCTCTTTAGTTTCATTGCCTTTGCCTTTTTTGTTGTTGCCAACGAGGAAGAATTAGATTTGCAGCAAATTAAATACTTTTTAAAATTATTTTAAAACTAAAATTATTTTTCTTAGAAAAGACCAACTTTTTGTAGTGATGATGATAAGGACATATTTTGATCGATACAGTGTAACCCGGATATAAGAGAGTTGTCGGGGCCGGAGAAGAAGTCTCTTATATCCGGGTTTCTCTTTGGTCTATTTTGTTTAGGTAAAACAGGCTCTAATTTGGGACCAGAGAAAATCTTTCTTATATCCGGGTTTCTCTAATACCCGGTCTCTTATATCCGGGTTACACTGTATTTTATTCCTTTTTATCTCAATGTCAAAATATAAAAAATATATCTCAATATAAAAAATACAACGAAATAAGTACTTATTGATAAATACATGTCTTTTTCATTTTATTTAACGAAATTCACTGCGATTCGATTTTATATTGCAATATGAAAACCTGTAGTAATTTTATACAATTTTTTTAGTTTTAATTTAAATTTTAAATATCTTTCTTTTTATACTACTAGAAATTAAATGAACCCAAATTTTTCACTTTAGTAATATTTTACTTGGCGTGTGATCGCCTTTTCAATAAGATACTTTTAAGGTATTTTTTTTAGTCCAAATGTAACACTCATATTTAATGTACTACAACTGATATACACTGAACACTTCTGAATATGGAAATTGTGATGAAACACAACTCTGTAGCCAATCTTTGTCGGTATGATTCTAAGAGGCCCATTGTGCACATTTTTTCCATTTTTTACAGGAGCAAACTGACCTCCTTAGGATGACATAAACAATATTCTTTATGAAGTTAAACCCTAATTTTTTTTTAAATTCTATTATGCGTTTTATTCTGATTTTTTATCTTTAAAGTTTTTTGTCATCCATAAAAATTCCTGTTTCAAATTTCATTTAATATTCATCGTTGAGTACATTTCATACATGGTATTCTCAGCATCCTTCTGTAGAACATCTCTCCCCTTCATCTTTGAGGAAATTGTCCAGCATTCACTGCCATAAAGGAGTATTGATATTACATAGAAGTTCAGTGCCATTTTCTTTGTTTCTAACAATTTTTTTTCTTTAATTTGTAAGACATTGTTCGCTATTTCAATGCACCTTCAGATTTCTCTGTAACAAAATTATTTATCACTTAATGAGCATTTTCAGCTTACACAAAAAATAATCACTTAACTTTTTTTGCGGACGAATTTTCAAGAGGTTAAAATCAACATTTTTATTGCAGGATCGTTCCTTTTCTAAAACTAAGAAATACATTACACCCCTATAAAGAAAAATCCTATTGTTGTATCATTTTTTCCTATTGAACTATACCACCTTTGTAAATGTTGTGCGTAAACATATCAAATGCTGAGTAGAGTCAGTGTAGATAGTCCGATTTTAATTGTAGCACTAACAGAGAGTAACGAGTTTATCAACTTAGCTATAAAGTCAATTTTCAAACCATAATCTCTTGTAATCCCTTTTAAAACACACTAAAAATATTAGGTTTCCCTGGTCCTGGACATTCTATAAAGGTCGCACCCGTTATTGGCTTTGACGTAAGCGATGTCTGCCTAAGCATATTGGCTCCAAATTGTTGCGGCTCTATTTTCAATTATCAGTAATGTCTCCGTTTTTCAGGGGCCAACAGCAGATAAGGACAGAGAAACAAGGGAGATAGTGGTGGAAAGAAAGATTCACGAAAGAGAGAGAGGTTGTGAAATGTGGAGGTAAAGGGACATCTTGGAGACAGCTCCTTGAGGAGAGGGGAACCCCGCCCTAAGCATTAACTTCTTTCATCCCTCAAACTTACTTGTGACAATTCGCCATTTGACTACTCTGTTTTCATTTGCATGACAAGTTACATCCGGGGCATTCATTTTTAGTTTGTTTTATTTCTCTCTCTTTCTTCCTCTCTCTCTCTCTCCTCTCTCTCTCTCTCTCTCTCTCTCTATATATATATATATATATATATATATATATATATAAATATACATCTATCTATCTCACTCTTTGTATCTATCTATCTCCATTCTCTCTTTTTCTCTCTCTCTTCTCTCTCTGTCTCTCGGCGTCAATCATTAAAAATACAGATTTATATGAACCTGCAAACACGAATCTACAAATAGAATTATTAATCTGAACTAGAATCGCAATTTACATAAATAAAAATAGAAACAATATATAATCGTAAGGTTTCTAGTAAATAGTCATTGGTTTAGATACATTTATTTTCAAATTAAGGTCACTTTCCGTTTACTGATTAAGAATTCTTTGCGACTAAATGTGTTTTTTTTTTATTCATAAATCGAGACTACCTAAAATATTTCCAGACAATATAAGGCGTGTTGAATTTTGAATAACAAGCAATATACGATTGTCTTTGTTATCACAAATTAAAATACTACTGAAAAACTACAAATGAGTTATAAAGAAAAACAGAAAGAAAGAATATATGTTGATGATAATCGGTATCACATAAAAGGGTCACGAGACTTGTGACATAAAAGGCCAAGAAATGCATATGTGAAGCCAGTGTCATTCGCTTCATCTGACACCGCATAGAAGTATTCAATCTAGAATTAATTTTAGATTCACTGAAGCCACAAGTCGGAAGTTGGTCCATCAAAACAAGTTATTGTGAGTATTTTCCTGGCCAATAATAATACATAGTGTTTTATCAAAAGTTTTTCCTGCTGAGCAACGCGTGTTTACCGAAGTGTAAACACTTTTATGCGGTCTGTTGATGCCCGCTACTTTGCCTCCAAAACATAGTTGCTGACCCCACCTGTTCTACAAGGTCGAGCATTGAAGTGCTTTCTGTTGGAAGTCATATTACTATTCAATAAAATTACAAACTTTAATCGATTAAGTCTTCCAGTTATATGAAATTGAATATCCACTGCTGTTCAATGTTAAATTTACTTAATTATTTTGGATTTAGTAATCTTTTCTCGTTCTAGAAGAAAAATCCATTCGGTGACAAAAATCGTTCACTGCTAACAGGCATGTTTCTATGTATCTTGAATATGCTAGAAGAAATATTGATTAGAATAATCTTAGTCGAAATTCAATGTAAGCAAGTGTAAAATGTTCAACAATGTAAGAATTCTGCTATATAAGAGGGTTAACTATTTATCCGGTTTAAAAAAAGGATGTTTTGCATCAAGGAATATTCTGTCCAAAAAAGATGTTTTTCTCAAGGAATATTCTGTCCACTGTTTGCAGAGTCATTGAAGCTAATTCAACTCACTGGAGTGTATCTGAATCACTCTAAATACAATTCACCATGAGGTTTCCATAAATAATGTATTTTGTTGCGACAATTATATATATATATATATATATATATATATATATATATATATATATATATATATATATATATATATATATATATATATATATATTTGTGTGTGTACGTGTGTAGACAGTTTTATACTTGCATCGTTTACAGGTACAACCTCACACACACCCCACTCACACTCATACACATGACAACATATATCGAGACATAAAGATTAAAAGCATATATAAAAATAAGCTGATATTAACATTTTCATAGTGAACAGATCGAATTAATATAATTAATAGTATTTATAATATTAATAATAATTATTATAAATTGGTCATTTAATATTTATCTATGTTCTACCAGAAAACTTATGCAAAATGGTTACTTTAAGGGCATGTATATTTCATTGAAAAGAAAACTCTGCCGCTTATTTTTCTTATTAAGTTTATATGTGGTTTATATTTAATGAGAAATTCCGAATTCAGTCAAGGTGATAGTTTTTATTCTTTTTAATGACATAATCACATCGAGTAGGCAATTTAATAATAACTCAAACATAATTATTTTTTAACTTCAGTTGCAAAAAGCATCTTTTCTAATCTCTCCATAATTGGTATATAGTTTACCTTCCAAGAAATGCTGTAAAAATCGGAAAGGGAGATTATCTGACAGAGCAAATTCGGAAGTGGATGGTTGTAAAATCTTCAAAACCAAAATATTTTCCTGTGTGTGTTTTGAAACATTTGATCTTGCATTGTTACACAAGAGTAACATACCTTTTTGACTTTTAGTAATGCACACTTCTCCAGCAAAGACTGATCTAATGTTTCTAGTTTGCGACAATAACTTTTGGAACTGACAATTGCATTATAATTCAACACTTCATGATAGAGAATATCCTTCATTCCCCACCAAACTCAGAAAATTGTTTTCTCACTGGGTTACAAGAACAGTCGTTTCTTTTTATTGTAACCATTATCTTTTTTCGTCGAATATAATTATAGAGGATTCAGTTTTCATCGCTGATGATTAGCGTTTGATAGTGTGTCTTGTACTTAATGACGAAGCTGAGAATCGGTTAGATCATGTGAAACTCACTAGCCATGTCTTGAAACTTTACTGAATTCATAGATATGGACTATAAATACTATATGGAGTGTATTGTATTGTTGTGACATTTTTTATAAAGCCAGCTTAAGATTTTCTTCATTTACTATTAATAGAGTTTCATTGCCAATTGAAGTTGCTCGTCCATAACAAAGCGTATGTTTGAGTGTAAAATTGCCCGAATGAATAAACCATCGCTGGCATTTCCTGAAACTCAAAATTGTATTTCCATAGATCATGTAAATATTCCTCCTCGTATTTGAACTTGTAAAACATGCAGTGTCTCAAATGGGTCGAATTTTTATGGGTCACATATTTTCCAAAATTATTCAGCTAGGCATGAAATATTCCTGAAAAAAGATTAAAGATCAGAATACTAAATTAGATGCATAACTCCTATATAAACAAACAACTTTAATGTTATCGCAAAACAAAAAGCAAGGCTTTCTTCCAATCAAATAGATAAATGTGTAATTATAAATAATTTTCTCCTTAAGTTGACTTTTATCAATAACTATTCATGTAGCTTTTATTTAGTCAATACGTCAGTTGACGTTAATATTTTAAAGGAAACCTGATCAAATTGAAAAGACACATCAAACAAACGTTCTCTTCTCTTACAACACACACATGCACACATCATCGTTTCCATATTTCATGATAAACATTATCCATAATTCCAGTTACATGGAAGTCTGGCAAAATGGTTGAAATAAAGAACAAATTAGAGATTGGCACGAGAGGGTGATATGTTGACCTGCGTTTCAGTTAAAACTGGATATTCATCAATGCGTTCTGTCTGATGGCAATAAATAGAAACAAAGATTTAGAGATTGTTTTGTTGTGCTTTTCACCTGCCTTCATCCACCTTCATGTGCCAGACATGCGCACTGAACGACTTGTTAGGAATGATTCGATATGATGAAAGAACAATAAAAGAGAACAAAGAGGATTTTCATGTTTTTCTAATCCTTATGAACAACCAGAACATGAAATTGTTTAAGCTTTGAAAATGAATGAAAGTCCGAAAAGAACAAAGACTGCTTTTCATAACATCTCGCTTGTGCTGAAAATTTGAATTTTAACCAATAAGAAAAATACCTATCATCATTTCTAAATTAATAATTTTACAATTTTATAGTTTACTAAAATATATATACGTGTTTTTCTTTAACAATTGTTTTGTACAATTAATGACGAAGCTTGATAAAGATTGAATATGATTTATGCTGTATCACCCCCTTGCAATTTTCGCTTTTAAGCAGCCATTTTTTTCGATATTCCAATTTTCTTTTAATAAATAAACCAATGCAAATTCACCATAATATTTACTATACTGAGCACTCTGCTTTCAACCCGGCGCTCCTCAGCCACTGATGTGTTTTCCCTTGGTTCACATCTGCTTCTTTCGTTCTTTTTAGGTATTTGCCATGCAACGGCCTCGTCCTCCCAGTTTTTTTGTTTTTTTTGTTTTTTGTTTTTTTTGTTTTTTGTTTTGTTTTTTTTTTGTTATTTCATATTTTGCCAGGTTGTTCTGCTTTCTGTTTTACTCGTTTGGTGCAGATGGTATTCGCTTCGTTATTTTTTTGTTTGTTTGTTTGGTTTTTTTTGTATGATTTCAGGTATATTAAACTGTTTCTTGAAGAGTACAGCTTCTTTGTTGATCGAGTCGATTTAGTGTTTTACTATTTGTAGGAGAGGGTCATTGGTTTTTGTGTGCAATGTTTCCAATCCGATTGCTTTATTCGAGTTAGTTCAAGTTGGAAGAGACCTCAGCTTCCTAAATCTCTTGGTACGTACAGCCTATCAACATCTGATTTCGGGTATTATTATTATTATTATTATTATTATTATTATCATTATTGATTTTACAATAGTTTCACCGTTAATATTAACAACCTCTTCCATCAGTGTCATCATCTTTGTAACGAACCATCCCTGCTTTGTTTACTCTACTGCTATCCATCTCATAATTCTGGTGATTATCTACACTGCCATTAACACCACGTTCAACAACCATATCATCAATCTTCAACATCATTCTTAAAATCAGCAATATGACCACCTTCTACATTTATCAATATCCTCAAAGCGATTAACCTCATCTACGCTTCCACTATCAAAATCAATATCCTTATCGGTACGGTCACTACTAGCATCATCATTAGTAAAAACTACTATTAACAACCCAACGGCGACGGAGACTAGAAGCCATCAGCACAAATAACAGCACTTGTACAAACAACAGCATAAGAAGACGGCCATATTTGTCATAATGGAAATATTACGTCTCGCAGCACGTTGTATAGTCCAGTCACAGAAACTATTTCAAACCCAATTCACAGCGTAAACTGCATATGTTTATTATTTCATTAGATCAATACCAACAAAACAATAAACCGGCTTTTCAGTGGATTAAATATGAACATAAGTCTTTAACTTTTTTATGCTAAGCATCGTTATACACTATTATTATGTTATGAATAACATTGGAATAACGCAATCCAAAAAACACAACATCGATGTTATTCAAAAAACACACACTATGATTTCTGAACGAGAAAGATTAAAAGTAGACACTGTAAATGTTTTACCGAAAAACTTGAGCTTTTTATTTATACAGATGTGGTAGAAATACCTCTCACATAATGTTAAAACACAAAAACTTTTCAGTACATCCTCCTATATTTTAGTAATGACCTTCAACTGTTTTATTCAATCTGTTGGCATTATTACGAAACTGTGATCATGTATGTATAAATAATAGCTGGCGACATGTATTCGAGTATACCCATCTACTAGGACGGCTAGACAATCCCTAATGCAGACGCTCGCTCAGGCATATTTGTGTTTGCACAACACCTACAAAGCCCAACTGCAACTATGCTGAGCAGACCTTAGTTACAGCAGTTGAGCGTGTTATCTAGCGTGATCAAGAATTTGAACAATTCCGATAACACCAAGAAGTTTCCTTCCTGACAAATGATGAAATGCGAACCCGGGTCTCATAGTCAGAAATCGAATGTTATAACCACTCAGCCACGCGCCGAGTGGTTAGAACATCAATGGTTAGCATCTCACCATGGTCGATTTGTCCAATTTGTATATATATATATATATATATATATATATTTCTAAGCACTTATATATAAGTTTTCATTTTGATCTATTAACATAGCCAATCAATATGTGCATTAAGTATTCTTAAGAAATAAAGTATTATTTTTAATAATGTCACTCATTCATTTTCTGAATGGATAAACTATCAACTTTTTTATCTAATTTTTGGTGACGCTGAAGACATTCCTTTGTATTCGGCACAGTATTTTTGGTATATTTGAGGCTCAAGATTTAACACAAATGATATTTTTCGTCTTTAAAATTTTAAATGTTTTTATTCAGTGTCCCAATCATTATCGAATTGGTTTCATATCGGCAATAGAATTTAGGATTTAAAATTTTGAATGTTTTTTCACTGTCCCAGTCATATTGAATTGGTTTCACATTTAGTTAGTGATAACTTCAAGAATTCTAAATATTGTGAGGATTTCAAAACGCTGACAGGTGTTGCAAAAAAATCTAGTTATAAGATAAGGGACAAATCGGAAACGTTTATAAATGAAACATGTTTCGCATTTATGAAAGTTTCATCAAAGGATAGATAGATAGATAGATAGATATAGATAGATAGATAGATAGATAGCAACTGATATGATTTAATCACATGAAAATTGGAAAGAACGTTCAGATTAATAACATTAATAACATACCATGAATTTTAATGAATTCAATATTTAATGATGCAAATTGCTAGCACTTATACAAAAGTCTCCTTAAACTAAAATAAACCAATTAAGCTAACTGCCGTTATCGATCGTGAATCTATGAAATGGCTTTGATTAATTAACGAATAAACAGATGTAACAAATTAAGTGTTGAGAGAAAAAAATATCTTTGGGTATAACACGCAAACATATTTACTTGAACCCCAACTAAAAAGCGGAAGTTTGAATGTACCACCAAAATAGATGCGTGTCCTAAATGAAAGAAAAAATGCTACCCCATTTTTCATTAAAAAAATGTTACCAAAAATCCGGGAATTATCAGAAAATGAAAACGTCAGCATTTATTCATTAATTGATTATTCTATTAGAAACCGCAGTGGAATTTTTTGTTCAGTTATCGCACCCCCATCTCGATACGTCGGGAACACGTTTAAAATCGAGTGATGACAAATATTTTTAATAATTTTATAAAGTAAAATACCATGATGATAAAAAAGCTGAAATTGAAAAAAAACTTTGCAATATCAACTGTGGAGATCTTGAAAATTTGTTCCGAAACATTACAAAAATAATTCAATAAAACTCAAAAACAAATTGGTGCTGGTATAATTTAATAAAACACATTATTTTCTTTCAGATTCCACAAATTAAATCACACTAATTAAATATTCATTGTAGATATCCCATCTACAATGAATATTTAATTAGTGTGATTTTTAAATCCGCTTATTGATGAAAAAATAGATTCTTTTTACTAAAAGATGCGTTTGAATAATCGAAAAATCTATGCCTTTTTCGAGTGGAAAATATTTTTAAAAGAATTTTTTTTCTTTTGCAACTGTTAAATTATTTTTGTACGGAAGATAAAATAGGAAATAATTCAACAATTTCAAATTACCTCACTATTGATAAATACAGAATAAATTGCAAATAGTTAAAGATATAATAAATGCAATGGGCAAAATATCACTTCATTTTAATATTTTAAAAAATATTTTTTTATATTCCTATTAATATAAAAAAAAGTTTAATTAATCTGATTTTAGGCAAATATTACTTTTAATTTAAAATATCACACGGAGGTGGATGTTTTTATGAGGTGTTGACAACTATCTCGATAGCCTTATGATTGGAATTTTTTCTACTATAAAAATTACTTGACGTGAACACCTTTTTTATATAATTGTTTTAACTACCTAGTAATCTTAAAAAATTAACCAAAATTTCGAAGGTTCTAAAAAGGATTAAGAAATATAATTTAATAATTTTGGTATTCCATATTTAACATAAAGATTTTGACCATAAAACTGCGTTTTCATTAAGTTTGGTACATTTTTTCATCATGTGTGCTCATATTTTAATGAATCTTTGAATTTTTAGTTAGATATGATAATCTAATTGTCTACCGTTGGATATGATTTCAAAGTGATTTTTGAAAAAACAAATAACCTCTTCCAACAAATATATTTCACTTACACTGGCAAATCTAAGATAAAAATGAAATTACCCAGGATCACTTTGTTGCCAATGAATTATATATTTTCTTAGTGTAGAGTAACCGTTTTGTTCAAGAGGCTAAAATTGCATATCTATTTTCACCTCAAAATCCAGGACTCCTCTTATACACAAAGAAATACGGTGTATCAAATTTATTATATGTAGATTAGCAAGAATAAAATGAATACTTCTATCCAAAGCGTACATGATATTTATATAAATGCATGTTTGTAGAAAATATCGTTCGCACACTAATCCGATAGCACAGATCCGGATTAAGAAAAAAATCGTTTATCCTCTTGCTTCCCGTGTGAAAAAAATGTTTTACCATAAACCAGACTGTTCAATTTCGGTTACCTAAAAAATCTAAGCGAAACAAACAGAAAATGATAAGGAAGTAAAAAAAAAATAGATTTAGTAATTAAAAATTCTTTTCCTGTTGGAGACAAGTCGTCGTCTGTGTCATGAAGATTTCTTATACTCTCTTTCTTTCAAACTCTTTTTTGAATTATATATACACACTATCTCACCGCTAAACTTGTGGGAAGGTGCTTACGCGCGTGTGTGTGTGTGTGTGTGTGTGTGTGTGTGTGTGTGTGTGTGTGTGTGTGTGTGTGTGTGTGTGTGTGCGTGTAAATAGAAATATCTATGTAGATGTGTATGTTTGTACAGATGAGTGTTTATGCATCTAGATACATTTATAATTTATAGTGTGCGTATATGCTTCGTGTGTGTGTTCCTGTGCAATGGAAACAAAGTCAAAAGGGAAGAGAGATAAAATGTCGGCCGCATTGTTGTCACTGCAAACATTGGCGTAAGAACCCTAACCCTGCTAGGTGGGGGGTCGATTAAGGGATAGAAGGATGTGTAAGATATTCCAGTAGAGGTGGGATCAGGTAAGATTGGATTAGCTGGTGAAACAAATCAACATTTCATTGGCGTTGACCCTCGCAGACAAACACAGAAACTTGGAAGTCAAGTTAAACTTTATTTTTTTAGACCATGTAATTCCCAAAGTCACTTCAGAAACTAGGTAAGTTGATTGCTTACTTAATTTGACAAAAATAAACCTATATTTCAAGATTATCCAAAACTTACTATTATCGAAATATGTTGAAGCAATTTAATTATTAAAAAATATGAAGCACTCTGATTCATCAGTATTTTATAAAATGTTGCCTCATCAAATAAATTGATTTTTAACTTACTCAACGGACACTCACTTCTGATTGTTTTTCTTAGGTACGTAATAGACGAGGGAGACTTTTTTTTAATTTTATTTATTTATTTATTTACGTTTTGGGGAAATTTCCTAACCATACTTTGAGTCTTATTAAGACTATCCCGTTTATTAATTTCGTACTTTTGATAATTTAAACAATTTTTCGACGATTCACTTTTATTAAGGCCCCTTTATATTAGATACCTAAGGGGAGATGTTCCTATGGTATGATCCAATATAAATTAAAAGAAAATGACATCTTTTATTGTCTCTCTATTGGTAATAACGAAAAGAGCAGTTTGACAGAAACGTAAAAATTTCAATTTAAGCTAAATTCTTGATAATTTGTAACTTAAAAGATTAAAAAAAATAGGTGATTTTAAAATTTCTTTCATAGAAATGAGAAAAAATGGCGGACCCTTGAGTTAATTTTGCCCAAGAATTATATTTGCACGCATTTAGAATTTTGGCAAAGTTTAACATCCGAAATCGAAAAAAACGGTTTATCAAAAGGTCATGTTTTTTTTGGGGGGTTTGTTGACACCACTATTATTGCATACTTCCTCGGCAATATTTGTTTTAAAACGCTATGTTTAAAATAAACATTTTTAAAAAGCAAATAATGTTACACATGATTTCGTTGTTAGACTGTTTATTTACAAAATTAATTTTCTATTTGCAAGATTATAAAAAACAACTACAATGCAATATTTATTATTTACCATTTTATAAATAAATAGCTATGAAAAATATTTCTTCATAAATTTATAAAAACGTCTGTAAAGTATAGAATAAAAAAAGAATAAATAAACATGATTTTTCCGAACATTATACATTTTCCTTGAAGATTATTTTATATCTCAGTTTTAATTTTCCACTTCTTGTTTTAATGTTCTACTTTTTTTATAATCGTGATCAAGGATCAAAGATGCATAATTAATTTTTTAGAATCCAAAGCTAAGGTTCCAGCAATTAAGAATTAATCTCATTCCTACACTTTTTTTAAATATGTAATTTTGAAAGTTTTTTAAATCGTTGATAATTTTTCTAAAAATTTGCCTGAAGCATGTCGATAAATAAATTATCTATTGTCAGCCAAGTGATGACTAATGAAGAAATCTTAAATGAAGAACAGAAACTAAGCACTTTGCCCAAAGCAATCGGCGCATTCGCTGAATTATGGACTCTGGAATGATTGGCAAAACATCGATTAATTGCCAATCAATTCAAATATTCATATATATTTATATACTTATTTATATATTTGTAAATATAAAATTAATCTTGTAAGTTAGAATTGTAAGTTAGTAAATTTTCTAAACAGGGCGTAAATTTTTTCTTATTAAAATTCTAACTTTTCATAACTTCTTAAAGTAAACATTACCGAAGTAATATAAAGTAATAGCGGGTGTCAAGAAAAAAAAAGTCCATTTGACGCATTGTTTTGTTTTCTTTGAGGAGGGTTAAAACATTGGTTAGGTTAAACATTTTGCTGGATTTTCTTTATCTAAGAATGAATATTATATATTATTTCATTTTTTTTATTTTAAGTATAAGAGACGATGAACTGATTTCTTATTAAAAACTAGACACGTAATCATATTTTTTACTGAACTGCAAGTATTGCGATGTGAATGTTCTTAATAGTGTAAATAATATACTAAAAATCGTTTTAAAACCTATCAGCGAATAATGAGTGAAAGAAGGATTTCGCAAATATTAATTTGTTTACATGTTAACTTGTTAATATTTGCCTTGATAAAGTCTCCGAAAAACTGAAACACGTCGGCTAAGATAAGTTTTTCTTTTGCCTTTTTTCATTAACTTGTTTACATTAAGCAGAATATAAACAAATTGCAGTTCTCGAAAACTATTTTGTGGATTTCTGTTTAATATATCTTCAGTGGCATTTTATACTAAGAATCAATATTCGCTATCATATAATTAATGGTGACATGAGACAGCGTGATAGTTATCGACACGGAAATCAAAATCGATAAACTGGGTTCGAATTTCGGCTCAGTCTCTTATGTGAATCCAACACTGTCCCATCACTAAATATCTTAACAAAAATATCTTGTCTCTAGCCAACCACAATAATTGACAGAGAAGAGTTCAAACCACTCTTCCATAACTCCCGACCAGACAGTGATAACCATAAAAGTTGTTACACTTATTGTCAACCTCGACAGCAGCCAAAGTAGTATCTGTTATGTTACAATATTGGAATTGTTATAAAAGTCAATATTTTTATTTTCTTTTTGTAGGCAAACTAATTTTATCTATTATTATCCATCAATTCTTTTATGATAATCAGCTTTTATTGTTGATAATAACAATTTTTTCATTAACTGTGACATAAATAATCTTGTTGACTCCACTTTATTTGGGAAACTTTCTTTTAAATAAAATAGCTCTTTTAAATAAAATAGCTCTTTTTAATAAAGATATTAGGATTATTTTTAAACTAAAGTTTATGATAAAACCATTTGAGTGAATCTATATTATAAAAGGATTACTTCTGAAGTTCTCAAGATGATTTACATATAGCAATATTTATTCTTCGCCTCTCATCGATACAAAACTACAAATAGAAATAGAACACACATCTCAATTTTGCGCGACTTGAACTTTTAGTAATTCATTCTGAAAATCCACGGTTTCAGCCATCATTTTCTGAATATTTCCAAATTATGAAAATGCTTTACTTACAGACATTATATTCAATAATCATTTGACGCAACAAATTATTTACGACAATGCGTTACACAAAATTGAGCTTCATCTGAATAATGACTTCTACTGTTCAATTCGATAACCTTCACTGAATTGATCGTGTGTGGCTATTTTCTATTTTACAAGATAATAAATGCAAAAAAAGAGAAAGTATTTACTGTGAATTAAAGTCAAACATTTCCTGTTCCGATGTTTTCTATAACCGCTCTTTATAACCCTTAAGGGTTAAACACGTAAACGAATATTTTTGGATCAGAATCACATCAGTAATATTTTTAACGTGCTTACATATAAATGTTTATGTATACTCAGCTCATTACCATCATCATAGCAAAATAAAAATGGCAAATGAAGGTTTTAAATGAAAGAAGTTCGGAGTTCCAAACAACTGACAGCTGAAATATTCGTTAAAATTCTTTCAGTTTTCTCAAATGCCCAATACATTATGATTGCACAAGACATTTGTACATTTGTTCAGATATACAGATATACAGATATACATTTTGACAGACAGATAGATAGATAGATAGATAGATAGATAGATAGATAGATAGATTGTTATAGTCTTACTGACTTCACTATGAAATTATTTTTCGTTGCGATAGTAATAATTACGATGGAATGGAATCTGAAATCATTATTCAATATTATGATCATTTATCTGAACGACCAACTTTTAATTTTTCGTGTTAATTAATCATAAACCACCAGCTCACAACATTACTGCAAGATACAAACATTTCTTGACATTTGTATGAAGGCTGATATTAAACTTGTGTTCTACACCATTCGAAATTTAATAAGCTACTCGACGCATGTTTGGTTTCCCTTTTCAGTTCTGTTTATTTTTGTTATGGTGTTCTTGCAAATAATAATTTGGTGTATTGGTGTCCATTTGGAAAACAGAAATCTGGGCTTTATATTTGAAAGAATATGTGTGCGCACTACTTTGATATATATATATATATATATATATATATATATATATATATATATATATATATATATATATATATAGGACAACTCTGAATTCAAAACCTACGGAGGGTCGTTTGGGAACCTTGTGGCACTCAGTGCACCAGGTCTCTGTATTCGTCCCTTCAAAAAGTGTGGATGGTCCTGCACGAGGCCTTCACCACTATAATCAAATCTCATGTGCCGGTGTCGGGCTGTCAGTTACCTGGAAACTGATCTGCTTGACCCTCATACGTCGAAATCGACGGGAGAGTCGACTATATATATGCGACTTCAAATGGATAAAATTGACTCAAACTGAGAATTGCTTAAACAAAAGTTTTACCAAAGTAGTGGGACGCTTAGGTGCAAAAAAATCGACAAAAAAATCAGTATTTAAAGAAACAAATGAAGTTCTTATTTATACAATTTTTAAACTGTAAAGAATACTTTAGAAAACGTTCCGTGATATTTGTTATAATATTGTCTTTCACTTATTTTTCTATATTTATGCTATAAATTAACGTTATTATTGTGAGTACTACACTGATCCCAATTTTACAATCAGAATATCTCACTCTTCAATGAGTATATTCTCAGAGATATTTACAATTTAATACCTTGAATGAAATCCTGGACATTTGCGCAGATACTGATCTGCAAATTCCTTATTTATGACATGTCTAATGGATTGTAGTTCAGAAATCACTAAGAATATAAATAAACAAAAAACGAGGTGAAATTAATATATATATATATATATATATATATATATATATATATATATATATATATATATAATTCATATATATATATATATATATATATATATATATGAAATTCATATATATATATATATATATATATATATTATATATATATATATATATATATATATATATGAAATTCATATATATATATATATATATATATATATATAAATATATATATATATATATATATATATATATATATGAAATTCATATATATATATATATATATATGAAATTAATATATATATATATATATATATATGAAATTAATATATATATATATATATATATGAAATTAATATATATATATATATAAATTAATATATATATATATATATATATATATATATATATATATGAAATTAATATATATATATATATTTTTTTCAGACTTTTAGATGGTGTTATTAAGGGAAAACTATATTAACCATAAATGGAAAAGCTTAATACAAATCAGCAAATACCCATATTTTTAAAAGAACTTTGATTTTTTTTGGTATGTGCATAAACGTGCCGATTTTTGTAAGTACTGGCACAATACACCGACATTATCAGAAAATAAGAACGATAACTATTAAATTTAAAGCCCAAATTTCTAAACTTCTATAGAAATTGTTCCTAAATTTTTAAGAATTCTGAGTACATAAAAATTATATATAAAAAAGGCGATCACGTCATTTTCTTTCAATTGTTTTTACAGCTAAAGTGTCTGTAGAGCAATATTAGATTTATCTAATATTGCTCTGTCAACACATCTATTGTCAGGTTTTTAAAAAATGCATTTCTGCGATGTTTAGTAATATTTTAAGTAATATTTGTTTTAAATCAGATTAATTATATTTTAAATTATTCATAGCTTAAGAATAGTATATTTTATTTTTGGAAGATTTTTAAAGAGAATTACATTGTGATGAAAGATAACTAAAAAAGGAGGCTAATCAACTATTTTAGCCAAAATAATCCTTCCAGTCAATTTAAATTAGTTTTTAAATAAAGCAAAGTATTTTGGCTATTGCAATTTCAAATTTTATTAGCTTGAAATTAAAAATAAAATAAAAGCTTCAAAAACGATTTTTCTTTTTATTAAATTCATTTTAAACCTTAGATGTCGCATTTTTGTGTAATATATATATATATATATATATACTCAATAATAATGATTTAAAAAAAAAAAAAATTTTCTTTCTTTTTATTAAAACATTAAATATTTAAGAAATATTTTTGCAAAAAAAAAGTAATCACGCTCTTTTAGCGGAATGAACAATTTTTCTATTAAAATAAATAAATAAATAAATAAATATACTCTTACCATGCAAAATCGTAAATGTACTAAAATGCTAAATCTTCACAACAATGAAAACGACAAATTAAGAATATACTAAATTTGGAACTGAGGCAAATTTAAGAGAATGCCGTGATGTAAGCTTTTGGCTGAATGAAAAATGTCTGATAAATATTTTATCTTGAATATATTTAGTTGTTGTTTTTTTGCATACAATCTTCCGGAAATCGGACGTGACTCATGTCAACGACATCCCAATAAATCGTTTATTTTTCGTTCAACGCCATCATATTGGCTAGTTCACAGCAGTCCACGGCCGAATAGATGCTTTCATAAGTAAAACAGTCACACAAAAATACAGGTAGATGCTAAGTAGATTGACTCAAGGAAAGTGGGCACGGTTAGTGCTTATCGACCTGTTGTAATGGTTGCGAACGACGTTTTCCGGACGTCTGCCTAACATGGCCGAACAGGTATAATGGCTAGAGCACAGTTGAGCCAAGCCAACAGTTGAAGTGCACATCAAGCCGACCGGAAGTCAGGTAAAGCCGTAAAAGCATTTAAAATTACACCGCTCTTGCAGCAATGCTCATAAAAGCACTTATCATCAAACACTTTTGGTTATTGTGGACACAGATTTAATGGCATATGTAAACGAGAGGCGATTAAAAGCAACGGCCTCTCTACTGAAATACTAGCCATTTAATCTCTTTTCTTCCTCCTCCCAGCTATGTCAACTTCTTTTTGGTTACCAAAAAGAACCCACCAGTTTCTATAGGTGAAAGTACGGGGAATCGGACGAATGAATTTGTGAGAAGCGATGCTTAACTAATTAGATTTTCACAAGGTACAGACAACGCCGTTTCTGCTGCCATTGATACAATGGTAACAATAAATATATAAAATTACGAAATAGCAATGCCTTGGCAAGAAAGAGTAACCACTCATCAAAGTTAGATGAAATTGGTGACGGTAAAATACGGCGATCTCCACTCTCAATACCTGTTCAAATTTTGAACCTTCTGAAATGTCATTAATGAAAAAACCCAAGTGAAGAATTATTGATACTACTTAGTCACTTCCGATAATTTTATTCTTTTCATTTGTTGTTACGCTTATTGCCTATTCGATGGCGACACTGTATGCATTTATAAAGGCACTCAAATATGCATTTATATATTTTCACAATTTCCCTTAATTTTTTAACAAAAAACTATGAAACCTCAAAGGTAATATTTTTCATTTCGTAATTTTTTCATTCAATATTTTTCTACCTGAAATTCAGGACGTTGGCGATCATGGCTCTCCACAATTTCCTCTCGTTTGTAGCGCTTAATAAATTTAGTCTTTTCACTATCCATTTACTCAAGCTCACGTTGTTTCCCTCTTGTCAATCCGTCCTCTGCGTATCAAATTTTCCAACCACTCTTTTCTTCATTGTGTGCTCTAGAAATTTCAACTGTCTTTTCCTGATGTTAAATATAAGTGTTTTGTTTGTTTCCTTTTCCCCTTAAACTTCGTCGTTGCTCACATTTTCTGTTCGTGGTATTCTCAACATCTTTGTGTAGAAACACATTTCTGTTACTTCAAGTCTTTTCTTCATCTGTAAGATGATTCAGCATATTGTAAGGTTTAATTCGTCGTACTTGTTTGATTTTGGTATCTCCAGTTTGTAATTTGCATGTTGGACTTTTCCTTTTTTCCTAATATTCATGCATTTTGTCCTCTTGCCATTGCTTTTCTTATTGTTTTTTTTTTTACTAACTTCTGTAGGAGTTCTTGTAGTTTCCATTATATGTCTGCTACTAACACAATGTTATCTCCATATCTTCTCTTTGTTAAGACTGTGGCCGCCAAAAATCCAGGTAAGACTTTTAATTCTTTCAGAAATATATAGGTTGAATAAGTCCAATGAGAAGACACATCCTCGTCTTACACCCCTTTCTATTTTTCTATATTCAATATAGGTTCTGGATTATTCTAATATCTTTCCTAAAAATGTCAAGGTTATCTAACAGTTCCAACAGTTCTTTCTGCAAAAGCATAAACTACACAAATAAGGCATAAATTACATAATTTACTCGTCGTATTCCATCTCAACTTGGGATTGTAAATCAAGATAATGAAAATATTTCATCATTTTTATTTAAAAAACAAGAGTTTTACCTAACCGACAAAATTGACCAAACATTTATATTCCCTGTCTTTCATCAGAATTTGTTTCAAGGGTTGTATTCAAGAAAGGAATAGTCCAAGAATATTTAAATGGCTACTAACATGTAATAAACAGGCTTAACATTTTGTTAATGAATTCATGTGTCTAGACGACTTCAGGAAAAATATCTGACAGCAATATCAATCACTAATAAATAATAACCCATCGTTTCCGACATATGTTCTGTACCCTTTTGAACTTCTCATCGACAACAACATATTATTACTAATAATAAATTATTTCGCATATTTGACAAATGCATCTGTGCTTTTAACATTGAATCATTATCTTTTTAAGGAAGGGGCTTCGTGCGTATGCCTGTGTGCTTCTCAGTAAATTTTGTGATTCAGGCGCATTGCGTTGGCAATCGAAGACTAAAGTCAAGCGAAAGCGCAACAAAAATAAATAACCATAAAAACACATGCAAAATATTCAATGGCGAATAATGGAGAGTTTTCATGTGGTGAGTGAATATACTGTAAGACAATATATATATATATATATATATATATATATATATATATATATATATATATATATATTATCTTACAATTTGAATTAATGCTGTGAACGTTAGAATTTATATATTATTTTCGTTCTCATTACATTCGTATATATATATAAATGGACATTGAAGTCAGCACCCAAAATCTAAATGCAATTGTCAGGCACAGTGCGTTTCGCATGAATGAAACTGTCGCCTCTGGGTGCTGACTTCAATATCCTCTTTTATATTTACATACGCTCTATCCCTGATAGAGTGTATGTAAATTATTCACCATAAACATAGCATACCTTAAAACTGTATTTTATCATACATCCACACACACACACACACACACATATATATATATATATATATATATATATATATATATATATATATATATATACAATAAAACTGCTTTACAGACAATGTTTACCATGTCCAGAAAATGGTTATATTTTTTTAAGAAGTGCTCATTAGACAGTTCAAATAATCAAAAATGTTGATCTAGGTAATATTTAAAATATTTGAAACACTAACCTTTTCTGCTACCGCAGTTTCTACTAATTAAGCTTTTCTCGTGCAGTGAAAAGGTTAATTGTTTTCTATTACTTTTTCTTTCTTTCTACACTTCTTCCCTCTCAGATATTTTCTCTACGGTTGCTTTACCCCTTCTCGCCCATTAAATTTCCCACTAATACTATAAATAAAGTAATAAAAATATAGTCTAAAGAGGTTATAGACGGTGGGGAATATAGAAATTATGATTAGTTATACTTTCGACATTTGAAGAGCTAGAAGGGAGTGAATATTATGGAAATATAGTAGCTAATTAAGTTAAACCTGTATTATGAAAATTTGAATTTATTTTTATGTCGACATTATAACACTAATTCATTCCTCTGATTCAATAATTGGCTTTGATTATTGCATTTTATTATTTTAATTTTTTTCTTCTAAATATAAGTCACACTTATCTCTAAGACTATTAGTAGTATGTGTGGAACTTCCAAACTATCTGTGGGCTCAAAACTTTTTCCTTTAATTCCATTTTTATTTTTAAAAAAAGATATGTCTGGTGTTTTAGTTTAGAGTTAGAAAATGAGTGCTTATGGGTATAAAATTCCAATGTAAACATTATAATTTTATAATATTTTCTTTAGGGGAAATGATCGATTGATATATAACCCTGGTAGATCTGCATTTGCCTTTTACTGGACAATCTTCTTTAGATTTACAATTACAGGAGGGTTCAATACCAGGTTTGTTGTTTGTTCCATATAAATTTCTTAAAATATTGTTTGTGTATATATATATATATATATATATATATATACACTTCCACATGCTCACGCACGCACTGCACACACGCCGTACACACATTAGTCTATGTAATTTTTAAATAGTGTATATGTAATTAAAATAAGAGTATGCTTTTATCATATGTTATCTTTTATCGTTTATTTAATATTTCATTTTTATTTTTATTTAATGTTTAGTAGTTTATTTGTTTTTCCATGGTGTTATATATTAAGGTAATAATTATGGGGGAGATAGGTTTGTTCGTTTTTTGATGTTTGTGTTTGTGTGTGTGTATGTACATGAACACAAACGCGTATATGTGTGTTATGTTTAATATTTGTTCTTTTATTTATTTAGTTTACTTAATTAAGCTTATATTATATTTGTTTCTTTTATTTATTTATTTATTTATTTAAAGTTTGTATTATATATTTTATTTCATTTATTTGTTTAAAGCTTATATTTATTTTATGTATATTTATTTGTTTATTAGTCACTATTAATTAGTGCTTAGATGACAAAGTAAATATGTATTTGTATTCCTACATTTACCCATTATTTCTGTTTTCTTGTTTAGGAGTTTATTTTGGGGTTTTTTTATTAAAAGTAATTATTACTATTTTTTTCCTTTAAGCATAATTTACAATTTTTACTGTTAATACTGCATAGAGCTGCTCTTTTTAACATTTCCAATTTAATTTTGGTGAGGATATTGTTTTCTTTTTGGCTCCATATATATTTTGATAGGGTTGTGTTGTTTATTTTTTTCTTTCAAATGATAAAAAAAAAATAAAGTTTTTATGCGGCGCTTATGCAATTTTTTTCGCTCCGTATTCAGTCGATCTTATGTTGCAACTCAAAAGGGGGTAACAGGGTCTGCACAAGTTCTTCCTGTTTCCCAGCAAACTAGACACAACTGTAGCAAAAGCATTCCGCATTTCTTTTTCAATGTCAGACATCGTCTCCAAAAACTGTTCGTCCAGTAATTACCATCTAATCTGTGGCCCGGCAAACGCAGCAACCTTAATTTTCTCACAAAACAAGACTAAAAACTTTCCGCTTAAGAATTTGAAACAGTCACCATCCAAGTCTCAGGCTTTCACAAGCTGTTTCATCAGCTCAAGCTTCATATGCAACTAGGGAAGCAAAATCTTATCTACAAATATATATATATATATATATATATATATATATATATATATATATATATATATATAACCATTTCACTCCAGTCAAGGCAATAAATAAAGCCACTAAGACGCAAGAGGTTACTGAGTGTAAGAGAATATGGAAAAAGTATTAAGGAGAGAGAACAATAAAAGAACAGGAATTATGAAAACAGAAGATAACGATTGACATAGCATTTAAATTTTTGAAGATCAAATTTGAATTGGAAACAAGAAGCCGGAAGAAAAATGCGAGAGATGTATCCGTTAACATATAACTTACGCTTACGGAATGTTTCATAGCTATCTCAACTGCAAAATGATATGACCTTGCTGCCAAATTATACTTGCTGCTTAAATTTATACATTCTAGGTACCATAGAGGAAAGTTCATCAGAACAATTACCATGAAAGTATCTATAGAAAACGGTACATGGAACCTACGTTAAGGCGGGTAGGAAAATAACTGAAGCCGAGATGCTAGGTCAGGACCAATACATTTTTCATATAAATTAACCCAAGCAAATAATAAAAAAATTAACAAACCACTCCCGTTAGAACAGACGAAATAGAACAAATAAAAATAGAAAATAAATACATAAAATACAAATAAAATAAATCTGGGATTAACCAGTGGCCTGTTTAAAACAATCTTCTGTACAAATTTGAACTCCGTCCTGTCTGGCCATGTATTTCGTATCAAATAGTCACTTTTTTCTCGACTGTCCCAGAGACAGAAAAAAAAAAAGGAGTAAGCTAATGACTTTCAACATATTGTCCAATTGTGGTCCTCATACAGCATAGTTTCAAACACTATTTTCATACATTCGTAGTTTTCCTTTAGCATTACAGAATGTCCAATCGATATAGATGTAAACACATTGCCATTATGCAGCAGAACACACATAAGACTAGCTTTTGTGATTTCTAATTAAAAACCTCCAGTCTTCTGAGTTGTATTCACACTTTGTGGCGGCCACGAGGCCTTTAATACTTTAATATTATTGCAATAAATAAAAAATAAAATCATCATTTATGCTGAAGAATGGAAGCAAATCATTCTTTCGATACCTATAAAACGCGAACTGAGTTCACGGTGAAAGCAGGTTCTTTTCTTTTAAACGGCTTCCTTTGATAAATATAGATCACAGAGTAAATCATTTAAATCTTTCTGTGTACAGACTTTATCCTCTCGTCACTCATAATTCTCGTTTTTCACCTTACCATACTCCATCTCCACATTCTCATAATCATTATCATCAACAAAGAACTTGAACTCATCTGAGTGTGGTACAGGTCGAATAGCAAATAGCAGATTTGGATAAACAATGTGACGCTTAGTCTTAGAAATGAAACCAGGTATATGACTCATCAAAAATAGCAATCGTCATGATGATTTTGGGGTCACCACCACAACAATGAATGCCAAAACTTAGATGAATTCTTTAACGCTTTTCCTACTGTCTCAGTGTTTCAATACATGTTTTACACACTATATGGAGTGCCCAGGCTGTGTCTTGATCACTCATTTTCATTCCAAATAAAATAAGATAAGGTTTCTTCACAAAACCTGTGATTTTGTTTCGGTGCCTAAAGTATAACATTCACAAATATAGCAGAAGACATTAGGGCTGTTTTTGCATTTTCTTCTCTCACAATTGGCCATATTTCTGAAATACAAAACGTATATTCAAGTTAGTTGTCGTCTGGGAAAAAGATTCTCAGAATTGGCAACAGTTATAAAATAAGTAAATACAGATTTGTGATAGCAAAATTTTATAAAGAGTATACATGCCATGAAGTCCTTTCTACAGTTTTTGACCATGCTTGACTCCTGTGATTTGGCAATTACAATATTAATAGTGTATTCAAAATAACAATTTTCATAAAAAATAATTAAAGGCCCAACAAAACATGTCTCGCCTGGTTTACAATGATAGTCACATTGAATCAAACACAGCGTGGGCATATCTGCAAATACAACACATTCCACAAATATGAGATGACGTCAAGGGACACAAAAATACGTTGTTTATTAGCATCTAATTGTATAAATGACATTTCTGTCATCATCATGACATTTAAAATTGGTTAGATTGAAAATACGGAAAGTTACTCAAGTTTTATGCTTTTTTTCGAAAAGAGAAATTTGGCAAACCACTCTCCAATAATCTTGGTTGTTAAGGGGTAAAAACTAGTTTATTTCATTTTCAACTTTGACAGGATTCCATTAATAATTTTGGCTTAGTATAAAATATATTCATTCGGTGGGCACCTCAAGGTGGAGTAATGGTTAACGAGCTAGTCAGGTTAACCATTATTATTGACTAGTAAGCACTGTTCTCGCGGGGCGCTCCATACTTATGGCTGCCTGTCAAGTTAAACTTAGTATATAACAAAAAACATATTTGCTGTCTGTAGATGTAATATTTTACATCCAATATTTACATATTACAATGAGGAAAGAAGGCCTGGGAGATTTGACATTTACAGAATAAAAATCTTATAAAAAATAAAAAATCATTGGTAAACGCTACAAACGATCGTCACATCATGAAGGAACACGATACGAAGACAGAGAAGATTAAAATCGATATTAGAAACAAAACTTTATGCTATTGTAAGGAGTTGCTATAATGTTGCATTGTTTATCCTTGTCAATGTTGTAATTCAGGTAGTTATGGGAGAGAGGTTTTCTGAATTGCTCAATCTTTTCTGTTAATCATCGCGCAATACAATGACGAAATAGCTTTGTCAACCTACCTACCGATGGGACAGAGAACAAAGAGAAGAGAATTCGAAATAACCGTAAAATATTTCAGAATTCGAATCCATTTCTTTGATTTGATTTTCTATAGCAATAATCACTATGCTACATTTATACGGCTTATATGTAATGTAGATATATATTCAAATAACGACAGGTGACTAAATTCATTAGACTTTTATTTAAATCGTTCCTAACGTTGTTGCTATGAATAACTTTGGAATTTCCGTAATCTTTTCTATTCAATAGCATCTACATGTATAGTTATTATTTCATTTTTCATATTTTAAATATAAAAAAAACTCTTGATAGCTTTCTAAACTTATCTTTGCGAATCATTTTAAGAAAGAATATGCTATAAGAGGATAAAATTCTCTTAAACTTTTATCATTAATCAAAAACACATTTTATATACAAATTGTTCTTCAATATGGACAGAGAATACAAAGTGGACGCTAAAAAAATTTCAGCTTGACACATATCCGGCAGAAATTGATACGGCTTGTCTGGGTTATCTTATTACACCTGCTGTACTCACCTGATGGGTTACCACTTATTTTTATCCATGCAAAATTCTCTTAATAGGAAAATTTTCTATTCTCTGGAAGCCTGTAAAAAACACTTAAACCAGTTAATTATACAGAAAGATGCTAAATTCTTGGAGAATGGAATCATGAAGCTACCTAAAATATGACGAAAGGTATTAGAACAAAATAGCATATATGTGGTTGAATAAATCTATGTAAAACATCTAAATATTGTCTTGGAAATTCACTTAAAAACGCTAGATACTTTTATTTCGACCCAATACTAGTGTATGTAAACAAAGTCAGCAGTCTGTCAGACATTCGTAGACAATAAACAATGAATGCTTCATGGTTAGATTTGAGATTCTGTAATCGGTTGATCTTCGTGACCTAATCAGTAAGGTAGCTACTCCGAACACGCAACCCTCCTAGAGGAAAGGAATATGAGTTCATTCTTTATTCCGATCTGCGTAGCGGAATAACGCTTATGGGCCAAGAAATTAGTCAGGAATGAAGTAGTATCTTGTCGAACTGATTAAACTATTTTTTTTAACTTGAAATTATTTTATAGGAGAGAGATTTCATAGCTTAATTCAAAAGGTAAAAGGCTACGTTACCTATCATAGAAGCTAAGCAAACTGTAAACGAGGACGAGAACTTTTCTTTACTTCTTGCTGAAAGCTGACGTCCATACTTTTGATGTATGGAAGCTTAAAAATGTCAGCTTAAGTTGCATTTTATTTTTCTCGTCAACTAGAAATTCAATTCGTCATGTTAGCCAGTTTCTTAGTTAAATTTTAACAGCAACTGGTGAATCAAAAACATTTCAACCTTTCTCCAGTTTTGTATCTTGTTCAACACCATTCAAGTTATCAGAAATATCTATTGCTGTCAAATGTTTGAAATGAAAAATAATTAGCATTATGAAGAAAAGCGTTTTGGGACTTTTTCGTTAGACCTCATTTTATAGTAGTGTGATCGAAAAGTTAAGTTTATTTTGCTATCCCCTCCACCCCCATGGTTAGGGATTAGAGTATTCTTTATCATGCCGGTAACTAACAAAAAAGCAAGTTGGGTCTTTTCCAGCAAGAAAAAAGAAACCTTTTACCGTACGTTAATATTATGGACGTTACAGAAGTAAGTTTCACGAAAATTGTTTGCATTTTTAAAGATCGAGTCAATCATTAATTTCTACTTTAATATCAAAATTATTCCAAATTATTCACGAAAAGTCAAAGAAAAATTCATTTACCTTTTTTCTGAGTAATTTAAGTTATAACTTAAAGCAGTGTGAATTTTCTACCAGAAAATAATCTGCATTATAATGAACCAATTTAATATGTTTACGTGGTAGTGTTTTCATTACAACAAAAACGGAACACTGTTACCACAATTTGGTCTAAATTAGAAAATAAAGTTATTTCGAATTCAAACAAGTTATTGGTACCAAGTAATTTTTACTTAATTATAAATTATAAAAATGTATATCTAAGGGAGGTAACCCTAAATCTAAAGCAGATCCTTATAAATCAGTTCCCAAGTCACTGATCGCTGATAGAGTGAAATATCATACGGCTTCTCACAAGTTTGAATCTGGTGATTACTGGTGGCTCTGTAAGAGTGTGTTACGCAAAGCTACATTAATCTCTCCTCTCGACAAGCTGTTTGAAGTGCTGTCATCTACTGCAGATAAAGCATAATGCTTTGCTCATAAATTGTTCTCCCATTCAGTTACCTACTCATTAGGAGTGTCTTTGCCTGATTTTCCTACTAAAATCGAATCTATACTGTGTAATATCCATATAACTCCATCCATGGTTTCTGTTATCATCACAAAAGTAGATCCTCACATGATATGCAGACTTGATGGTATCCTGTTCCCTCTAAACTCTACGACAAATTCATTGCTGCTTCTTGCTTTCCAGCTTGTTGGAAATCCTCTTCTGTAGTTCTTCTTTTTAAAAACACAGACGAACCGCCTGGTCCTTATCTACCTCTTCCTGGCAAAGTACTAGAATCTCCAATCAACTCCAAATTAGTTAAACATCTGACTTCGCGCAGTTTTTCAGATAAGCAATATGACTTTCACTTCGCTATGTCAACCACTGATGTGTTAACGGTTATCACTGAAAGAGTCTTAGATAATCTCGAAGGCGTTTGAGAGAATTTGGTCTGCTGGTCTGCTTCACAACCTCCGGTCGATTTTTTTTATTTGATTCAATGTTTCTTTACAAATCGCGTAATGAAAATCGTATTGAATGGCCACACTTCTAGATCTTTTCACATTAATTTCACTTAATTATGCAACAGATACTAGCGCAAATAGTTGAATCGGCGACACAAGTTCAAATTCTGGGATAGTCTTTTGCGTTCACTTTCGTTAAAATTCCCTTAGGAAAGATTTGAATTCGTCTTTTCAAACCCCTGTCAACACACATACACTATGATTAAATATTAACGTAGACAACGTTCTCTACCCTAAGAGAAAGAAAATTCTGAATCCATTACTGCGAAGAAGACAATCGGAAACCCCTCCATTTTTCCAAGAATGCATAGCAATTCACGTATAATAAAGAATAATCGCCAACGTCCTGAAGGGATATATATATATATATATATATATATATATATATATATATATATATATATATATATATATATATATATATATATATATAATCTTGTATGTATTTACAACGAAATGTCATTTTTGGTAGTCTTACCACACAGACAAATAACCGAAGACAAATACTTTTTTATGCTCTTGTTTGTTCTATAAATATTAATTGTCGATTTATCCCTATTTATCTTAATTTTTAATCTCCTAAAAACGTGTACGCATTCCATAAAGAAGTAAAAAATAATTCCTCTCCCCTTTTGCTACATTTAAATGAAACTTATGCATTCCTGTACAGGAAGAGCCTTATACTTAAATCAGATTAACTGTGTATACGCACATTAAGCTGCCTTTACCATCTTCCTCCCAGTCAGTGTTGGTAGTCTCTAATTTTATCAGCCTGACAACAACGCAGTTGTTATTTGATCTGGAAAAGTCAGGCCTAGTTTCTTGAGTACGCGTTATTGAAATATACTCTCTAAGATGCTTTGTTCGAACAATTTAGTGATATGTCAATGGTGATACAGTGACACCAATCTATTTTTTTAATTTATGTATAGAGTATAACTAGACAATTTTACACTAATGAAGAGGCGACTTGGGGCAACAAATATGTGGTTCTACAGAAATTTGTTGAGAATGCCATGGATGGAACAACGAGGAAGTTTTAAGGAAGATGGGAACAAAAAAGGCAACTTCTGCTTAGAATCAAAATGTTACAGTTGAAACTTCTGTAACATAATGAGGTAAGAGGACTTGGAGAAGTTGACGTTTGCATATGGAGAAAACAGCGGGAAATGTTTTTGTACCTGGCCCAAGTAAGCGATCGGGTTCCCCACATTAAACCTGATATTGTGTCACATCTCGTCTCAGTGGGGGTAAATAAAATTAATGTATTTCTATAAATAGGTGGGAAAACGGTGTCTCAAAAAGATAGTAAGGAAAAATATTGCTAGAGCTACAAAGGATAGGATGTTGTGGAAGGCCATGATCGCCTACTTTCTGAAGGGACACGATACGTAAAAGAAGACTGTAAGCAAGTCAAATTTCAATCAAATACTGGCAGGTCAGTTGCAACCTATAACACAAAGGGTTTTACACATTCGTTGACACCGATAACGTGCACTTAAGCTTTACAACTCAATTGATCATTTGAAGATACTAATATTTATATCTTAAAATCCTCATGACTCGCATAAGAAAGGGTTTTATAAATTATGCGGTTAAAACCTTACGCAGAATTTCGGGGCTCTGCCACTAATCTTATAAACAGCATTTGATGAAAAAACTGTTAAACAACCTTGAAAGAACCTATATTGAGATCGAATTCCTTTGTAATACACTAAATCCATCATGTTATTTGCTGTTAATTCATTCATATATTTTCTTGACTCACGACAGCCACCAAAAAATGTCCCTTTGTTTATGTCTAGCTCTTTTGACTTTTGGAAAAATCAACCATATGTCTACCTTTTTAAAAAATCAAACCAAATCTGCATAGTTTTGGCATTAAATGATCTAGAAAATGTTGATATATCATAAAACCAAACTAAGCCAAAACGAACTTGCAATGAATATTTCTGATATCTCTTCAAGACTACAGTTTTGTCCCCATTTTAATTTATACTATTTTTCTTGATTATATCATATCGATACATCCGTAGCCTAAGGATTAAAAAAACATTTATTTCACACAAATATTTATCTTTCAGTATAATCTCTTTCATTCTCAATGCATTTAACCCAAAGCTTCCCCAAAGATCCAACATTATATATAATTATAAATTGCAGACCAAAAATCATTTAACAATTGTGTTTAGACTATGGAATTATTGATCCACATTAGATAAATAATTATCTTTAACAATGTTGTAATAAAGATTTCCTAAACCAAGTAAACAAATATGATGTAAAAACTGTAAAATTCACAATATACTAAGATTTTTCGTATGAAGATTTGCAAGACATCCAGTTATGATAGAGTTTACCTCAGAGGTTATTCGATGTTACCAAAGATCATCAAAGGGCACACTCTGTCATTTTTAATTAAATGAAGCAATTTCTTTAAAAAATGGACTAAAATATTAAGTTTACAACGAAGTACAATGTTTTTTGGTTTTTTATTTCAAAATTATTAGACTCGACACCTGAGAGAAAAAAAAACACTAATTCTACCTCCAGTAACCCGAAGGTCATTGAAGATAGAATTACTGTTTTTTCCTTTATTATTTATATTGCAACTAAATAATTAAATTTTTGGCGGTAAATTGGAATGTAGAAGTAATTTCGACAGAAAAAGATTATAGAATAGGTAATGTCTGACATTTAGTTTCACTGGAGATTGCAAGAGAACAATTTTGGATTTAAATATTTAGTTTTCAGACAAATAAAAGAACTAAAATAATTTTAACAGATATAGCATTGTTCAACTAAGTACAAAATGTTCAAAATTGGCACGATTAAACATAATTTTTGCAGTTCTTTTAAATTAAAAAAATGCCGAAAACTACAGAAACTACTCGTGGCTCCGTAAACGATTCATTCTTGTCCAAAGAATGATGTAACTGAAGAAATAAACTAAAAGCATTTTTTTTCTTCCAGAAGTGGTATCCAATTAATACGATTCAAGATAATTTTGAGACTTCTCAGAATCTGTTTCTCAACTCACTTAAGCCGCCTCATGTTCCTCGCTGCAGAAGCTCTCTTAGCTGCACCACATGTCAGTGAGGCAGTTATTCTAAATGATGTGTAGGCATAACGGAGAAAGGACCATCATAATTCTGACAGACTCGTCCTTTAAATTCATTTCCCAGTGAAACTCAGCTTTGTCATGACAATCAACAAGGCATAAAGACAATCACTCAAGATCTTTGACCTCAACTCACTTTTTTTTCGTAGTTTTCAAACAAACTCTATGTTGATTGTTGGTCTCAGTTTCGGTCCCCAAGCAACCTTTTCATGATGCCTCGCAAGAATTCATTTCCCAGAGAGACTCAGCTTTGGCATGACAATCAACAAGGCATAAAGACAATCACTCAAGATCTTTGACCTCAACTCACTTTTTCGTAGTTTTCTCAAACAAACTCTATGTTGATTGTTGGTCTCAGTTTCGGTCCCCAAGCAACCTTTTCATGATGCCTCGCAAGAATTCATTTCCCAGAGAGACTCAGCTTTGGCATGACAATCAACAAGGCATAAAGACAATCACTCAAGATTTTTGATTCATGATGTCTCGCAAGTCTGTCCACCTCAGGCACTATGCGATTTGTTTTGTGCATCAGAATATTTTGGCGGCAGTTGCTTTTTCATATGTAAATAGTAGAAATTTTTTATTACTCTGTTGTATGGAAAAAATATATGAAAGGGCATATTTTCATGCGCTGTTATAGTTTAAGTTATTTTCTTCAGTGCAATGCACAGTAACACAACTTGTAAAATACTTAAATGACCAATGTTGACTACTATTAAAAAACTAAATTTATATCACTTGTAGATATTCATTATAATACACCAAAAACTTATATTAATGAAATCAACTTTTCATTACCATTCTGCCAAATCTCCAGTTAAAAACGAGGAAACATGTTTCTATGAAAAAAATATGTGAAATTCCAATCAAATATGTTTCACTAAATTTATCGTTAATTGTGATGTGAATCATTTCTCTGCTTTTCTCTTTGGAAAAAAAGAAAAACTGATCGCAAAGGACAATGCCACTGAGTCAGGCGACCAACAAGAAATTACGTGTAAATACATTTTACATTTCTGTTCTTCACGCAACTTTTCTTTAAAAAAAAGAAAAAAATGTAAAATATAAATCGAAAAAAGATGCCGAGGAAATTTTAACTTGAATAAAATTGAAATAAAAAATGGTTAAAAAATTAAAAAGTTCAAGTTTGAAATGAATAAATGAATTTCGTTTAACAAAAATCGTAATAAAAGAGTTAAATAACAAATTGGGAATCTGATCTAAGTCATTGGAAAAATAAAAGCGAAATCTTTTAATACCGACGACATTTCGCTGCAGGCAATACTTGTATTTCCGATTCGCTCGAGGAAAACCAATAATGCCCAGAGAGATAAAAATTCAAATAGAAATTGGAAGAGGCAGTGGGAGAGATAAATATAAAGTGAAGAAAGACAAGTAGTAAAAGTAAAGAAAATAAAGATTCAGTCAAAGTAAATTGATGAAAAGAGTGAAACGCAGACGGAATGTAAAGATTGGTCAGAAGAAGTTATAGAGAAAAGGTTGAAGCAATAGTGAGGTCGGCGATGGAGAAAAATGTTTAGAAAGAAAGAAAGAAAGAAAGAAAGAAAGAAAGAAAGAAAGAAAGAAAGAAAGAAACTAAGATGAAAATATAGATAAGAAACGGAATAAAAAAGGAATCAAAATAAAAGAATTCCTTATTGGCGCACAAAAATCCAATACTCGCTCTCCGAGAAAATTGGGGAAAATCTTATTAAAATCAAAGCTTATATAAAAAGTAAGAAATCTTGTAAAAGGCCATTGGGAGATCATCGAAGTGGACATTTTCTGCTTTCGCTTATTTAATGTCTTTGTCAGTTGATCAATGAATGACAGAAATATTATCGACTGTCTCCTCACTACAATTACAGGCAGAGATTAGGGGCTGACTAAAAGTTACAGAAAACAACAAAAAGTCTAAGTGAGGAAAGTGAATCTTAGAAAATTCATTTGCAAGAATTAAAATATTTTTTTTCTTTCCTTCGTTCTTTTGGATCAAACCCATCCTTTCTTTTCCTATTTTCGATTTCTTTAGACGAAGTCAAATGGATCACTGTGGAACAGTTTTTGACATTTTTTCAACATAACGAGTCTTATTGGGTAATGACTGACTGCCAAATAAGCCCAATACCTGAAAAATATCATGACGGACCCAACACGGTAATCTACTAGTTCATGGAATGATTTTATTTCATTTTTTGCATAAAAAAAGATATTGATATTATTATTATTATTATCAATTATGATAATTATGATAATTATGATATAGTAACTGCCAACTCTTCTAGAAGGTATATCTCAACAATTTGTCAATCAGAGTGGAAATATTTAAAGAAGCTAAAATTTCAAATTATATTTCGACTTGAAATATATAAAACAACGTTAATAGTTGTACATTTCAAACTAACATTCGATTTTCAATGTTTTCTCGTATTTCCAAGAGAAATTCCTTTAACTGAGAAGTATCCAGATTCCTTTATCTCGTTGATAAATTAAAAAATAATGCACATCGGAAGGTTCATATTTCCCTTCAAAGAATTACCGTTTAAATTAAATTGACTTATGAGGAAAAGTTGGAAAAATACAAGAAGAAAAATCCTGACCATGTAATATATTTTCCATCGAGGTGTGCTTTCATGTCGGAATATTCTGAAGTTACCAACAATTAATATATGAGAAAAAGGAACAAACTGCATTCATTTGGTTGTGGCATATCACTAATTTAAGAACATTCGACTAGCAGACGGACTGTCACAAAGTTTATGATATTAAACTTTAGGTTAAATGCGAGGTATGTTGAAATGTTTACGGTTCGACTCTCTTCCCCAAATCAGATCAAAATGACCAAACATCAGATTTAATTATGGAATCCCTTCTTCGTAACAATGAATGAACGCTTTACTTTGTGAGGCTCATGAAAACATTGCGCAGCTTCAATGGTTCTGGTATTTAAGTTGAAATACCTTTCCTTTAGGAAATAACTTTGTATTTGGCTTGGAGAAATAAATGAAGCCAAACATAAAATATGTTCTTTAAAAATTCGTAATTCATCGATGCTATTTGAATCTGGAAAACCTTCAACGCGATCAACTTGTTTTTTCGGGGTTTTTTTATGTTATTTTAGGAGTGCATAAAGGCCCAGCAGATCACCACCAGGAAAAAAATGTCAAAGTTAATAAGCAGCGTCCTAGTTTAAATTTGCCTGAGTACTACGATACACATAACACTTATAACGTAAGGACACCTCTACAATATATATCGAGAGTAAAGCCTATGTTAAGTGTATTCAAAGCTGATTTCTTCTATAGAAACCTAAAAATATCTTTGCAAAATTTTACATAATAATCAGATATTGAAATTGTAATTTTTGTTGGCTTCAATAAGAATTTCTTTCTCATTCTGAAACCGTATGCTCTAGCTTTTCAGATATTTTCAAAACAGAAAAAAAGAAAATATATTTTATTAATATTATTCAATTTAATTTAATCAATTTATAATTAATATCCACTATTCTCATTTTGTGACAATGCCCCCCCTCAATACTAACGGAAAGTTACATTTCAGTACATCAGTTTGATTTACACTTCTTTTGAATTTAACAAAAAAGATCCAATTATTTGATTTTAGTATTATTGCATTTCATGTCGACAAACTTCTGATATTCTAAATAGATGCTCGATAAACATTGCTTTTTGTTTTGAAAATCTAAACTGGGAAATGGAATTTAATCCCACTGAACTTTTCAAAATAAATTTACTTTCAGCTTTTCCAGCAATAGTTATTTTTAACATGCAATATATTGAAAAAAAGCTTTGCCGACGACGTTTAATTTTTCATGATTATAATTAATTTTTAAAAATATTTTTAACTTGCATTTCTTTCATAATCACGTGCCTGGTCAAAACCAAATAAAAGATGTGATTTTTTTCTTGTTTCCACTTAATTAAACAAAAGACAAAAAATCTTAAAATGATAATGCTCAGGTTATGGGCGTGCTTGTTAGAACTATTTTTTTTTTATTTCCTGGAGAGAGGATACACCAGGGACTTTGATAATTTGTTCTTGAGTTCCTTTCTTTATCCGACCCAAAGCTCCAGCAACAATAGGAACCGTTTATGTTTTTAAGTGAGAAATTATTATTATTATTATTATTATTATTATTATTATTATTATTACCATCATCATTATCAACCAATTCTATGTTACTTTGCCTCTATTTATTTCTGTTGCCTTCTCAAAATGTCCATGCAATGCTTTCTTTTCTTTTGCTACCTTATGTTGTTTTTTAATACATTTTAAATCTACTTCGCTTATTCCCCTTTTCAAAACTTGTTCCTTTTTTTCAAATTTTCATCAATTTCTGATTTTGCTGTCGATGTAAGTCAAAAGGTTAAATTGCTTCATTTTCACACAATCTTCAACTAAAATTAGCCTCGCTTTTCCTACAGTTCTCTTAAGATACAACTTGTCAATATATGCTTGCAGGTGGTTTGCACCATGTAACATTAAGAGCTTCCTCTTTTATCTATCCAGTTTCTGCAATTCTACACCAGTCCAAATAAAAACATCGATAGCATAACGTATTATCGACACGACAAATTGATAGCTTATATTGTGTTCCCACCATCCAGTTTTGACTTCAGTATCTTACGAATTCACTTGATGTACTTTAACTATGATTTATCCAATCTGCTTCTAAAATACCTATATATATTTGTAGCCCCCTGTCTTTCGTTACTGATTTCATGATTTCTTTATCAGGTATCTTGCAATGTTGCACCTCTTCATTATCAAAACTGTTCACTTAAAAATGTCAAACTCCATTTTGATGTCTTCAGTAAAAGGTTTTACTCTGTGTACAATACTATCTATTTGCTTTTCATTCTTGGCAAAGAATTAAAGATCATCCATGAATAGAAGATGAGTGATTCTTCCATTGACTGAACCCAGATCATATAAATATCAGAAGAGTGGGTAGTATCATAAAAATGACAAATAGTGATGGCAACAACGGTTTACATTCCTTAAGTGTCATCAATTCAGTATTTCAGTTTCATACTTTCCTTGATGAAACTTTTTTGTTTTCTTCAACACTAAAGAGTTACATAGTTTTAATTATCCTGCCATGATGCGATGTCACGTCATAAGCTTTGTAAAATCGATTCAAGCAACACCCAATCCAGTCAATCTCATCTTACAATTTCTTATCGCCATTTTATCAATCAATAACTGATCCTTGATCACTTCCTTTCATACACCTTTTCTGCTCAGCTGGTAACGGATTATGTGTATCCAGATACGTGTAAAGCTCCTTCGCCATGACCCCAGTAAGCGGTTTCCACGTGAGTGGTAAACATGTTATGAATCGAACGTTAGATGCCATTGCACCTTTCTTCACATCCTTCGGGTACAACACAATTCTACCTGCAGTCACCCATAGGAGGACAATGCTATCTGACACGCACCTGTTCAGTCCTCATGCAAGAAATTGATACTTTTCAACCAATATCCTTATTAGAACCTGAATCTGGACATTTCCAGTTTAGCATCTTTTTCATTTTAGCCCTGATATACTGTTTCTTTATGTCCATATCTTCTTGTTCATACACACCACTCAAACCATTTTCAAGTCCCCGCAACCATGTTGCCTCTACGTTATAATTGACCCCCAAAGTTCTAGTTACTCCTACATCAGTTACTCTATTTTACCTTTCTGTACCATCAATTTCATCAAACAACTTTTGGTACGACAGGATCAACCGATTCTATATTAATTGCTACACATGAGAATCACATTTCTGCAGTTTAGCCTTCAAAACTAACAATCTTAACTTCAGTTCATATTATTATTATTATTATTATTATTATTATTCATTGTTATTTTTATTACAACTTTTTAATATTAATTTTTATCATTATGAATTCCCACACATTGTGTGTGCACCAGTTCTTAACCTTGATAACTATACTCTTTTTAGTAACTCTCAAGCAGCCATTACTACTTTTACCTCACTTCCTTTTTAGCTACCCTTCAGTAACCATTAATTATTTTACTCCACATTCTTTTTAGTTACCCTCGAACACTTTCCTTGTTTGTTTGTTTTTTTTTCTGTTTTTTTTTTTTTTTTTTTTTTTATAATTTTCAAGCAACCATTCTATTACTTTCACTTTCTTAATCAAATAAACTCCTCAAACTTGAATGTATTTCATCTTCTCTTGTGCCGATGGTGCGAGTTTATCTTCATAATTATCGATGACATGTAATCAAAAAAGAGCTTTAAATTATATTTTATAAAACTAGCCTAATGGATCGAATGCTAATAATGGGTACGAGGTAAGGTAACAGGGATGATGGGATCATCATCATCATCATCATCATCATCATCATCACCCTATCATTAGTAGATAATACTAAGAAGTGAACTACATTCAATACTGCTTGTGGTTATTACTTGAGAGGCGGTGTTTTAAACATATCGCCCAAGAAAAATCCCCTAATCACTTTGCCTCGTGTACATCCCGAGGTCTATAAGCATGACATGATACTGTTACAGCATTTCTTTCCCTCAACACTACAACACACCTCCTGGCGACGAGCGAAGGGCAAAACGAAACAGGCTGACTGCAGTAATTGAATAAAAAATAATGAATAACCACAATACCAAAACAAAAATAGAAACTATAAAACAACTGTTCAACCCAAGAGAGAGGTAACTTTTATCTTGTCTTATATACACAGTTCTTTATTTTATTTCATATATGTATGTATTTTATTTCATATATGTATGTATGTTTATAGCTCCTTTTCTAATTCAAAGAGAGAGTGTGTTGTTGTTGTTGTTTTCCAGAGGCAATGCCGGAGTAATCACCTGGAACTATTGGCTCGTTGTCGTCTGTTGTGGAACACAAACATCTGCGAGCAATATACTGTTTACTTGGTGCCGAGGTGAGTAGCTACGCGCTACACCTACCAGCAATGTAAAGGCTGGGGCCGGACATACCGCCTGCGGTGAGCCACTAATAAAGAAGCCATGTACAACTACAGCGACACATTGGGCCACCGCTGCAAAAACGAACGACTACTTTACAAATTTGGGACACACTTTCTAATTAATTGCATTATCTTTTCATTCCTTTCTTGGCTCCTTTCAAATTTTTTTCTCTTGTATCTTTTTTTTCTTTTTAATTCTTGGGCGGGTTTTTGTTAACGCTTAACTTTTTTCTCATCTCTTCCTTTACTATTTTATCTGGTTTTAGTTTTTGTTGTTTTTTTTTTTGTTTTTTTTTTCTTAAAAGCGCTTCCTTATTTTCTTTCTCGTACTTACTCTTCATCTTCTATTTTCTCTCTTTCTCTTCTCATCAAACCTCTCACTTCACGTGTCCAACTCCTTCCCACCTGACTTCCTTTGTTTTTATCAGTTTTTAATTCGTTGGAATGTTTTTGCTTTCTTAATCAACTTTATAAGAGGAGCCTCTTTCGGAAATGAGAAAGTTGCAAAGAAAATAACTTTTCTTATTTTCTTGTTCAAATTTTCATAAAGATTAATCTTTATATACTTGTTATCTTTTCTTTTCAAAACGTCTTACTTTCCTACTTTTTGATTTCTCTATATTTTCAATTCCTCCTATGTCTATATATGTTTACTAATTTACCTATTTGAGTTTTAAAACTTCCGGATATATTATAATAAATCATGAATCCGAAAAAAGTTAATCAATAAAAAGAGGTCACTCAATTGAATAAATACATGTAGAATATAAATAGATTCAAGTAGAATATAAATGGTAACTGAAATACCCAATGCATTGTATCCAGTGTAATAGCCAAGAAAAGGAACATTTTCTAGGTTAGGCTATTTTATACCCAGAGTACAAGCTAAGCTAAGCTAGTTTATATTCCCGGTTATAAAATGGGCTAGTCTAGAATATATCTGCCTAGGCCAGAATATACGCCCCTTTCCCTCAAGTAATAATATGTATATTGTCGTAGTAATGAACTATCACTATCATTTTAGGGAGATTAATGATCATGTCAAACATCCGTCATTGCCTTCTACAGTCTTCCATTTTATTCAGATTCTTTAGCTTTCCTATCAGTAAACCTAACTTCTAGATGCATATTGATTTAAGGTCAGTGATTGACGGGAAGGGGCAACTCAACACCGCCGACTGAACACCGGGATAACTCAGGACTGAGGCAACTCAACACCAGAAAAACATAACTTTTTTTTTATAACCGAATAAAATTAATTTATTAAGGATTAAAACCTTAATTAGTGAATATTTCTCTTCAAATAAGGTATTTGAAAAGGCATTATATAAAATATGAACCGGATTTTTTGTTTTTAATTATTTTTAATAAAGTAAATCGTAAAGAAATTTATTTTTGATAAAATCATTTTAAAATGTCGATTATTAAAAAAATAAATTACATTACGATTTACTTTATTAAAAATAATTAAAAACAGGTGTATTTTATTGAATTATCTATTTTAATGTCAATTTACTTTATTAAGAAATAAATTCCTTATTCCATACCGTAAATATGAAGTAGAATAGCCCCAATCATAACTGTAGTGAGAGAATACATTTACCACGCCGGGCAACGCGGACATGTACCTGTTTAGAGTGTAAATCCAACATGGCCGACGTCACAAGGAAGCGACGAAGTCAAGCGTGGTCTCGAGGAGCGGCCATTTGCAATAGCTCCACTACTCATGTGTGATGCTACTTTTTTTGAATACGACCGGAGTGTTTTCGAGTGTGACTGTGGGACGGTGTGGTTGATTTCTAGCGGTTTTATGCGCATTGGGATTTTTTACGTTGCACCTACATTTTCTTTCTGGATTTTATGATTTGTTTTGTTTGAAACTTAATCTATCATAGTAACTTTATAACAATAACCATGAGATATATTCTGGGATGAAGTTAATTTCAGCTGCTAAACCGTGTTGGCAATGTTCTTTCCTGCATATTTTAAAGAATAATTGAATTGCAACACAAGGTACTTTGGTTACTGCATTCACGTTGACACCAAAACAAATCAACTGAAGTAATCATCTGGAATTGGAAGTACTTGGAGAAGGTGTTACGTTCCTTGAGTTTTTTCTCTTAAATACAGAGGAAATAGTGAGCAAGGTTCAGTTTAAACAATTGAAGAAAGTGCAATTATATTCTTCATAATACAATTATATTTATAAAGACGTCACTTAAAGTTATCGTCCGTTTGAAAAGACAAAGAAATGCATTTTGTTTTGAAAACATGATAACTGTTGCTTTCAAGTTCACAAGAGTTTTAAAGGCCTAGCCATACATGATATAAAAGAGACATGATGTCACAACATTTTATGATGATTCTTCCATATCTGCCTTATCCTTCAGGCCTGATGAGGACTGAAGTGTGGATTAACTGACATTGCATTGACAATGTCAGTCAAACATGTTCAATTTTAGTCGAAGAAAATTTGCAAAATAAGTAACGTTTTATTCGAAAGTTTATTGATTACAGAGAGTGAAAAATAAGAATTAATGCAGAAAAAGGCACTTTCAAAATTCTTACACGGAATTTATAAAAATATTTATTTTTATAAAGCCTATATAAGCATTTTGAAATTACTTTGAAAGTCATCGTTTTACATTCATATATGCCACTCAAAGAATGTAGTGACCTTATTTATAAGTTATTTTATAAATGAATTTATAAACTATGTAGCTAATCTATTTTAGAAATAAAAATCAATAAGCATGAGTCGTGTTTCTGCCTACGTGGTATAGTAAGAATTACGAGTAGAAAGATGAAAAATAATAAAAAATCCGTAATTTCTGTGACATTTTCGAAAAAAGCGTAAGAAAATTGCGCAACGCTTTACAAGATAATCTATACTAAATATCTAAGTAGTAAAAAGTAAATTGATTTTCTTTTCTTTTCCGTGATGCGCCGAATGATGTCTTGGGATAGAAACATAGACAGAGTTTCCTCTCTTTGACTGGCTTACTGGACTATGGCGTCATTATCACCAAAGAAGACCATCTCTATGGAATAGGAGCAAATCAGCACTCCCTTGTGTTGACAGTTTTACAGCTACCAAAGGATGCATTAAGTGAAGAGCCATGGAAAAGAACATGATAAAGTTTTGTCATGAGACCACAGTGAACGGCAGTCGTACGCTTAGAGCAAAGGGGAAAAGGCTTAAAATGGTACAGATTAAGCCATTATTGTTCAGTTGATTTATTTGTTCATGTTCTATTTGCAATAGGTAACATTTTCAGATTGCCTTTACAGTTTTCGTTTTGATCTTTTTATACGATCCATATTGAAGATGTTTGATTTGCTGGGAATAAAATTTTGTCTTTATCGCTCATCAAATCCCCTGGAGCATTCCTTACCAAGAAATAAATGTCTAGTCCTCTCACTGTATCCTTTACTCTTTATTTACTTGAAAGTTGTTTCTAACGAGTAAAGTTCTTTCCGTTGGCCAACACCGTTTCTACTTCTCTAAATAGGCTAGTATCGAACAATAAATAAGATTATAATTGCTAATTAGCAATCTTGGAACGTCAACTCAAATCCACTGGGTATGCTCACTGCAGAGTTATAGCCAAATTCCATAATCCTGTAACCAGATGCGTAACTCAATACCAGAAGCATTTACAAACAATAAATACTACGTATTATAATTTATATTATATGTCAATATGATTAAGTATTTAGAAGATTAGAACCTTGTCTTCCAAAGATGACAAGGGAAAAATTAATCATTCTTCAATGTAAAATTTTGTCAAAATTTTCTCGTCAATGCATTCTGTTGAAAGTGGACACGTTCTACGCTCTTTGCATCAAATCCTATTAGTGGTTTATATTTCTAGCTGAATTATATGTATATAACATGGTTGGGATTTCTTGTATAAATAGAATTTTGGTAAATTTCATTTTAAATAACCAAATAAGTCAGGTATGCCAACTCATTCAATTGACTTATAAACATCAACGGTTGAATGACTAGTGAAGCCCAAGATGTCTCATCTCTTTTGCAAGTTTATAATAGAAATAAAATGTCATATATGCGTGCATTTCCGTTAAGACATTAATTTTTTATATATAAAACTTTTGAAATGTGTCATTTTTTTTCATATTGCCTGCATGTACATATACTATACGCGAATATTTTCTAAATAATATTACTTTCTTTAAAATATATAAAGTGAACAACTACAGAAATTACGCACTTAGCAGCAAAATTCCAAAGGCTTTACCAGTGAAAGAAAAATGGTTGTATCCTCTAAACCTGAACGAGATCTAATGCCCTTATATTTCAGCAAAGTGTACTAAGACAGTATTAACTAGCATTCTATTTTCTTACTTCCTACCACAGTCATTTGCAATAAGAAATATCGCAGTGATTTACATTCCTTTGCGTATACAAATATACCTGCAGACACAGATAGATAAGCCTACTTAGATCTATCATCTGATAGATAGATAGATCTAAGTAGGCTTAGATAGATAGATCTAAGTAAGCTTAGATAGATAGATTTTGTTGGAATTCTATCAGATACCCCTTCACACTTTAACAAATTTCTTTTCTCCTTTGCCTTTCCATTTATTCATGATTGGTCTTTAAAATAAGTCCTAAGATGTAATACAGTAAACCTTTTAAGACGAGATTTAATTTTTGTTCCAATACTCGATTTGCATGTATGTAAATAGGTGGGCTAAATCGACTATCAACATCTTTTTTGCTACTCTTTTTGGTTTCATTTGCCAAATTGTTTTCTATTTCTTAAATTGTTCTGTAATTCAATGAAAAGATGTTAAGTGTTGTGTAACTGAAAATTCTGTAAAAAATTAATGTGGAGTTAATTAAAATCCTATAAATATTGACATTTTGTATTTATCAGAATTTGCGGAATAAACTCTAAATATCTTTCTTGAAAAATTGTAAGGAACAGTTCAAAATCATTATCTATATTTCTAACTTGCAACGAAAAACAACTTCAAATTGCTATTTCTATTTTCTTTCTAATTTTAATAGTTATATTGTTTCGTGTTTTAAAATATCAGTATTTATAGCATTTTAATTACTTGATAAAGAAAAGTATTCCAACTTCATGTATTTGTCGTAAAGTGCTTCATTAGAAGCGTAAAGATAATAATTTGTTCAGTCACAAGACTTTGCATAAGACTGAAAATTTATTCATAAAATAAGAATTCAAACGTTTTACCAGTAAAAGGTAGATTTTCTAGAGAAAAACAAATATAAGATTAGATTGCTGCCGATTATGTTTTAATTTTATAACATTCTATTAGCTTAATGTAAGTATATCTGTTTAATGATGAAATGTTTTCCTTGTACATAACAAATATTTATTTTTCAGTATAATCTCTTTATTTGTAAATTAATTTAATTCAGTGGTAAGCATTTATCACATTGATTAAACATTACACGTTGAAAAATTCAGTTAATATAAAAAATAGTTAATAAATATACAAATAGGCTACAGAAACATTTTGATAGGATTATTTTCACGTTACAAAAGGTATATTTAAAAACCGTTAAATCTTTAAATTTATTCTTCATTCTTATTTATCACAAATACAAAAGCCCATTTTGTCAATACGCTTATATTAATTCCTGACTATCAATAGTACTTATCTTCGTTATTTTGAATGCTGAAACTTAAAAAACAAATTTTAGGTCAAACTGTAAAATTTAATAATCATTTTTGTTTTAGTTTAATAATGCAAAAAATAATTAATTGAGGTAATGAAGTAGCTGTAAATCAGCGGGCAGCAATATATCAAGTCAATTGCCAACACGTGATACACGCTTAGGCGATCATTTCTCTTTCGATGACTGACTAGGCAGATGATTTTCCCGCAGTAGGCAGTCGTTTCTTTTTGCAGTAGACTGGTTGCCAACCAAAGCTATAGGGTCCTGTCTCTCCTGCTATTCAACCCATAAGAGATACATTCATACATTTCTCAAGGCTATTTGCGCGTACATGAATATAATGAACTCGACCGGAATTCAAACTCTGATCTCCGATTTCTCATTCCGAGCCTAAACGCTAAAAGTTTGCCTACGTAAACTGGGTTCAAATACAAAAGCACACCTATGGTTATAATTTCATTTTGCCTCGATATCGTGTTACTATATAACGAAACTTTTGACATAATTTGTTTAGCAAATATTATTTGCGATATCGCGATTTAAATAAACAGCCAGCACACCAATAAATATAATAGCGATATTTTAATTCATAATTTGGATTTAAATGATGCTCTTGTATATCCGTTTAATGATATATGTAAGTATATCTATCTGATGATGAAATGTTTTTCCTTGTACATAACAAATATTTATTTTTCAGCATAATCTCTTTATTAGTAAATGAATTTAATTCAGTGGTAAGCATTTATCATATTTCATGTTAAAAAATTCAGTTAATATTAAAAAATAGTTAATAAATATACAAATAAGATTCAGGCATCTTTTGTGTGTCTGTATCTTAATAACTGAGTTTCGCCTCAGATTCGTCCCATTTTAAAATGAAGCAACGCATTCAATCAGCAAATTAGCGATAAATGTCAATTTGTGACTGAATTTTTGTTTTTATTCGCCTGCATTTTAAATTAATAATCGAGTATTGCCAGTTTTGATTTTTCGTCAAAATCCAGGGTATGATTTTTTTTTTTGCAGATAGTTATAGTTATTTATCCTTCTAATTTATCTTTCTAAGCTGAAACATTTAAGATTCCACAATATATTGTATATTATAATAAACAGTAATTCATCAAATCTGTCCAGAATTAGTTTTAATATCAAGTAAATTTGAATCATATTAAGTGATTTTTTCTTTCTCCATATTGTTTTTATGAATTTGAAATCTGTCCCCTTTTTATTAACATATATTCGTTTGATATTCATTTTCAAATTTTCATTTTAAATGAGGGGCATTAATTTCGTGGCACTTTTATGGTGCAGTCTGTTGAAATTGTAACTAATGTTTTAATTGTGACATACGATAACAATGTTTCGATTAAAAAGTAAACATTTAATCCATCATTTGCGAGAAACAAAACTGAGGAAAAACGTTTAACATACAACGCAAACAGATAATTATGCAAAAGGTTCTAATGTACATGTAGTATAAAAATATATTAACCATATTCAATCAAAATAAGATTTATGAATTTAATAATATGATTAATAAAACTGATTTTTTTATTCCTGTCGATGATACATTTTTCTATTTTCTTACACATAAAGGTTTTTAAAAGCGAAATGTACGAATAGTGAAAATGAGTAAAAAGTCTCCTATACAGTCATGAGAATAAACTGCATATTACAAATCTTAAAAATAGACTGTCTATTTTAAATTTATAAAGATAGTAAAATATTGCTTACACAAATCCGACTGTCTGAACTTTAAGTGAGTTTATGTACGTGTGTGCGTGTGATAATAGCCTTTATTGCCGCCTTATGTCTGCAGCCTCTTGATCAGGTCATAGGCATCATTGTGTGTATGTCAATGCATTTCGACGCCATTTGCATTTTATTTCCATTTGAAAGCAAACATGGAGACGGCATGTCGTGCCCAAGCGCCAATTGTGATTTTACTTTGCTACATGCAAAACAGGCCAGTTTTTAAAAGTAAAAGTTTCGTCTTACAAAAATACATAGGGATATTCCCTGTGTCATTCAGTGTAACACAAATATGCATATGTAGCTAACAAATAATCACACGTATACACACTTAACCACACATATTTAAATACAAATTTTATAAACTAAATATACACAGGCAAAAGATGCATTCACTGAGAGACCCTATAATAAATGTGTACACAGAGAGAGAGAGGAAATATACTTATTTTTTATCTATGTTGGGCTTTGTTATTAACTTACTTGTCTACGGAAATATTTTATAAATCCATTGATCCTTATAAGAAAAACATTAGGAAACTTCGACGTGGTGTAATCGTTAGCAAGCTTGTCTTGCTAGATCACTGAGTAGTGACTTCGAGCCTACTTTCAGCTTTGTGACATGCTTAGAATATCCCTAACATCTTAGAACATAAGAGAAAACGTTGATCAGATCAGGGAACTTATCTTGTAATTTAGTCAACTAGCTCAACTTTTACTTTTAGTGAAATTTTACTTTTACGCTTGGTGATATTGACAATTCGTTATTTATGAAATTCACAGAACAAAAGAACTTATTTGTTGACGATCTCACTGCTTTCAGTGTATTGTTAAATACGTCACACTTTTGATGACGTTTTAATTTTTGTACTCGGAGAATCCATCAAAATAATCTGAAAATTAATATTGACCAATAAGACAGCGCAATATGTTTTAGTTGACGAATATATAATGAATATTGCACGTTCATATCGAATTCTGGGACAGAATTTGGATATCATAAGATTACGTAATTCGGATAGTCTGGTCTTTTGAATTCAGTCAGAATAGCCATATTTATTAATCCCTTAAATGCAGTGACAGCATGAAACTTTTATGAGTGTGCGTTCATTTATTGTTTACAAGAATATTTCACTGCTTAATATTTAAATGATAGAAGATAAGAAAATAAATTTATTTTTGAGCAACTTTTTAGTATATAGTGTTTACTTTTAAAAGCTGTGTTGTGTACATTGAAAGCATGCAAACAAATATACTTTGGAAAATTTTATTTACAGAAATTTAGAATGTTAATAAAGTGAGAAGACATCTTTTCAATAACTTCAGTGGTAAAATATTAGATGATGTATTGATATTTTGTATAATACGCTTCTGATGGCAAAACAGGCGATAATTTTTTGTTGCTCCTCTTTTTCATGGAATTGAAAGCTACAGACGACTCCTTTTTATCAGAGGATTTTATCCTCAGTCAGATATTTATCCTCGGTCGTTTAAGACGTTTTTTATTTTGTCTCCGTGGTTAACTAATTTAGTTTTCCACGTAAAATAAAGTGTTACCTTTAATAATTCGAATTACAGTACCGAATTATTTACCTTTAGAGTTAATATTTATTTAGCTTTTAATAGCTATATTACTGGTTTTATTTATGGATGGGAAGAGGGGAGGGTGAGTTTTCGCATCGAAGGACTTTGTGAGAAAATTTTATTAGCTTCGGTAGAATTCCGTTGCTGAGATTTGTTTATATTTGAAAAACTTTGAAGAAAAGATTTTGTTAGCTTCGGTAGAATTCCGAAGCTAAAAGAAGTAATTTAATTCCCTATGAGGGGAATTATTTCATTTGATTTATTTGTTTGTTGACTCGGAGAGTCAAAGTTTCTTTTTGTTTGGCAGAGTCGTTCGATGCGGGAATTCTGCCCCTATTCACATTCTTTACTTTAAAATATGTAGAAATGTTTAAAATATAGTAGAAATTAACGCGCTGTAAATGATTTGTTTGAGACGACAGTTCAGCGAGCAGTTCAATGCAAAGTAGGTGAAATCGGAATTCTATCCTTCGATAATTTACTACCGTTTTGAAATTTGTTCGAAGAAAATAAGTCTATTTGTATAAACACTGCTTTTGAAATAATAAAAGGTGTGATAGTTAGGTAAATCGCAGTTTCTAAAAAAGCAACCGACAACTGATTATTGAAATATAGCTATTTATAAGAATTCGATGGTTCAAAGAATGGATAATATTGAATGAGAATAATTTAAATACGTTTCTAACTGGATAAAAATAATCCATTTGGTATGCGAATTTTTATTGGCTGGAAAATATCGATTACAGAATTCAGCTTATAACTATTTTATATGCACTTTTATTTTTAAATTATTGATTTTATATTCGGACTAAAATGTTTATGTTCGCTATAAGTTTTCTTATTGGCAAGAAAATGTAAATTATGAAATTTTAAAATTTTATATTTGATCCTATTTTTTCATAAAAATTAAATCCGTAATTGTCTATTAGATTTACAGTTCTCAGTAAATTTAATCCGTAATTGTCTATTAGATTTACAGTTCTCAGTAATTTAATCCGTAATTGTCTATTAGATTTACAGTTCTCAGTAAATTAATCCGTAATTGTCTATTAGATTTACAGTTCTCAGTAAATTTAATCCGTAATTGTCTATTAGATTTACAGTTCTCAGTAAATTAATCCGTAATTGTCTATTAGATTTACAGTTCTCAGTAAATTTAATCCGTAATTGTCTATTAGATTTACAGTTCTCAGTAAATTTAATCCGTAATTGTCTATTAGATTTACAGTTCTCAGTAAATTTAATCCGTAATTGTCTATTAGATTTACAGTTCTCAGTAAATTGACGTTGATATTACGTCTACAACAGGTGAAATATAAATAATTTTAGTTTTAATTTCTTCAAGCTAATAGATTATTTCCAATAAACAAAATACTTAGCTGCATTTCAAACTGAGTTTAAATTCTTCCTTTAGCAAGGTAAATTTTACTGCCTTTAAACTACAATCTTCCATGAATCTCTCACATACATTCATATCTGCTCAATACGTATCCAAATGTAAACAAATGACGTCACACATTATGAAATGGACAAATTCCGAAAATTATTTTTAAGACATTTTTATGTTTATACATTCTTTTTTATATTGCTAATCGAACGATCCTCTGTGGCTCAATCAAGTTAAGGCACGTCAGGCTATATGACGATTCCGTATAGGTATACAGGTTCGGAGGACGAATATTTTCTATGACAATTTCTCGGACATTCAGGCCAGTAAATGTTGTTTAATACTGTTTATTATAAACAGAACATTTACTTAAATATTTGTACCTATAAAAAAGAATGTATAAACATAAAAATGTCTTTAAAATAATTGTCTCCCCTAAGCATGAAAAGTGGAATGAGAACAATCTAACACTGCAGATTGAATAAAGGGTTTGGATCGAAATTCCAAGATGGTTACCGAATAAGAAGACAGACACTGGAAAGTACAACGGTTGAAAATTTGTGAGCATAACCAAAATGAAGAAAAGGAAAAAGATCAACATTGAACAGAAAATAGACCAAGGTAGATAATATCAGAGATGTGTGTGTGTGTGTGTGTGTGAGAGAGATATGTAGGAAATACCATAAATGTGTTGAGGATGTACAGTTAGTATAATGGTTAGCGGGTTGGAACGAAATGTCGGCTGCCCAGTTCGAATTTACAAATAGCGAAAGCAAAAGTATGATCCATCTCTTTTCACCTCCGCCATTCATGGCATGGAGAGTTCATTAGTAGGACAAACTGAGCCAGACAGCAGTGGTTGACAACCAGTCTAGGAGAAAAAACTCTGAATTCAAAACCGTGTATAACCCTGGCGAAACGCATTCTATTCACCCATTGTACTTCACAATTAACCGCGGTGAGGATTTGTGAACACTTTCATCTCGGCTACAGTTGATTAGGTAGGTAAGTGTGTGATTTTTTTTTTTGATTTTTTTTTGATTTTTTTTTTCACAATCAAATTAGTATTAGCAAATTGATATTAATAAATATTTTCTGGAAAAACTTAGATTTATACTATACATGTACTATCCACTAAACAAAAATTACTATTGAGAAATTAGTTTCCACCTGCTTTGTACAGTTGACATGTTTATCTCTGTGATGTTTACTTATGAATGACAGTTTGGATGTTTATATGTCTTTAGGCAATGTTCTTTTTTCTTTTTGTTTACAACTAGTTTCTTCAAATATTTTATTGCTGTGCAATCCATTTTTCTTGCTTTTAATTTTCCTCATAATTCTTTTCGCCAGTAAGAAGGCAGTTAATTTCAATGTAATAAAAGACTCCAATACAAACAGTTGTCATGACACATATACACATATCACCCTTTTATTCAATTAGAGAATGTTCGGATTAAGTTTGAATAGTCATTTCGAAGAATTACAGAACATATACAACGTACTCTCTTGATGGTGTTTGACATCGGCAACAGTGATCAAATGAACACTGCTAAAGCTGTAGATCAGGTTCTGAACGGCCACTTTGTATCAGAAATCGCCAAGACCGACGTATTGTAAAGGCAGAGGTGAGAAGTCGTACAGTGTTTACAGAGAAGATCAAAGAAAATGTGATCCCAAGTGTCACAGGAAGACACATGCTCCAGTCAGACTTCCGCTGACAACAACCGTTGTATACATAGTTGCATACATTTCCAGTGATATTACGAGATTGTCAACTGGAGGAATGAATGGCGTTCTGTCGTGATAAGTGATAAGAACATGCAAATGATGGTCGTTTGCGTGTGCGACGTAAACATGGGAAATTACATCTTGCAGAATGTATTCATTTACAACTCCTGGTATCATGATGTGGGTTACCATATATTACAATTCTAACTTGTCTTTGGGTTTTTACAAAGGTGGATATTTACCAGCACTACGCCTAGAATATGGTTCAACCAACTCAGCAGTTATTTCTGCAACAAGCTCATGTGCTGTTCCAGCAGCATAATGACAGCACACTTCGTGCCCATGCTACTCAACATATTTGGCAAAATGTTCAACAACTTTTCTGGCTAGCGTAATTGTCTCCTGTCTCCTATTAAACATTGGACATGATGGGACAACTCATGGCTTCTTCAGTTAGCCCACTTAACTGTATTGCAGGATGGTATTCGCCATTTGTACGATCGTATGTATATATTAACGCCCCAAAAAGATATACCGTATATTAACGCCCCAAAAAGATATACCGTCTGATTATAGCTGATGCAACTTTTAATTTGGTGTCTGTATATGTGATTATTTACTGTAATCCACATATATTACCTGTTCGTTTTCAGTTGATTAAATTTAAATACACACAGAGTGTTGCAGTTTTATTTTCATTCACTATAAATATAGATATGTACAAAGATAGATAGATAGATAGATAGATAGATAGATAGATAGATAGCACGTGAATCCATGTTCATTTCAACATTTGTACCATTAATGACAAAAACATTACACCGGCTATTTCACGAATTTCTACCTTCTTTTCTTGGAAATGTTCAGCAATGGTAGAAAGATTGTAGACATTGCATCTAATTTCAGCAAGGTCGTTTACGAGTTTACACTGGACGTCAACGACTTATTCAACACCACAAGAAATTCGCCATAAAGGCTTAACATACATTCTCTTTCCGTTTTCTTTGATAAATCAAATTATAACGAGAGATTGCTGCCTAAATATACTATGTTTAAAAGATAGACGGGGGCGAGACAGCACTGTAAACGTAACTGTTTGAAATCGCTCAGAATATTTTCTCTACGTTTCTCTTTTGTCTTCTTTCAAATAAGCAATATGGCTTTTACTTCACTGGGTTAACTGCTGATGTATTAACGATTATTGCTGAAAGTGTCTGTCAAGCTTTAGTTAAAAATGTTGAAGCTCGGGCTGCTGCTTTGGATAACTCGAAAGCATTTTATAGGGTTTGGTATACAGATCTTCTTTACAAGTTGAAAGGTTATCGTATTTCGGGATGAATTTTTGAACTGATTCATTCTTATCAAATCGAAAAATGAAAGTTGTCTTGAATGGCCACTCTTCTAGATCTTTTTGCATTAATGCAGATGTCCCTCAGGTCTCTATCCTTGGATCTACATTGTTCCTAATTTTCATCAATGACATTCCTAATGTCATCAGTTCTCAACTCTGTATCTATGGCTGATGACACAACTATTTATTCTTGTCTTAATAGTAAGTCTAATCGGTTCAATAAGATCAAATTGGCAGATGATCTAAAAAATGACTTGCACTCTGTTATTAACTAGGAATGTCTTGTTAAATTTAAAACCTCCAAAACGAAACTGCTGTCTATTAATCGTGTAAGAGAACCCGTTTGCCATTCATAAGTAGGGTTGATGCTAACACCTCCGAGAGTATATCATTATGCCTTCTCGGACTAACCTTTTCCGTTAACTTAAAGTGGAAATATGATATTGATCATTTATTAGGTCTGCTGCAAGGAAAGTTGGTTTACTGCGTCGTGCTAGACATGTTTTTAACCAGTCTCTATCTTACATATTTACATGTCTTCCATTCGCTCAGGCTTGAATATTGCTGCCACATCGGTTCTGGCGCTTCTGCAATGCATTTAGAGATTCTTTATAAAATACAAAGAAGAAACTGCAATATTATTGGTACTAACCTGGGACCTCGGCTTCAGTTATTTTCCCATAGCCACAACGTTACTTCTCTTGGTCTTTTCTGTAAATATCTTTATGGTAATTGTTCTAACGAACTTTAATTTGAGGCACCTAGAATTTATGAATTTAAAGAGAGCATTAGATTCGCATGAAGGGATCTGACAGATAAAATGACAAGATGTATCCATACGTTCAAATGACTAGCTGAAACCATAAGTTTAAATGACTAGCTGTAACTATGTTCCAATGACTAGATGTAACCATAAGTTCAAATGTCTAGATGTAACCATAAGTCCAAATGGCTAGATGTAACAATAAGTTCAAATTGCTAGATGTAACAATAGGTTCAAATTACTAGATGTAACCATAAGTTCAAATAGCTAGATGTAACCATAAAGTCAAATGACTAAATGTAACCATAAGTTGAAATGGCTAGATGTAACAAGAAGTTCAAATGGCTAGATGTAATCAGAAGTTAAAATGCCTAGATGTAACAATAGTTTCAAATGACTAGATGTAACCATAAGTTCAAATGCCTAGATGTAACCATAACTTGAAATGACCACATGTAACCATAAGTTGAAATGGCTAGATGTAACCATGATTTAAAATGGCTAGATGTAGCCATGCGTTCAAACGTCTAGATGTAAAAATAATTACAAATGACTAGATGCAAGAATAAGTTCAAATGGCTAGATGTAACCATAACTTCAAATACCTGGATGTAACCAGAATCGCAAGTGACTAGATGTAACGATAAGTTCAAATGGCTACATGAAATCATAAGTTCAAATGACTAGATGTAACTATAAGTTCAAATGAATAGATGTAACCATAAGTTCAAATGTCCAGATGTAACCATAAGTTGAAATTGCTAGATGTAACAAGAAGTTGAAATGACTAGATGTAACCATAAGTTCAAATGGGTAGATGTAACCATAAATTCAAATGACTAAATGTAACCATAAGTTGAAATGGCTAGATGTAACAAGAAGTTCAAATGGCTAGATGTAATCAGAAGTTAAAATGCCTAGATGTAACAATAGTTTCAAATGACTAGATGTAACCATCAGTTCAAATGACTTCATGTAAACATAATTTCAAATGACTACATGTAACCATAAGTTCAAATGACTAGATGTAACCAAAATTTAAATCCCTAGATGTAACCATAAGTTCAAATGATTAGATATAACCATAAATTGAAATGACTAGATGGAACCATAAGTTCAAATGACTAGATGTAACGATAAGTTGAAATGGCTAGATGTAACCATAAGATCAAATGACTAGATGTAACCATGTGTTCAAATGATTAGACGTAATTATAAGTTGAAAATGCTAATTGTAAACATAAGTTCAAATGACTAAATGAAACCATGAGTTCAAATGATTAGATGTAGCCATAACGTCAAATGACTAGATGTAACTATAAGATCAAATGACTAGTCGATGTAACCATAAGTTCAAATGGCTAGATGTAACTATAAGTTCAAATGGCTAGATGTAACCATAAGTTTAAATGACTAGATGTAACCATCAGTTCAAATGACTAGATGTAACCGTAAGTTTAAATGACTAGTTGTAACCCTAAGTTCAAATGCTAGATGTAACCATGAGTTGAAATGGGTAGATGTAACCATAATTTCAAATGACTAGATGTAACCATAATGTGTAATGACTACATGTAACCATAACTTGAAATGGGTAGATGTAACCATAACTTCAAATGACTACATGTGACCATAGGTTCAAATGGCCAGATGTAACCATATTTTCAAATGACTAGATGTAACCATGAGTTCAAATGAATAGATGTAACAATAGTTTCAAATGGCTAGATGTAACCAGAGGTTCAAAAGAATAGATGTAACCATGAGTTGAAATGATTAGATGTAACCATAAGTTCAAATGACTACATGTAACCATAACTTGAAATGACCACATGTAACCATAAGTTGAAATGGCTAGATGTAACCATGACTTAAAATGGCTAGATGTAGCCATGAGTTCAAACCTCTAGATGTAAACATAATTAAAAATGACTAGATGCAACAATAAGTTCAAATGGCTAGATGTAACCATAATTTCAAAGGCCTAGATATAACCATAACTTCAAATGCCTAGATATAACCATAAGTTCAAATGTCTAGATGTAACCATAAGTTGAAATTGCTAGTTGTTACCAGAAGTTCGAATGACTAGATGGAAACATAATTTCAAATGACTAGATGTAACCATAAGGTCTAATGGCTAGATGTAACCATATGTTCAATGGCTAGATGCAAACATATGTTCAAATGACGAGATGTAATCATAAAATAAAATGACTAGATATAACCATATTTTGAAATGGATAGATGTAACCAAAAGTTTAAATGACTAGATGTAACCATAAGTTGCAGTGGCTAGATGTAACCATAAGTTCAAATGTGTCGATGTAACCATAAGTCCAAATGACGAGATGTAACTATAAGTTCAAATGACTAGATATAACCATAAGTTGAAATGGCTAAATGAAACGATTTGTTAAAATGGCTACATGTATATATAAGTTCAAATGACTTGATGTAACCATCAGTTGAAATGGCTAGATGTAACCATAAGTTGAAATGGCTCGATGTAACAATAAGTTCAGATGACTAGATGTAACCATATGTTCAAATGTCTAGATGTAACAATAAGTTCAAATGGCAAGTTGTATCCATTGGTTGAAATGGCTAGATGTAACCATAAGTTCAAATGTCTAGATGTAACCATAAATTCAGATGGCTAGATGTAACCCTAGCTTGAAATGGCTATATGTAACCATGTGTTCAAATGACTAGATATAACCATTAGTTGAAATGTCTTGATGTAACCATGTTGAAATGGTTTGTTGTAAACATACGTTGAAATGACTAGATGTAACCATAAGTTGATATGGCTAGATTTAACCATATGTTCGAATGCCTAGATGTAACGATATGTTCAAATGACTAGATATAACGATAAGTTGAAATGGCTAGATGTAACCATTAGTTAAAATGTCTAGATGTAACTATAAGTTCAATGGCTAGATATAACCATAATTTGAAAAGGCTGCATGTAACCATAAGTACAAATGACTCGATGTAACTATAAGTTGAAATGGCTAGATGTAACCATCAGTTGCAATGACTAGATGTAACCATAAGTTCAAATGACTAGATGTCTCCGTAATTTCAAATCGCTAGATGTATCCATAAGATCAAATGCCTAGATGCAACCACAAGTTCAAATGAGTAGATGTAACCATAATTTGAAACGGCTAGTTATAACCATAATTTCAAATGGCTAGATATAAGCATAATTTCAAATGGTTAGATATGATCAAATGCCTAGATTTAACCATGGGTTCAAATGAATAGATGTAACCGTAATTTGACGTGGCTAGATATAACCATAAGTTCAAATGGCTATATGTAACCATAAGTACAAAGGACTAGATGTAACCATAAGTTGAAATGGTTAGATGTAACCATAATTTCAAATGACTAGATGTACCATACTTTCAAATGACTAGATATAACTATAAGTTCAAATGACTAGATATGACCAAACGTTCAAATGGCTAGATGTAACCATAAGTTCAAATGAATCGATATAACCATGAGTTGAAATGACTAGATATAACCATAAGTTCGAATGAATAGATGTAAACATTATTTGAAATGGCTAGATGTAACCATAAGTTCAAATGAATCGATGTAACCATGAGTTGAAATGGCTAGATGTAACCATAAGTTCAAATGAATCGATGGAACCATAAGTTCAAATGACTAGATATAACCATAAGTTCAAATGACTAGATGTAACCATAAATTCAGATGACTAGATGTAACAATAGCTTGAAATGGCTATATGTAACCATGTGTTCAAATGACTAAATATAACCATTAGTTGAAATGTCTAGATGTAACCATACGTTGAAATGACTAGATGTAACCATATGTTCAAATGACTAGATGTAACCATATGTTCAAATGGCTAGATGTAACCATAAGTTAAAATGTCTAAATGTAACTATAAATTCAAATGACTAGATGTAACCAAAGTTCAAATGTCTAGTTGTAACCATTGGTTGAAATGGTTAGATATAACCATAAGTTCAATGGCTAGATATAACCATAATTTGAAAAGGCTGGATGTAACTAAAAGTACAAATGACTAGATGTAACTATAAGTTGAAATGGCTACATGTAACCATCAGTTGCAATGATTAGATGTAACCATAAGTTCAAATGACTAGATGTCTCCGTAATTTCAAATCGCTAGATGTATCCATAAGATCAAATCCCTAGATGCAACCATAAGTTCAAATAAGTAGATGTAACCATAATTTGAAACGGCTAGATATAACCATAGGTTCAAATGGCTAGATGTAACCATAAGTACAAATGACTAGATGTAACCATAAGTTCAAATGACTAGATATAACCATAATTTCAAATGACTAGATGTAACTATAAGTTCAAATTGCCAGATGTAACCATACGTTCAAATGACTAGATGTTACCATATGTTCAAATGGCTAGATTTAACCATAATTTCAAATGGCTAGATGTATCCATATGATCAAATGCCTAGATTTAACCATAGGTTCAAATGACTAGATGTAACCGTAATTTGAAGTGGCTAGATATAACCATGAGTTCGAATGACTAGATGAAACCATAAGGTGAAATGACTAGATGTATCCATAATTTCAAATGACTAGATGTAACCATAAGTTCAAATGACTACATGTAACCATAAGTTCAAATAACTAGATGTAACCTTAATTTGAAATGGGTAGATGTAACCATGAATTCAAATGGCTAGATGTAACAATAAGTACTAATGACTAGATGTAACCATAAGTTCAAATGGCTACATGTAACCATAAGTTCAAATGACTAGATGTTACCATACGTTGAAATGGCTAGATGTAACTATAAGTTCAAATGACTAGATGTAACCATAAGTTGAAATGACTAGATATAACCATAAGTTCGAATGAATTGATGTAACCATAATTTGAAATGGCTAGATGTATCCATACGTTCAAATGAATCAATGTAACCATAATTTGAAATGGCTAGATGTAACCATAAGTTCAAATGAATCGATGTAACCATAAGTTCAAATGACTAGATGTAACTATAGCTTGAAATGGGTATATGTAACCATGTGTTCAAATGACTAGATATAACCATTAGTTGAAATGTCTAGATGTAACCATCTTGAAACGGCTAGATGTAACCATAAGTTGGTATGGCTAGATTTAACCATATGTTCAAATGACTAGATGTTACCATACGTTGAAATGGCTAGATGTAACCATATGTTCAAATGACTAGATGTAACCATAAGTTGAAAGGTCTAGATGTAACTATAAATTCAAATGACTAGATGTAACCAAAGTTCAAATGGCTAGTTGTAACCATTGGTTGAAATGGCTAGATGTAACCATGAGTTCAAATGAATATCTAGTCATAACCATAAGTTAAAAGGTCTAGATGTAACTATAAATTCAAATGACTAGATGTAACCAAAGTTCAAATGGCTAGATGTAACCATAAGTTCAATGGCTAGATATTACCATAATTTGAAATGCCTAGATGCAACCATAAGTTCAAATGAGTAGATGTAACCATAATTTGAAACGGCTAGATATAACCATATGTTCAAATGGCTAGATGTAACCATAAGTACAAATGACTAGATGTAACCATAAGTTCAAATGACTACATATAACCATAATTTCAAATGACTAGATGTATCTATAAGTTCAAATTGCTAGATGTAACCATACGTTCAAATTACTAGATGTAACCATATGTTCAAATGGCTAGATTTAACAATAATTTCAAATTGCTAGATGTATCCATATGATCAAATGCCTAGATTTAACCATAGGTTCAAATGACTAGATGAAACCGTAATTTGAAGTGGCTAGATATACCCAAATGTTCAAATGACTAGATATAACCAAAAGTTCAGATGGCTAGATGCAACGATAGTTTAAATGGCTATATGTAACCATGTGTTCAAATGACTAGGTATGACCATAAGTTCAAATGGCTACATGTAACCATAAGTTCAAATTACTAGATGTAACCATAAGTTCAAATGACTCGATGTAATCATAAGTTTAAATGACTAGATATAACCATAAGTTCGAATGACTAGATGTTACCATAAGTTGAAATGACTAGATGTAACCATAATTTCAAATGACTTAGCTATAAGTTCAAATGGCTAGATGTAACCATAAGTTCAAATGACTAGATGTTACCATAAGTACTAATGACTAGATGTAACCATAAGTTCAAATGGCTAGATGTAACCATAAGTTCAAATGGCTCGATGTAACCATAAGTTGAAATGACGAGATGTAACCATATGTTGAAATGGCTAGATGTAACCATGAGTTCTAATGACTTGTTGTTACTATAAGTTCAAATGGCTAGATGTAACCATAAGTTCAAATGACTAGATGTACCCGTAAGTTCAAATGTCTAGATGTAACCATAATTTCAAATGACTAAATGTACCCGTAAGTTCAAATGTCTAGATGTAACCATAATTTCAAATGGCTACATGTAACCATAAGATCAAATGCCTCGATTTAACCCTAAGTTCAAATGACTAGATGTAACCTTAATTTGAAATGACTAGATGTAACCATCCGTTCAAATGGCTAGATGTAACCATAAGAATTAATGACTAGATATAACAATAATTTCAAGTGCCTAGATTTAACCATAAGTTCAAATGGCTAGATGTAACCACATGTTGAAATGGCTAGATGTAACCATAAATTCAAATGACTAGATGTAACCATAAGTTGAAATGGCTAGATGTAACCATAAGTTCAAATGGCTAGATGTAACCATAAGTTCAAATGGCTTGATGTAACCATTAGTTCAAATGACTAGATGTAACCATATGTTGAAACGGCTAGATATAACCATATGTTTCAATGGCTAGATGTAACCATAAGCTCAAATGATTAGATGTAACCATAAGTTCAAATGGCTAGATGTAAACATCAGTTCAAATGACTAGATGTAACCTTATGTTGAAATGGCTAGATATAACCATAAGTTGAAATGGCTAGATGTAACCATAAATTCAAATGACTAGATGTAACCATATGTTCAAATGGCTAATTGTAACCATAAGTTCAAATGACTAGATATAACTATATGTTCAAATGGCTAAATGTAACCATAAGTTCTATACTAACAGTTTCTTCTATAGCACTTCTTGTTTTTGAATCTCTTCGAATTCTTGCTTCACAATCAAGTTTGATCGTCAAAAATCTAAATTCAATGTCAATCCTTTTCATCTGACTTCTTAATTCCTGTTATTTTTGTCTCTACTTAATAATGTTTTTTTTCTCATATTCTAAAGGGGTTACTGTGTGTTAACACAGTAACCCCTTTACTTCTTAATGGCTTTATTGCCTTACTTGGCGGTGAAATGATAAAGAAGAACTCAGCTTATGTTATAAACAATAACATCCTACAGCAGAAGGTCAAAATATCTCAAAATGTTTTGAATAAACACTGCTGTGTCAAAAGTCATGTGATATCAGTATGTAAAGATAATGGGAGTTGGCGGTACCTGCCATTGATACCATAGAATTGCCCAGACCTATATCAGTTGTGATCGAAAATCAGGAGAGCTAATGAGGCCATTGACAAGATGGCACATCGCAAGACGACGTGAATTATCGGAGTTCGAAAGGATTTTGCTTACAAACAAATCTAATAAATAATATTCAATAATATATTATAATTTTTTAGGTTCGGGAAAATATAATTCCCATTTATAATCCTTCAAAACATAATTTAACCACTATAAAACTATGCCCACTAATTTCAAACTATACCGACTAATCGTACCAGTTGAGCAGTCGACGTACGCAAGAAATAAAGATCGGAGTTTCGTTTCATTTTTCTCCGTTTTGTATAAATATACAATGGAATTTAAACAGCCACATTTTCAGAAACTCTTACTGTATTTTAAAACAAATTATACTGCTGTGAAACATGTCCATTCTGTTTATCAATAAGCCTAAATTAAAGATACGTAATATGAGACAAAGAATTGTTATACAAAATTGAAAGAAATTAAGTAGGAAATGTACGCAACAATAGACGCCATCCTCGAAAAAGTGTCGAGTTCTTTTGCAAAAGCCACTTACCTTAATAATAAAAACAATGTTGTCATGAACATCTTCGGGATCTTTGGACACACAATTAACCTAAACGCTAATTCATTTGTCTATGACTGACGGAAGTGACTCTAACTACAGATATCAGCAACGAAGAGCAAGAGGAGTGAAATAAGGAATTTGTTTTCTGTTCACGCGCGAAAACTTCTGAAGACAAAGATTAAAAAAATATTAAAAAATCCTGAGTTATCAATGCCACCCCCCGCTCCGCCGCTTTCACTGTATCTTTCAGTTTGCTTCTGTCTCAACTATTTCTCTCAATCTTTTCATCTCTGTTACTCCTGATCCATCTCTGCTGATCGCTGCCCAGTGAGCTTAAGACGAGCGCACGTCGTTCATATTGTTTAGATTTTAATGAACACACTCTCAACGAGGTCTTCAAAATGCTCTCGATTTTTCAATTTCCTGCTGGCGTGTCATTGATTTACACGGTTCGAAATGTCAGGGACTTCAGGGGTTGAGACAGGTGATGAGGAGGGGAAGATCGCGGAAGAGAAAAGGATCACCGAGTCTGAGGTTGGTGGTCTTATTTTATCTGACAGCACCCAAGCGGAAATACCTCTGCTTCTACTCCTCTACCTTTTTAAACATTACTCTCGGCCCTTTCTCCACACCACACACTCAGGTAGTCACACATGACTATCCCAGTGCACATATGCACACACCTTCGTGCATACAAATGAGCCTGTATATTTAACCATACACACAGAATCACACAAAGATATGACAAAATATATAAATGCTTTAACACACGCACACACATCTTTTAGATGCTTCGTTCTTCTTTTTTCTTTTCACTTTTCTCTTTCGCTGTATGCGCGTGTTTTCAAACTAAGATCTGCCACTGCCACCAATCGCTTCCAGCAGAAAATCACATTTTTAGGGCAAAAGTGCATGCTCCGCTCCATTTTCACACAATTCCCGTTTGTTCTTGGGCTGTTAGCGAAAGTCCCTGTGAATATATTAATCGGCGTTGCCGCTCAACGTTTTATTTATTCTCCTTATCACCATCAACATTTTTCTCTTGCTTTCTCTCTCTTTGCACTCATTTCTCACTGCAACTGCAATAGCGACAACAATAGAAATGGAATTTAAAAACCAACCTACGGAACAAAAAAAACATGTCTATTAGAAATTTGAACCGTAAATTTGAACCATGAAAACAAATTTGATCTCTCAGGCGGTACGATGCATTACATCGGTATATAGACACTATTATTTTACTCAAGTTTGACATTTTATAAAGATATATCACTTAACTACTTTCATTACTCTTTAGAATTTGCAGTTATTTTTTTTTATCCTTTAAACATGAACGTATTAAATGGCCCATAAGGAGTTGATATGCCGTTAAACAAATAAATCAATCAATCAATTAAAAATGCATGCGCACATGCACACACAGACACACACAGACACATAGATAGATAGATAGATAGATAGATAGATAGATAGATAGATAGATAGATAGATGCTTGACAAAATCCAAAGAAGAATCTGTAATGTTTATTGGTCCTGACCTGGTATCTCGGCTTCAGTCACTTTCCCGACACCGTAATGTAGCTTACTTGTACCTTTTCTGTAAATACTTTCCTGATACGTTTTGTGGTGAACTTTCCTCTATGGTGCCTAGACTTTATGAATTCAAGCGCAGTACTAGATTGGCATCAAGGTCTCATCATTTTATATCATTGGCTAAGATGTAACCGTAAGTTCTATGCTAACAGCTTCTTTTCTTGGAACTCACTCTGGAACTCTTCCGGTTTCCTTCTTTCCAGTCAACTTTGATTTCCAAAAATGTAAATGCATTGTCAATTGTTATCTACTGTCCTCTTGATTCCGCTTTTCTTATTATTCTCTCTCCTTAATATTTTTTTTATTCTTATTATTCTTTCACACACAATAACCTTTCGTGTCTTAGTGGCATTATTGCCTTGCTTGGGGTGAAATGATTAAACATATATATATATATATGTGTGTGTGTGTGTGTGTGTGTTTGTGTGTGTGTGTGTGTGTGTGTGTGTGTGTGTGTGTGTGTGTGTGTGTGTGTGTGTGTGTGTAACACAAAAGCATGTTAAATTTCAAAAGTGTTACTCTGAAAGTCAAATAAATTAGCATAAAAATAAAAATTACACATTTCAGTTTTAAATGAGAAAGCCATACTCACTACTACATCTCGTTCATTTACGTCAATCTGAGAAATTTGTTTTCGGCAATTCGAAAAAAATTAGTCCCGTTACAATGAAGTAGATCTTGCATCTTCATCGCATGGGTTATCGATGGGAGAGCAGCCAGAAGATAGCCACTTCTTAAACCAGTCAGCATACAACGAAGATATCAGTGGATGATTGAGTTGCTGAAACAATCTCGTATTTTTTCTAGATGCATTTTCTCAGCCACTTCATTTATAAAGAGAGGAAAATGAAATTGTCTTGCTTGCTTTTATGATAAATTGAGAAAATGAAATACTAGTCATTCATATTTCTGGCGGATACAGAAACATATATGGCGATTATGTAAGAAGGAGTTATAATATTCATTGATGTCCAAAATGTAATGAATGATTCTTATAGATAATTCCTTCTCCAGACAATAATCTTATTAAACATGGATTTAGCGAAATAAAGAAACGGCCTAATATCATTGAGAAAATATGTTTTACGTGTTTTTAATTAAACTTTATTAGCTATTCCAGAAAATGAGATAGCAGATCTGATATATTTGGTGCTTGGAAGTATAAAATCTACTAATAAACCTACCAGGACATTTCGATGTTGTGTAAGCAAGATTGTCTCACTAAATCAATTATAACTGTGTAATGTTCGATCCTCGTTGCGAGCTTTGTGGCATATCTAGTCTACGCTTAGTAAATCACTAATAAGCACACCAAAATAAATTTGTACAGTAAAATGTTGCTGAAATGCTTAGATGGCCGAATATTTTTTCCTGAGCAGAGAATTTTAAGTCGTGGATTTATTCTTTACTAGCGGTCGGAGGAAGACAATTTGTAATTTTCAATAAAAGGTAACAGAGATTAAAATGAAAATTATTAGTAATCAGCGACAATGTCAGAAATTTGAATATTGCCATATCTAATATAAGTAAAAAGTTTGAAAATTCATTAATGCAAATTATCCATTTTTCGTTTTCAATATCTCTAAATAAAATGGTGTCTTCTCCTGAGGTTGTATGAAATGCTACTCGCAAAATAAATTATTTTTTACCATTTCTCGCTATAGAACATTTAGAAAAATGACCTAAAATACAGATTTTACTGATTTTTGAAACAAGATTTGCAAAATGTATGATTGCTTTTGAATCAGTTCCAGTAAATCATTTTATATTGATAACAATGATCTTAAGATTAATGTTCTTATAAATGATTTACTTTTAATTAAACATGACCGATCAAGTCTTGTATCAAAAGCAACGACGGATGAAGATTTAAAAATAAATATAAAAGAAATACTATTTTTTACATAATGTATTTTACGTTCTTCACTTATTTGCTTCTCGTTATTTATCCTTAGATTATTCGTTTTGTTAGAAAGATTTTAAAAGCGTCAACAAATTCTTTTTTATATTCATATTTCGTTTTCAATCATGGACAAATATAATATATTATAATACAATCATAATGTGTGATTTTAATCAACGATGGTAAGTACAGACAGAGAAATACATGAACCTTCATCTTACAAAATATAGTGCATTTAATTTAAAAATGTATAAACTCAGTAAACTTCAACATTTCTTCAAGGACAGATTGAAGAACCAAAGTTTTTATGCCAAATATACTACGACTTAAGCAATGCCTATTTATATTTTTAATATTCATTTACGTTTTCCTGGTGATTTTTATGTTTAACTTTAAATAATTCAAAAAAGTTCACGTACTGAATACAAAAAAAAAAATAAGTAAATATATATATATATATATATATATATATATATATATATATATATATATATATATATATATATATCCCAATGTAATGAGAACGAAAATAATATATAAGTCCTAACGTTAATTCAAAAGAGTGCTCAATACCGATCGTTTGATCTTTGTCGTTAGTAAATTGTTTTTGTCTATATGAAAAAATTATAATACATATATATATATATATATATATATATATATATATATATATATATATATATATGGTTGTATGGATAGTAGTTTGTAATCCAAGTTTCATGCTTTCGCGATCTTCAGACAAACTGGTTTATTTTTTCAAAAGTGGATCTATTTATGCTTTATGTGTTTGATTATTTGTGTGTGATGGAGGGGGAAAATTTTTCTTCTGTGTTTGTTTGAGATGACACTCACATATACATAGACACAAATTCATACAGGCATATGCATGTTAATTCGTAAATACATACCCATATTTATAATCTTGGGTTAGTCGTAGTTACACATTCATACATACGAGCACACGTATTTATGCAATTTGCATTCTTTCTATTTCGGTATCAGGATTGTAGCGATTCATATGTTCTCTTTGTAGTGGGGTGCAGGTGGTGATGGCTTTGACGTTTTACAGGTCGGCTGTTTGCGCCGGCAGTCATACTCACATGTATTCATACATACATATGTAGACGCATTGACACATACACACATATGTAGACTCATTGATCTGGGTCAACTACCACTACCTGGGTTAAGTAGGGTTCTGTCTGTAGACATGGTGATGATATTTGTAGTTTTTTTTAGTTTTTTACCACCATAACTGCGGCTGTGTTATTGGCGATTGTTATCATTTTAATGGTAATATTAGTTGTGATATTATTATTGATATATTGATAATAATTGATGCGTTATTGGTTATGATAAGCAGTATAGTTATCCGTAATGATAGAAACAATAATAACCACGATAAAACAAAAATAGCAAAAGAAAGGAATAAAGAATAAATAGAAAATGAATTAATAAAATAATAAAATAATAATAATGAAATTGTAATGATGATAATAGTTGTGGTAATCATAATAATGATGATAATAATCATAATAATAATAATAGTAATAACGACAATGATAAAAATTAGTACTACTGGTGGTAGTGGTGGTTATGAAGTAATTTTTCTTAAAGTGGTAACAACAATACTAATAACGAAAGTAATAGTAGTAGTCACAAAATAATGATTTTGGAGTGTTAATGGTTATATCTTTCGTGATGGCCGTGCTAATTGTTAAGTGCGGTGATTGTGTATGTGGGGTGGTGGTAGTGTTGGCAACAGTGCTAGTAGTGCTATTGGTTCATGTTGGTGGTTATGTTTTTGTGGTCATCAACGCAAACAAAGCCCTTCAATGCAACTATAGAGACAAATCTACATGCCCACTATAAGCAAACTGCCTACAAAAAACATAGTATACAAAGCTAAGGTCAACGCAAACAACACTACAATGCACTAGACTGGCGCCACAGAAGGAACATTAAAACAAGGAAAATACATACACAACCTCTCATTCTTCAACAGAAAATACTCCACCAGCATCACAATATCCACATACATAAGACAAAACATCACACCAAAAATGAGCTGGAAAATTATGAAAACCGCTCCTGCCTACAATGACATATCAAGGAAATGTCTACTTTACCTGCACGTGAAAGTGGCGATAATCACCCACAAACAATAAAAAACATTACAAAACCAAAAATCGGAAATAATCTCAAAATGCAGACACAAATATCTACTATCACAATTCAAACCAAACGGAAAACACCAACAACAAACAGGAACGAACCTGCCGACCACAACATTATCAAGACGTCTTACACTTCATTTGTTGGATACAAGTTCTATTCCACAACATTTAAAAACACACCCCTGTCTACCTTCACAATACAGGAAAATACTTATTGACAGCACCAATATACTTCACCAAGAAAAACTTCAAATTCTCAATCCCCTTTATATTAAAAGCAACCAACGAACAAAATTTATAACTAGTGTAGAAGCAATACGTTGAAATGCATTTAACCAACATTTAATGCCATTTTGTATTTCTACCAATTTCTGATTAGCTCCCTTATATTGAAATGCTTGTTTGGCAAGATTCCATAGCTACAGCGGATAAATATAAAATTTTTAAATAAATATGACAGAGCACGTTCAAGGGTGTTTTTAAAAATCACCATCACAGTTACAATAAGTTTGTTTTGCAATTCACAAATATATATATATATATATAAGCAAGTGTAAATGGATATAAATCCGACAGAATGAAGAAATTTTGAAAAAAACAAACAAAAAAATCCTTAAATGTAGTTTAAGGATTTTTGTTTGTTTTTTTTTCAAAATTTTTCATATATATATATATATATATATATATATATATATATATATATATATGTATGTATGTATGTATGTATGTATGTATGTAATAGGCATGTGAAAGAAATTCGAGAGATAAAAACAACAAAAAATATTAATATTAATAATAAAACTAATATTTATTTTTATTAGTATACCTTTTGACCAAATAGGAGCATGATGAAAAAGATTTTAAAAATCGGAATTTTCCGACACGCTCCTGCCCTTTCTCAATGAGATGACAAATAAAAATTAAAAACAACGGGATTTCAGAAGTCATTTAAAAATATTTTAAATAGATTCACACATTCTAGGATTAAACAGTAATTTAGGCTTACTCAAAAAATACAGTTTCTACAAAGCCTCTACAACTCTAATCGTGGCAAACTATTACCCCAAAACTATCAGATCTCGATATCAGATAACGCATGCAAAAAAAATATATATATGTATTTATGTTTGTAAGTAAATTGTAAAGTTATTCTTTTGAAGCTATGATGCAAAAGATTGTCAGATTGTAGATCTTTTCAAAGCCAAAATCAAAATATGATTTTTCTTCTTTTTTTTTTTTGGTTTAATTCTTTACAAATTTTGCCAAATTTTCATTTATTTTATAAAAATTTAAATTAATTTCAGTATGCATTAATTAGTTTTTTGTTTTTTCAGAAAGGATCTTTTTTCAACTTTTTAAGTGAGTGAAAGCATCTTCCGTTTGGCTACCCAAGTATGCCGTGGAATAATGATAAAAGTATATTCACGAGTTATGGCAAGATTCTAAGAAAATAGTTAATGTTTTTTTTCGTAAACTACAAGTTTATATAAAATCACTTTTATGGTATCGTCTTACATTTTGATTTCAAGAAGTATTGAAATCTAAATTGCTTCCTTATAAAAGTTGGTTTTGAACATCAGCTTTTACTTGGAATGAATATCTATCATTTGATTAGATGCCGTGAAGGCAGGTTGTTCGAGTCAAGGAAATATTCCAGCAGTAAATCAATCTGCATCCAACGAAGACTGAAGATATAAACAAAGTCTACGAAGTGGATATGGATGTTGAGAGCAGTAATGGTAATTACTCGGTGGCTGGTAACGTGATTTCTAAATTGAATCTGAAAAGGAAAAAAATGAAGGACACAAAAAATGGCTGATAAATGTTTATTAACAAAGTTTGCTTTGACACAAGATTCTGGCATTACGCCTTTGAATAGTATTGCTGGCTTTCACGTATCTAAGAAACGACGGGATTTCAGAAGTCATGATTTGTTACGGGATATGCAGTGATTCGGAAGACGTTGGCCAGTATGAAATTGACCGTGACCGAAACCGGCTTTCATTAAAACGCAACTTTGACTACACAATTCCGGTCATTCTCTGATTTCCTCTGAAGTCGACAAGATTGACATGCATTCTACCAAATGAGATGGACGTTCCCTTTGCTTTTTAACACCTTCTCATCTCTACAACCAAACAAATTTCTACCTTTGTACCTGAAGAAAAACCTAATATATACTTCTAATATCCTCTTTTGTTATTTGTGTGTGCGTGCATGCATATTTAATAAGAAAGAAAAGGAGGACGATGTTTTCAAAGATACATTATGGCAGCGTTCTTCAGCAAATAATGCTATATTTTGAGTACATCTAGACTCATTCAATACTTCTCGGGAGACTAATTCTTCACTACCTACCAGCTTCTTTCAATTGTAAAGTTGTATAAATATCCATCAAGATATTTTTTAAATTTTTAAATTTTATATTAAACTTAATTTCGTACTGTATAATCTACTAATGATGATTTATTTCAAACGTTTTCTATTAAGAACAACGCTTTCTCTCCCCCCCCCACACACACCCATATATGCACATGTCATGTTTCTTCAGGAGGTGAGCGATCGTGACTCTCCACAACTTCCAAGTCTTCGGTTGATATCAAAAATATTTTTTCTTTTATGACCCCTTTTTTTTCGTTTTTAGGTTAAAACCTACATTTATTCAATTTTTTCTTTCTTTCGATTACATTCGATTTGACTTGTAAGTATTAAATTCTCAAAGATTTATTTCCACATTTTCGGCTTTTCTGTACTGTGTCTATTCAATACGTTGGTGATCATAGCCCTTCAAATGTCCCTACCTTTTGTTGCTCTACATAACTTTTAACCTTTCACCGTCCCTCTGTCCTGTCATCCATTCACACAAACTCGTTAATTACGTTACTTAATTTTTATCCGGTTTCTCTTATGTCCTGTAAATGTTAGATTCTCCAAGCCCTCTTTTCTCATTATGTGATCCAGGAATTGTCTCTTGCTGATGGTAAGTATAAATTTAATTATACTTCCTATCTTCATTAAAACCTCCTCGTTACTTACATGTCCTATCCATAGTATTCTTAGCATTCGTTGGTATAACCACTTTTCAGTCGCTTCAAGTTTCTTCTTTATCTGTTGATTGTCAGGCATACCCTGCTATAAAGAAGATTAAATTTTTCAGCACTCTTTTCTTTGTTTCTAACAAATGATCGTATCCCTTAATACATTCCTATGAGCTTTCGGATTTCTGTGTTACATTTCGTTGTCTATTGCCATACTTCCTGGATAGTTAAATTCTTCTACCTGCGTGATTTTGACGTCCCCAATATGTATATCTATTTTGCCCATTAATTGACTTTTCTTCTCGCTTTCCTTTATCTAACAATTCTTTCAGTTTTACCTCTCAGTCTTCTATCAATACAGTGTCATCCGCGTATCTTTTGTTGCTAAGATTATGTCCACCAATCATAAACCCTGGCATGTCTTCGAGTTCTCTTGGGATCTTAAATAAATCCGGTAAGAAAACGCATCCTTGCCGTCTTTCTGTCTTTCTGTCTTGATTGGACTCATTCTTTATTCGTATGCAGGCTATTTGTTCCCAGTAGAGATTGCGGATTACTCAAATATCTTCCCTACAGAAATCAAGCTTTACTCATTTGAACAAAAGTACACTTTCCTTAACCTATTTTCAGTCTTCCTCCACCCTCACCCCAGACCAAGTTCTCTTCATTAGAACCCTAAAGATATGTTTTGTTATATGGCTCATTAAGTTGATTTATTGAATTTGTATTCCATTTCTTTGGTACAGCGTTAAAATTATGTCTCTTATGATTTCTTCTATATTTTGCCTTTTATTATTTTGGTAATTTTATGGATCCAGATATCGTTTAAAAATGCCAACAGCTATATTAAAATCCCACCTGATTCAGCCGCTTTTTTTCTTTGCATCTTGACAACTGCCGATTTTTATCTCACCGATTTCTCGTTTCGAACCGTTAACCATTACACTACCTGCACATCCGTTTTGGCACAGTGCTAAGAATATCGAACTCACTACTAAGTCATCGAACTCATCTACAAGTTTAGTTTGCTGACTATTGACCGGGTCTATTAAAATTTTATGTGGTTTGGATCCATAATTTGTTTATGAATGCAAATGATAGACAAGTGACTCGTTTAGTTTGCTGAGCATTGCAAAATGGTGAGGTTCTGCGAAATAGAAAAATAAATTGATGTGCCCTTAATAAGTTTGCTTGACATTTAGTTGCATCTTAAGGAAAAAGAACAGTTCGTGGCATTATTCGTGTCTCGTTGTTTGATTAATGTTTATTCAACTTTAATGTAAAAAAATGTTTTCTTCTTTTGTTTTTCTTGCTTCTTCCGATCTGTGGAAAATGCATATATTTTATTCATAAAAACAACTTAAAGTTTGATGTCCACCTACACCGTTTCTAAAAAAATTGATAGCAGACAAACTTGGTAGGCATTGTAAAAGATCCGTGCATATCTTCTGCTTAGTGGGAATCCCTGGTACCCCCCCCCCAGGTAACATTTTGAGTTTCTTTTCCATGTTCCTGAAATAGTTGAATGTGTTTCAGGTTGCTTAATGTTTAACCTTATTATTTCATTATATAAAACAAACTTAGATCATAAGGTGGAGAAGGTGTGATAATGAGATATTTTGGATCAAAAATAACTTCTTCTTTGTGCCATGTCCCTTCAGGATGTGGATTATCATGGCTCTCCACAATTTCCTGTCTTTCATAACTCTACAAAGATACCTTGTGTGCGTGCCTGAATACCATACCCAGAAACATATTTATTCATTAATAATCAAAAAATAAATGAAAATAATAATAATAATAATACGCAGCTTGGTAATTTCTGTCTGATTGTTTGAATCAAGTGCCGCCTAAACCCGTGAACCAATACTGATTAGATTTTGCAAACATGTTAAAACTAACAACTAGATTGTTACTAGGCTAATTGTTTTTTTATAAAATCTATAATGGCACCACTAGGGCCCCAGATTGAAGGTCATCGTCGGGTCTAGACGATACGCTGTTTATCATTGTTTAAGCAAGGGAAATAATTGGTCTAGCACACTTTTTAGAAATTAAGATACGCGTGTTTTTTTTTGTTTTTTTTTTTTTTTTAAGCGTCTCACCCCAAGCAAGGCGGGAAGCCGCTAGGACGCAAGGGGTTACCGAAGATTTGGAGCAAGATCAGATAGGAGTGATAGCGGAAATGATGAGAAGGATAGTGGATAAATCAAGGCAACTGGAGATGCCGATTGGCATTACGTTTGAATAGTTGGAGATTATAGTTCTCAGGGAAACTGGAATAGGGAAGGGAGTTCCACAGGCGAGAGGTGCGAGACATGAAGCTATTGGAGTAGAAGAGACGGCTACATTTAGTGGTTTCGACAGTGAAAGGGATGCCAGCCTCGTAGGGCGCTTGAATTCATGAAGTCTGGGAACCAGCGAATACAGCTCCTCGGAGCAATTACCATGAAAGTATTTGTAAAAAAGACAGAGAGGCGACGGCGCGTCTGAGAGAGAGCGACTGTAGACGAGATGCCAGAACAGGGCCAATTATATTGCATATCCGCCTCTGGAGCTTATCAAGAACCCCGAGGCAAACAGAAGGGGCTCCAGACCATATATGGCAGCAATACTCCATGCAAGGGCGAATTGTTGATTTGTAGATCTGAAGGATCGATTCCGGGGAGAAAATTTCCTGGCGCGGCACAGGGAGCCAACTTTCCTTGCAGTGGGCGAAGCAATTGACTCAATGTATTTGTTCCATCTCAGGTCAGCAGTCAACGTGAGACCGAGCAGCCGCAGAGAGGTGCTCTCGAGAAGTTGGGCGTCAGACATTCTAATGGAGGGAAGGGAGGGATCTCTGTGGTGATTAATAACAGTTTTGTTTTTGAGGCATTAAAATTGACCAGCCAGTTCCTGCCCCAGTTCACAACCGATTGGAGGTCCTTTTCGAGACGCACGGCCAGGTTAGTTTTGTCAGTGACACTAGATTTGTTTTTGAGGCAGCAGTAAATTGTGGTGTCATCCGCGTAGATGCCAACTTGGGAATTTATGGCATCAGGAAGGTCATTTATGTAGATAAGGAATAGAGTGGGGCCTAGGATGGAGCCTTGAGGAACACTTGCGTTCTTGGGATAGGAACTGGAGGAGAATCCGTTGAGAACGACCTTCAATTCACGGTTTGACAGGTATGATTGTATTAGGTCAAACAATCGACCCGTAATGCCATAACCCTGGAGCTTGCGAAGAAGGCCGACATGCCAAACCCTATCAAACGCTTTGGAAATGTCTAGGGCCACGGCACTAGCTTCTCCGTTATTTTGAAGAGCTTGGTAGACAGTCTCAGTGATGGCCGTAAGATCAACTGTAGATCGGGCAAATCGGAAGCCATATTGCTTGTCTGAGAGCAGATCATGGGATGTAAGGTGCTTAACCACTTCGGTATTGATTAGAGCTGTTACGAAATCATAATTCCTATAAAGCTTAAAATTTCAGACAGATACGAATATTGTTCGATTTTTAAAAAATTTAGGGGACATCTGAACAAATCGCAGGTTATTTTCTAAATAAAATTTTTATCTAACACATTAATTCATCATAATCTTTCTTTGAATACGATTTCCGGAGTGTGTTTACACTGCAAAAAATGAATTCGTTACAAATTTCTCCATGTGCATCATTAAATTCGCCAGGTTTGAATTTATTAAATACAATTCAAATTCGGTCATTTGAACGTTGTCGCAGCCGCCATTATCCGCTCCTTAGAAAAACGACCTTGACTTTCACAACCCCTGATCTCGCAGCAAGCGGGAAAATGGACGACTGGCCAATATGGTTGACTTCAAAACCGTACCTCGTGAGCATCGGATTAGGCAGCGCGTTCCAAACATCGAACAACATGGGGAGTAATTTTATATCTACGATTTTCTACTCCATCTAGCTAGGGAGTACTTAAACAAATCGTTCCACATATTGTTAGCCCCTTTTTTCGTCCAAATCCGAGCCCGGGATCAATCGGTTTTCCTTCGCGGGTGTCGGTCGGCCTTGTTGGCTGTCCAGTGACATTTCTCGGCGTAGGAAGGTTTTCTATCGTCTTCTAGTGGAGCGGGTCGCGAAGGATTCCCTAGGTGAGGAGCTCGACTTGTCGGAGGAGGAGTTTCGCTCTTACTGGTCTTGGGCGCCAGCGGCGGATTATCTCAGTAACTCCGAGTTTTCGCTTACCTGGCGATTGGGTCGGAATCGGCTGCCTCTCAATGACGAGGCCTTCATATGGGGCTTGGCGGATTTGCCAGACTGTGAACGGTGTGGCCTTGGTTTAGAAGAAACGGCTTCGCACGCCTTCTACCATTGTCCCCGGTCCGCCCCTTATGGGACCATATCGGCGAGCTGACGGCTCGTCTCGCTCCCGAAAAGCTCGTGCCCATTGATCGCGCATACGCGTGTGACAATGTGTTGCCCCCGTATTCCGGGGGGAAACGGATGGTGTTTCTGACGCTGCAAGCCACGGCCCGAATGGTGATTTGGACGACGCGAATGGAAGAAGTCTTGCGAGGCAACCGTCTTTCTCATCAGGATCTAATCAGATTCTTTGAGCATCAGCTCAAGATGAAGATTAGAACTGATAGAAAATGCTTGCATTCGACAGTCTTTAGAGAATGGTAGGTGACTGAGGCAAGCTTGGTTCGTTTGAACGGGGCTTGATTTTCTCTTTTAGGTCAACCTGCGTCACATCGGGGTGGTTTCCTGTGGAGCCCTCCCCTTGGTTAGCTTAGACAAGCTTTTGTGTACCTAGTTAATGTAAGTGTTGTTCCCGGCCTGTCCCCGGCCACATCTTTGGTTATGATCCAGGTTGAGATTCCCTTCCTCCCCAGTTTGTTTTTGGCCCCTTTTATATCGAGTGGGTCAGTTTTATATTTTCCCATGCTCGTATGATTTTTTATCCTTTTTACCCACTCCCATAGTGAGAGCGCCTCTTGATTTTGTCCAATGGGCAGAATACAGTGGCCTCTCTGTTTTGAGAATTTGATTTGTGTTAATATTTTAGTTTGTTATTGGGTTCATCTCCCTCCCCTCTCATTTTTTCATCATAAATTTTTATATATATTTTAGCATCATTAAATTTTTATGTCACGGGGCGCAGGTTTCCCGAGTGAGAATGTGGTATTATGGTGTATGGAGGATTGATTGGTGACGGACGAGTTCTTGTAGTGAATGTGGAAATTGTAATGTATGAATGGGTCGTGAATCGGATCAGCTAGTTAGTTAAGACCAGCCTCAACCCCTCCCCTTTTTTGGCCTTGTGCCCTAATTATGTAATTTTACGTAATAAATATTGAGCTGCTGGTGGCCTGGATCAAAGTGCTGTACGCTACCTTTGTGAGCTTCCGGTGCTTTGTCGAGAGAATACGTATCACCTCTCTGACCAGCTTCGTCAAGTGTTACACTTCGGCGCGATCCCACCTACGTGGTTGATCCGCCTTGGAAGTCGTATCACTATTCTGACTCGGCCCTGTTTAGGGACTTCGCCTTCGTCAAGTGCTACGCTTCGACGCGATAGTCGTATCACTACACCGACTTGGCCCTGTTTAGGGATTCGTTCTAACCGACCCGACGAATCTTCGTTCGTCATCAATCAACCAGCAACTGTCCCCGACAATTCTTCCATCCGGCAGTCGACCAACTACCGGCGTCGATCAACCCTACACTTGTTTCGCCGATACAACCGAATCAACTTCCCCTGGAGGAAACCAGTCAGAACGGACCCAACACCGATACCAACATATTCCTCCAGAGTACACTCTTGTACATTTTGGATGAATAGAATATAAGACAGAACGTAATGGTTCAAAACATAACAATTGAATTTATTAGTGTTGATGTACATGCATATAAGCTGAAGGTTTGAATGAGTTATGTCTCTTAGATTTGGAAATATTTGTACCGGAGCTCATAAAGATGAATAATTATTAAACTGAAGTTTTAGAAGAATAAAATTCCTGTTGCATGTCAGGAAATGTGAATTGGTAAAGTTGGTAAGAGTTCAGAAGAGTTAAGAGTTCGTACTTGCGTGAATTGGTAATGTTCTTTAAGGCCTGACCGCACGGTCAAGACGGGAGCTCTTGAAGATTACATCTTGGCAGCAAGGAATAAGATGAATGAAGAGAAAACAGAGAGAGAGAGAGCTTACACATGTTTTGTTTATATAAGGTGGTGTATCACGTGACCTTAGTGAGCGGGAAATTTCATTCCTTGCGTGCGGGATATGATTGGTCGGAACATAGTACATATATAAACGTAATTAACTACAAAAATGAAGAAATAAACGTTTGTAATTTTCTATTTTACTTTTGTTTTTTGTTAATTATTTCTGGAAAACACGATACCTAAGATTTAAAATGAATTTTTACAAATGAAAAGTCTTTATTTCAAGCTAACAGATTAAATTGAATATTTCCAATGAGCAAAATACTTTCTTGTATTTGAAAGCTAATTTAAACTGGAAGGAGTTTTCGTTTTGAAATTATTAAAAATCACTGATTTTACGCCATTTTTAGCCATCTGTTATAACAATGTAATTCTCTTTATTAAAAAATCTTTCAAAAATAAAATGTACTTTTTTGAAACTCTATTTGAGCAATATTATCTGATTTAAAATTTAATTATTCTGATTTTAAACAAATATTTCTTACTTTTAGTTTAAAATATTGTAGAAATGCATTTTTAACACGGAGGTAGATGTTGACAGCTTGACAGGTTCATTGGCAGAAGGAAGTTTATCTAATTTGTTTCTTCGGTGGACATATCTGTAAAAATTACTTGAGGAATATAACGTGAGCGCCTTTTTTATAAAGTTTTTAAATACACAGTAATCTTAGAAATTTAGGAAAATATTCTCAGTAATCTAATCTTTTATTGAATTTTAGGTACGTTGGCTTTATATTTACGTTATCGCTCTTATTTTCTGTTATTTTTTGTGTGGACGGCCGTATTTACAAAATTCGACACACAAAAAATAAATTTCAAAATTCTTCTTAAAATATTGGCGATCGATTGCTGTAAGCATTTCCATTTATGATTAACAAATATAGTTTTTATTCAATAACGATATCACCTAATCAGTGTAAAATAATACAGAAATTTAAAAGATTTAAAACTTTATAAATTATTCTACTTTTTTTAAATGAAAACAATTCTTGCAAAAATTCATTATTCATCGAATTTTTTTTTCTTAAGACAATAGTGTCCATAATATATCTTATTCGTAAAAGTAATTAAAAACTTTTCTAATTAAATAATGTCATAGTTTTATTGCACTTTTATTTTACGTTTCAGAGCAGATTTTCTGTGACTGAGGGTCCTGTATAACACACAAAAAAATTATGATTTAAATTCCCCAAGCAGTTCTGCGTATAACTAATATAAACATTAAGCCGTACAAAAATTAATTTCTCGAAATTTCTTAAAATTAATTAAGTGTGAGTTAACAGATATATAAAACCAAGATTTTCTAAAAAAAAAAAAAAAAAAAAAAAAAATATTTCTAAAATAACTGCATTTATTTCTGAATAAGTTCTGTAAGTTTCTTTAAAATCCGACAATTATTTGATTTTTGCAAAAATTAAAAAATCATTCTTTTTTTTTCACAATAAAAGTGACTCTAAAATTTCCTATACTAATCTTTGGTTCCCCGCTGACAGAAGAAAAACAAGATTTTAACCAAAATTTCGAATTTTCTTTTTTAGAAATTTATTTTTTAGAATAAGAAATATAATTTAACAATCAAAAAATTTTTCGTTTATTTTTTTTTTTTTTTTACTATAAAACTTTGTTTTTATTGAGTTTGAGGCATTTTTTCATCATGTTCTGCTTATTTTTAGCGAATCTGTGGAGGTATTTAATTAATTTTATGTACATATATTATTATTATTATTATTATTATTATATTCTCGCATTACAGCGTTATTTTTACATATTTATGGGTGTATGTTTGTGTGTATGTAGGCACACACACATTTGTGCTTTTATGTGTGTATAATATAAATGCGTCTGTCTCTCCATTTTCTTCCCTACCCCAGAGTGAGAGTATATAAACTTATGCTTCTCCTACGGTCCGCTTCTCTCTTTCTCTTCTTTTGTTTTGAATTTATACATGATTATAAAATTAAAAAATAACATTTAGTATTAAACATTGACGAATGTTCGCGGAGCAACCGGAAATTGCGTGTGTGTGTGTGTGTGTGTTTTCAAAACCTTTATGTCAATGCCTGCATGCCGACTAAATAAATAATAAAAATATAAAATATGCTTTTTTATCATCCAATTTATATATTTTCGTGATTTCCAGTACATATTTAAATATAAATTATCCAATGTCTGAGTATTTTCGGCTTTCTTCACAACGATTTTTTTTTGGGGGGTGGGGAGTGCTGTGTCAGTTTCCCCATTTCTCAAATATCGCATCTTCGCGTCTCATGTTATTTAATATTGTCTCTTCACGTGACAGTTCGTGTTATTGTGTCGATTTTTATCTATTTATAAAATATGTTAAGCGTGTTTGTTCCTAAATTTAATACCATTTTTTGGATACTGGGTTTGTTTCTATGCTTATTAGTATTTGTAGTTGTTTTATGTGATAGTATTCTTGTCAGATAGATAGATAGATAGATAGATAGATAGATAGATAGATAGATAGATAGATATCGAAATTGTTGAAGGACCAGTTACAGTACTAAGTTTAAAATTAACCTCTTTGAAATTTAGATGTAATGGAGAGAAAGAAAATATAACTAAATGCCAAAATGGATGTGCAGGTAGTGTAATGATTAACGGTTCGAAACGAGAAATCGGTGAGATAAAAATCGGCAGTTGTCAAGATGCAAAGAAAAAAAGCGGCTGAATCAGGTGGGATTTTAATATAGCTGTTGGCATTTTTAAACGATATCTGGATCCATAAAATTACCAAAATAATAAAAGGCAAAATATAGAAGAAATCATAAGAGACATAATTTTAACGCGGTACCAAAGAAATGGAATACAAATTCAATAAATCAACTTAATGAGCCATATAACAAAACATATCTTTAGGGTTCTAATGAAGAGAACTTGGTCGGGGGTGAGGGTGGAGGAAGACTGAAAATAGGTTAAGGAAAGTGTACTTTTGTTCAAATGAGTAAAGCTTGATTTCTGTAGGGAAGATATTTGAGTAATCCGCAATCTCTACTGGCAACAAATAGCCTGCATACGAATAAAGAATGAGTCCAATCAAGACAGAAAGACAGAAAGACGGCAAGGATGCGTTTTCTTACCGGATTTATTTAAGATCCCAAGAGAACTCGAAGACATGCCAGGGTTTATGATTGGTGGACATAATCTTAGCAACAAAAGATACGCGGATGACACTGTATTGATAGAAGACTGAGAGGTAAAACTGAAAGAATTGTTAGATAAAGGAAAGCGAGAAGAAAAGTCAATTAATGGGTGGTTATAAGCAAAATAGATATACATATTGGGGACGTCAAAATCACGCAGGTAGAAGAATTTAACTATCCAGGAAGTATGGCAATAGACAACGAAATGTAACACAGAAATCCGAAAGCTCATAGGAATAGTAAAAGATAACTCTCCAAAAGTATAAATATTAAGGTACGTTTTATTATTTTTTTTCATTTGTATCTAAAAATACAATGTTGACAAAACAGAATAAAATTTTCCAGACATTTACAAACTGTTTACTACAGGAGTATCGTGCAGTTGTTAATTAGCAGGTTTTTGATTTGCGATTTCAGTGATCTTGTGTCTAACTAAACCATGCTTCGCAAATAATTACAGTGCAATCCACACCGCTTTCCCCGTTTAACTAAAAATCTTAAACCTACTGTTTTCTGAATGATTCCCTGCTGCTGTCCATTCATACTTCTGTTTAACACTTTCTCTTTGTAAGAAATTCGCAGGAAGAATAAGGAAAAAATAAGAAGGTCAAAATAAAGATTTACTTACTTATCTTAGTTGGTCAGTCTTTAGCGATTCGATTACCATTTTATGTTACATGATAATCAATTGTTATATATTAAGTGAGTGGGATTTCTAGGAATATTAATATTGGTTGACAGAAATGTGGATGCTTTCAAGTTTCTTCAAGCAAGAAAATATAAAAATAAATATGCAAACAAATTTTACAATAAACATATTTTATTGCCTGAGCAAGCTAAATAGGAGAATAGAAGTACGTGTGTGTGTGTGTTTTAAGATGTCCTTTTTCACACACACACACATTATATATATATATATATATATATATATATATATATATATATATATATATATATATATATATATATATATATACGTATGTACGAGCTCCATATGAAAAAATGTTAGATACAATTCAGAAAAGCTCTTTCTTGGTTTCATAGGATTATTACATTCGTCTGTATGTAGTCACATAAGCTCAGTGCATTTACATTCTATGTACGTTCTACATGGCGTTTAATGCGTTATGTGATTCATTAGGGACTGAAAATTCCTCAGTATGGGAGGAAAGAGACATATCCTATGTTTAAGATATCATGTGGCTAAAAGAAGAAACTAAAGAGTGGGATTTTTGCGCCATTTTCTTATATACTGCTTTTAGCAACACTATCTAATGATTGTTATCAGAATTATTAGATGAAATTGGTCCATTATTCAAATGGACCAATTTCACATCATGGCGTTTATCTTTTAGGTCTTTGCAATTTATTACGAAACAAAACTCATCACAAAAGAAGTAATTCATAAGTACTCTTTTTAGTACAATTTAATATTTATTTGTTTTTTTGTTTTTTTTTTTCTTCATCAGCATCTACGAATTATTCTGAATCGTTATCCGATCCATTGCCAGATAAGAAAGTCCATGATAAAGAAATTTCTTGTGAGATATCTCTTCACAAACATTTACGTAGGAAAAACACCAAAATGGTGCACATTATAGTTACTAACGTACAGCAGTCATTATAATTTCTGTTACAACCTTTAGTTATATACAATGTGTGGAACATATGCAAAACACTAATATAAATCCAGAGACAGTAAAATGTAGCTCAATTATTCGACGAGTTGGTGTTATCTCGAACAGTACTCGCTATAGACTCATAGTAAATCTGTGACTTTTTTTAGCGGATCAAAACAAAATATACGAATAAGAAAAGTAAAGAGAAAACGAAAAGAAAAAGATTTTAAAAAAATAATAACGTAATTTCTTCGCTCAATTTGAGGAGCAATATCATGGGTTTATTACGGCCGGTTAGAGACACACTCCTCAGATCAATTAGTCCATAAAGCTGGGTCATTCATTGAGATAACTTCACAATTAGCCGACACTCTATACGTGTCGAGAGCGGTACGCCTCGCTGACTTCTATAGAAGAATTATGCGCCTGTTTCGCAGTTGCTGTTATCTATTAAGTTTGTTCAACGGAGCGATACCGTCGGCCGGATGCTCAGCCATTTCTATTCTGCCGGATCCAATCGAATCGCAGAGTTACTCATGAGATCGCTTTTGAGATATGCCGCCAAAGGGCAGCACGCCAAGGCATTTCAATTCGCTGTTATTGCAGCCAACAATAACAGTGTTCAGCTGTGTGCAGTCTATGGCAGCCTTGAAAATGCAAATGCATAATACTTCAGCGTAGAGGCACAGGAATATGCAAGCATCAGTTGCTGTCTATGCGCATTTATAATCTTCATCCTACTTCTACATTCTTTATACTTTCTCTCTTTCACTCGCTCTTACTCTCTCTCCCTCTCTCCTACTATCCATTTTTTCAGTCTGTCTTTCTGTTCCTATGACTGTGTGTGTGTGTGTGTGTGTGTGTGTGTGTGTGTGTGTGTGTGTGTGTGTGTGTGTGACTCTATGCATTTTCTCTTTTTTCTCTTATTCTCTATCAATTTGTCTATATGGGAGAGTTCGATCTCTCTCTGTCACTCTGCAGTGCTGTTTCTTTCTATATTAAAATGCATAATTATATATATATATATGTGTGTGTGTGTGTGTGTGTGTGTGTGTGTGTGTGTGTCTCTATCAATTTATCAATTTGTCTATATGTCTCTCTGTCATAGTGCTGTTTCTTTCTATATTAAAATGCATAATTATATATATATATATGTGTGTGTGTGTGTGTGTGTGTGTGTGTGTGTGTGTGTGTGACTCTATGCTTTTCTCTTTTTTTCTTATTCTCTATCAATTTGTCTATATGGGAGAGTTTCTCTCTCTGTCACTATGCTGTTTCTTTCTATATTAAAATGCATAATTATATATATATATATGTGTGTGTGTGTGTGTGTGTGTGTGTGTGTGTGCGAGAGCATGTGTGGGTGAACGTGTACCACTTGACAAAACATATTAATGCGCGCGCACACACACACAGTATTAATATGATGCTAAACTTTTTAAAATAAACGCATTAAAGTCAGAAATAGTTTAGAAAAATATTGATACTTTTAATAAATATATAAGTTATCAAAATACGTGCATCTCTAGTGAATGATATCCAACCGCAAGCTATGGAAAAACGGTTGCAGGCTATATATTCTTCTTCTTTACGCGCCGTGCTCCCTCTGGACGTACGTGATCATGGCTCTCCACAACATCCTGTCTCTTCTAATTCTTAATAAATTTTGTCGTTCTGTTATTTCTCCTAAACACTGTTCGGCCATCCATTTATTCAAGCTCACTAATTATGTTATGCGTTGCTTTCCTCTGTCTCTCTTGCCTTCAATCTGTCCTGTGAGTATCAGATTTTCCAAACCCTCTTTCTTCATGATCTGCCCTAGAAATTTCAACTGCTTCATCCTGATGTTAAGTGTAAGTTTCTTTTTTGTTTCTATTTTATCTAAAACTTTCGATCCATGGTACCGTCAGCATCCTTCTGTAGAAGCACATTTCTGTTCTCTTCTTCATCTTTGAGGAGATTGTCCAGCACTCACTGCTATACATAAGGACAGATATCACGTAAAAGTTAAGTACTCTTTTCCTTGTTTCTACCAAGGTTTTTTCTATTTCTTAGTATTCTGCTTAACTTTTGGAATGCTTCCTTGGTTATTCCAATACGCATTCGGATTTCAGTATCATACTTTCTGCCCTCTGTTCCCAGATATTTAATTTCCGCATTTTTTTGATTTTGGTATCTCCGATTTGCAATTGAACGAAAGAAAAGACTGACGCCCCTACACGCAAGCCACCAATTTGTCACTGGGTGGTATGCCACTGGCTTTTACCGCTGATGGCCCGCTGTCGGACCGCCAGCGTGTTCGTCTTGACAGTGTTACCACTGGCGGACTGCTAGAGGTCCACCGGTGGCAAACAGGTGGCTGCCACCAGAGTACCGCCTGGCGTTGCCATCGGCCACTAACGGCTTGCGTGTAGGAGCTTGTTCAAGTAATTATGAGGATGAAGTATTCGTAAGAAAAAAATAAGAAGTAATAATAGTGATTAAGTGATTTACAAAATGTGGCATCAGTAACGCAATGGATGGGATTGAGTATGACATTCATTTGGATCATAATATGTCTGATTCCTTTGCCAGCGATAGGGAAAGCAATGAAAATTTTGTAGGTTTTCAAACAAACATTTAGTTTGTTTGAAATCCTACAAAATCAGTTATGCTAACAAATTACAAAAATAGATTAAAATTGGAAATTTCTAATAAGAATTACAAATTTAAATGTACACGTATCTCCTTGTTTTATGAACAGTAATAAATTCTGAGTAAATTAATATTATCAGGTCTCGTGACCAAAACATTATTAACTCTCGGAAATTTCAAATTTTTTTTATTCTCTTGTTCATCTAAATACATTTATTTTATTAGTTTTTCCATCTACAGTTATATCTTTTTTGCCTACTTGCATATATTCTTCGTGCAATTACATATAAGAATAAATTCTGCTTCTTGTCTATAAGTTTGTAAAACATGTAACAAGTAGTAAAGATTTATGTTAATTATGAAGATTAGTATTATATAATAAAATTGATATTAACTATATGTAAAGATGTCATAATTATAGTAAATATTTATGATAATGCTTGTTTCTCAAATAAAGAAAAAGAATCCAAAAGATGTTGCATGTCGGGAAAATGTTTCTTATGACTAATCTTATCCAAGTGGCTAACGTGATTTGGAAAAACACATCTGATCAATGACGTGGATTAGAAACTAGTCTTCATTTGAAAGTCACACTCAATTATACCTATCATTTTGATTAAAACTCGAATTCATTTTGAAAGAAAAATAAATTTTTAACTATATTTGTACGTTGCACTAATCGTAAAAGTAACTTGTTTTGTGCACGGTGTTTATGTGATACAAATCCTAAACTTTATTTGATACTATGTTTTTAACTCCCTGAGAAAATCCAATGCAAGAGAGATAAGAAAATCAATGGTGTGCGTGTGTTTGTATGTGTGTGTGCGAGAGAGAGAGAGAGAGAGAGAGAGAGAGAGAGAGTGAAAAAAAAACGAAAGAAATAAAGATTAAATCCATTGATAGAAACTAAGATAAAAAGAAACAAGATTGAATAGACAAATGTAATAAAATATGGCTTTCTTCTCGTTGCTTTATGTTATCCGCATGTCAGAGAAAAATATGATTTTGAACGGAAATTTTGCTTTCTTCCATTTGTTTGTTCATTCAAGTTTTTCTCTGTTTTTAATTCAATACATCAAGGTCAATAGAAAAAAAATTGTGCAGAAGTGATAAGTGAATAAGTAAAGATTTGTTTGCACGATCACTGGAAAAATTAAAAGATTCGACAAGTGATATAGAGAAGAAATGAAGGCAAACAGTTATAGTTAAATGAGAAGTTGTTGTAGAAGGAAATAGAAAGGGGGATATCACTTTAGTTGAATTCAAACAACTCAGCGAGAAATTTCCGGAGCACTAGCAGAAGAGTTGTTCATAAATTGCAAACGGGATTCTGTTAATTTCCATGTCGAACTAAGAAGCGGAAGCGGAAGACGAGCCCTCCTGCGTGATATCCCATATTGAAGGAAATTAAAAACTGACGCCATAACAAACGGATTTATCATTGATGCATGCTTCAAAGGAAGGATTCATTTAAAGATTTCTGATTATAACTGAATCACATATACTGCGAAAAGAATAGAAACCAACGTTCATCCACTATTAGCGATAGAAGAAAAGCGATAGACTCCTATTTGATTAATTCCCTTGAGTAGAATGCTGTCTTGAGATGAACACATGTAATTATCACTTTTTGAGTCGACGGAATATTATAATTGACATCATATTTCACACAGTTGCTATTATTTATATGTTTATTGTTGCTGTGATTTGTGGTTATGTATGGTATTGTGAATAAAAACAACGCGAACATGAAAATCGATATTTCCTTTCTCCGCCTTCCTTAAAAATAGAATTGGCTTCCAGAGTATTTATTGATTCAAAGAGTTTAAAAGTTATGACATTAGCTTGTATTTATTTATTTGTTTATTTATTATTTTGGATAAAATGGAAAATTAATCCAATACTTTGCATATCTAACTCACTACCGATGTAATTACGAGATACGGCAAAGCAAAAATTGCATTTCATCGTTTATTCTGATTAGAAATTGCTATTATTGACTTCAGCATTTCAGTCTCATGGATTAGGTAGTTTGTCCTACTTTGAATAAGATCACAGATTAACTGACAACAATAATTCCACATAAACCAAAGAAAACCCGACGTATAGCATTCAAGTCCTTAAAAATTAAAGGGTACTTCTAGAATTTAGTAATAAGTCCAAATTAATATCAGTAAATCTAGATCAAAGCATAAAGGAATCCACTAATGTTATCATATCATCATTAGCTGAGCACCTGAGACCAGTTCAAGACCTAGAAGGAAAAACATACACCCATGACAACCATTAGTTAAAAATAAACTGATACATTAAAGAAATAAACAGAAGAAATAAAAAATGGAAAGGAAAATATCAAGCAATTAACAAAGAAAATAAAAAAAAGTAGTTCATTCTTTGAGAAATTAATATCTCCGGAAAATTGGAAATTAAAGTAATGAATTCAAATATAGACAATGTGTTGAAATGTGGAGAAAAGCGATAAACCACGATAATATCATACAATCACACACACACCCCACACCCCACACACACAGATACACATAAAAATCCCCTGGTCCCAAAAAACACTTTGAATCACATTTCAACCCTGACCAGACTAAAGTTAAAATGCCTACAAAAAATAGAACATATAGCAATATCCATGCAACCATTACAAAGCCCGTCTCCAAACAATAAGGAACCTAGTGATGAATAAATTAAGAAACCTATTAAAAAACTAAGTAATAATAAATCATCACTTGGCATTGAGGATGAACTTTTGAAAATAGCTTACTTTCCCTCTGAGTTCTCTATTTTATTCAAAAAAGTCTAGAATCAGAAATGCACCCCCAAAAAGTGGGGGTCTATCACGCATTAATGCATTATGAAACAGAAAGGTAACCCTCAAGACCCTCATATATATAGTTGGATCCCAATTGGATCCAGTATTGTGAAAGTATTGATTAACATTATATTAACTCGACTCTCGTCGTTTTATGAATGTCAACTCTTCACGACCCAGTTTGATTCACATTCTGGTAAGGGATGCAATGATGACATGTATGTCATCAAACAACTCCAAGAAATTGCTTACCTCTCTAATAGGAAACTGTATACTTGTTTTGTCGACCTAACAGCAGCATATGACCACATCAATAGAGACTTACTCTTCTCATTAAACAGCCTTCCAAATTCCTAATCCACTGAATACATCGATCTAATAGAGAACCCCAATGCGGAAACGTTTCAGACTTCATCAGGAATACGAAAAAGAGAAAATGAGAGCTCCAGTCTATTTAATCTCTTCAGAGACTATGCCTTGCGTATTTGCAACCACAGATGTGATGAAACGGGCACTAACTATTTAAACATTCCATACCGCATCCTAAATGTGTCTACCAATAAAAGACAACGATCCTGCTTTCCCTCCCTAATATACTGATGATGAGGGGAAGGGGGCTATGCTGATGACATAGATGTTCATAATTGGGATAAGAATGATCTTGAACAGGAAATCAGCATCCTCTATCAAGTGTTCCATGAAATGGTACTCAAGATAAACCTTCCCAAAACAGAAACTATGATCTGGAATTGGAATTACAGAAGTGATGACACGTACCCTGAATCAATCATAACAATACAGGAATTATTAAATTCTAAACACTTTAGATACCTCGACATATGGATCAGCTATAACAAATTAAGTATAGGAGAAAAAGAAATTGAACATAGAACTGGCTGTGTCAGAGATAGTTTCACTCAACCCCGAAAATTTCTACGAAACCAAAAGATCAACCTGAAAACGTTATGTTCTCATCAGATCGAGACTTTTATATGGATGCCAATGCCCATTCAGAAATATCTAAATTGTCAGTTATATACAACCGCTTCCTAAGATCAATGGTGAAAAAAAAAAGACTTTGAGCGAGTAAAGCCTGAGGATCTTGGCAAAAATAATCATTCTTTGAACATTGTGGACTGACGCTACAGAATAACAAACAAATAACTGTACTAAATAACATAAACCATATCACTCAAGGACTAACAACAGCAGCAACAACTAAAATGTAACACGAAGAGAAAATAAGAATATAATCAAGAGGCTAACATCTTGATCATGTCATTATTTTCTTTGCTATTCCACACCACTTCAAATAGACTGTTCGGAAGGCAACCTCCATCAGTAGTTGAAAGAAGTGATAAAAACTTGAGAAACCTGTTTTCCTAAAAAAAAAAAAAAAAAAAAAAAAAAGGTGTTTTAAGAGAAAGATTTTATAAATTTCAACTGTAAAGAGTGCTGGCTGCTCGGTCAATGAATGCCAAATATTTCCTTGTAGTTAAAGGGCTATTATCATCATTAAATCGCTTTTATTGTTGATATAAATGCCACTTCGATATCTCATTTTCTTTTCTGTATTCATTTTAGACAACCTATATAATCTGGACTAACCTGATACAACTTCATGTTGATTAACTAAAAACTAATTGGATGTAATCTATTTGAAAATCTCAACACCCACACCAACAGACATTGCTAACATTGAAAATCTCCCAAATCCAATAATGGAGTGAATTTATTATATGCTTTGATTAATGACCAGTAGCAAAATATTCGTATCATTTTTATCTGGTCACATTCAATTTAGTTATTTCGAATTTTTTGGTTTTTTAGCGGATATATTTCTGCCGAGCTATTTTGTTTTTGACCCTGAATTCTTTACAGAAGAGGAAAAACAGCATCGTGATTGACGATAATACAAATAAAAATAAACTCAGTCAATGAGATTTGTTTTAATAATTGCAGTCCTTTAAAACATTTCTAGAAACAACGATAAACTGACGATTGTAACAAACATTAGTTCAATTGCAAAAATGTATAAAGAATAAAGCTGCTGTTAGATTCTAGTTTTTTGTCTTATGACAACGCAATTTTCTTTATTGACTAAAGTCTTCTCATTCTCTTTTACGCCCAGTAGCCACTTGCGTTTTAGTGGCATTATCGCCTCGCTTGGGGTGAACTGAAAAAAAAATGCCAACAAATAATTAGAAGTATGGCGCCAAATATTTTTCGAAAATATCCAAATATAAATTTTCTAAAATTGAATATTGCTTCGATAAATTATTCAGTAGATTTCAATGTCACTCTCGGGTAAAACACTTCAGCATGAGGGAAAAAGTTGATCTAACCCCTGAAAAAGCAAACTTCTATTGCACTGAAAAGAGGTGGTCAAGCCATTCCATGATATGCATATCGAGCAGCTGAAAGCATTATTTTAGAAATTTCATAATTCATTTTCTTATTTCGTAATTTATCTTGTTTCAAATAAGTAGAAACCTAAAAATATGAATAATGAATATTTTCCTCCTCATTACTCAACAAGTAATGAGGAGGAAAATATCCTTGACTAAAACAAACGTTGCAAGTTTATAAACCACACAGACAGCATAGAAAGTAAAAAAAAAAATGATAAATTTTATAACTAAGTGATGTTTTTTGGTATCTCAGGCTTTCTGAATTTGCTGCCCCAATTCGCTATTCATTTCGTATTTGATTTCGAATCAGAAGAAAATTGCATTTGAACATTGATATATCAAATGTAAAACTTCAGTCTATTGAGTGTCTTTGTCTATACGGCTACAAGGTTATCGTTGTCACCATGGCTACAAGATTGTCGTTGCCCTTATGACTACAAAGTTGCCACTGTCACTGGTTACAAGATTGTCGTTGTCCTTAGGGCTACAAAATTGTCATTGTCTTTATCGTGACAAGAATATTCACTATAAAATCAGTATTTTGAGTATATTACGAATAGTCAGTTCTTATGCAAAATATCGAAATGTGAAGCGTTTTGCTCTGATTTAAATAATAATAATAATAATAATAATAATAATAATAATAATTTTAGAGGAATTCAAAACATGAGGGATCAATATAGCATTAGCTGAATGGATTATAAAAAATATACCATATGATATGATTTTTATACTTTAGAATGTTAAACAGATTACATTGTTAGTGTTGTTGATTTTGTTTATGACGAAAATATGAGATGGATCTCTCTGTCTACTTCAAATATGTCGCCTCTTAAAGCAAAAGAAGTACATGCCGAATGTAATGTTGAAAAGTAATCTAAATAAATAAGCGGCAAATTATGTCTGTTGGTCCGTGTGTCTGAAACCCCGCTAACTCGGGTCACACTTACTCTACATAGACATATTATACCATTTTGTAATCAGGATGATCCCGGGATTGATTTAATTGGTGCTTGAAGATCCAGCATTGGGATTTGTGTCCGGGTGAGGAGGGAACTGTTAAAAATTCATATTTAAAATAACTGTAAAATTAGTGATTTTAAAAGTTTTTAATTTATATTGAGTTTAAAGTAACACAAAAACATTGTGAATTTAAAAATCTTTGTTTTAAATTCAGTTTAAAAATATCTCCGAGACTTTGTGAATTGAAGAAATCAATTTTATTTCTTCAAAATACCAAAGAATCAGAGTTAAAGTGTAAGGTTTCGTGACTTGAGATTTTGAAGTTCCACAGAGTTTGTGATTTGAAGAACTTAAGTCAATTGAAGTTCTATGGGGTTTGTTATTTGAAAAATCAATTTTTGGCCTGAAATGAAATTTAGGCACAAATCTAACTTTCAGACCAAATCGGTCTTTTGGTCGGAATTGAACTTATAGCCAGAATCAGACTTAAAGTGAAGTTTCGAAGTTCTATGCAATGAATTGAGCAATTCTTCAAAATGCCATGGAAAAATCCAAAGATCAGCGCTCTAAAGCAAAGGGAGAGAAAGGCAGAAGAAACACCAGAGGAGGGTAGAAGCTAGGAGAGAAGCAAACCATAGAAGATGAGGAGCATCCGAAACACCAGAGGAGGTAGAAGCTAGGAGAGAAGCAAACCATAGAAGATCAGGAGCATCCGAAACTTCATAAGAGGTGCAAGCAAAGAGAGAAGCAGATACTAAAAGGAAAAGAACGTCAAATGCTGCAGATGACAGTGAAGCTTCAACAAGGAGAGATACAGAAGATCAATAGCTGCAGAGAATGACATGGAGACTTAATCAAGGAGAGAAACAGATGTTGCAAACCATAGAAGAGAAATATCTTTAGAAACACCTGATGAAAGACATGCCAGACATGTTAATGATAATCACAATCATGCTAAAATGTGCAGCTTCTTTTTTGAGCCTGTCCAAGCTGGCTTTTCAATACAACAGTGACAAATTATCCAAAGATATCTATTGAATTAATGATCATTCAGTGTAAGCATTGTAATGCTCTCAGAAACAAGGATGAACCAGATGGGATGTGCTTTAACAAAGGGAGAATACAACTGGAAGATCTATCAGTTACTCCAAAGTCATTGCTATCACTTCTGGATGGGAACTGAATCAAAAGCACTCCATCTAGCACATCAGAAGCTACAATAACTGATTGGAGCCAAAAAGTCTACCTTGCCAGGATGTACACCATTTTGCAGAATTCGAGTAGAAAAGTTCGCACGGAGTACGGCTTTTAAGCTAGTATCTAATAAAGAAGTCAAAACCTAACTGATATTCTCCCCCCCCCCACCGCTTTACTAAATTACTCATTAGTTTCGCGATCAACAGAAAGTAATATTTTTCCGATAAAAGAAATGAAAATCCTGGCTACATAATGTCCACTGATTTTCAGATATTTGATCGCATAGGAACAAAATTGAAGATTAACTAAAAACTTGATCACGAACACTGATACATGACAATTACCAGCGACCAGACCATTGCCAACAACCTAAACATTGTCTACAACTCGACTGCTGGCTGTTATTTGGCCATTACAAGCAATGACCATTGCCAACAACCTGATCATTACCTCCTATTTGAGCATTGCCAAGGAGTTGTTAATTGCCCCAAACCTAAACAATTTTTTACTACTTGACCATTGCCACCAACCTAACCATTGACAGATACTTGACCATTGCAAAAGATTTAACCATTTCCTGCTATTCGACCATTGCCAGCAACTTCAAGATTGTCAGCAATGAGCATTGCGAAAACACTAAGCATTGCCAGCTATTAGACTATTGCCTGATATTTGATCATTGCCTGCGAATTGACCATTGCCAACAACCTAAGCATTGCCTATTACGTGACAGTTGACAGGAAAGTGACCTTTGACAACATCCTAATCACGACCATTGACAGCTACTCTACCGCTGTCTGCTACTTGACCATTGCCAGTCACAATCATTGCCAACAATCTAACCATTACCTGCTATTTGATTATTGTCTGCTGCTTGACCATTGTCAGTGACTTGAATAACTGCAATCAAAATGTGGCAAAAGAACTATGTAATTTGTTTGATTTTACAACAATCAACAAATTACAGCTAATAAAATGCACTCGAAAAAACAAATTGTTGTCTATTAAACTAACCCGATTCTTCCATCCATTGACTATTGTCCCAGTAATATGCACTAACCGAATTAATTCAAACTCTCTTCTTTGTTTTTGTTTTTGTTTGTTTTTTTGTTTTTTCAGCAAAGATAAGAAAGTGCAAGAAATGCCGAGATATGTTGAGATTCACCTGATAAGAAAAGAATGAAGACCTCCAATTCTAACATTAAGCGGTATTAACTCTAAAACCAACCTACTAGAGAAGTTTCCTACTCTGCCACAATTCTTTACCTCAAAACTTTGATCACGACAAATGTTATTCTACTTTATTTCCCGTTCCTATTGCACCACAACAACCTCTTCTTCATTCTGCAACTTCTTCAGAAAATTTCGAATTGAGTCTTTGCGAAGAGTAATATATATGTGTAAGAAAAACCAGGGGCTCGGATTCAATGAAAATCTGTTTTTGAAAATTTCTTCCTTTCAGTGTCATAGTTCCTCAAGTTAGTTAATGTTGAATGTATTGTGTGAGGATATGACACATCGACTTCATTAATATGAATGAACTATACGACAACATAAATATATGAACAGTTCAAATAAAACGCAAAAGTCTTCCTATAAAAACCATTGCATATATATATATATATATATATATATAGCCTGGACCTGACCTGTGTGTGTGTGTGTGTGTGTGTGTGTGTGTGTGTGTGTGTGTGTGTGTGTGTGTGTGTGCAGGTATCTGGCTGTCGGTTCCTAGGAAGTAAGTTGCTTGTCCATCATACGTTGAAAAAAAAACGACAGGAGCGTCCAGCATATATATATATATATATATATATATATATATATATATTTAAATAGGTTTGAAACGGTACAAAAGCGTATTAAGGCATTAAAAACTAGAAATGTTGTATTGTAGGCCATGATAAGTTTAAAATAAAACACACACAGTCGACCGGTTTCGTCCCCTCTCGTCAGAACTGTTAACGGGGAATTTAAATTATGAGGAAAAGAAAAAAGTCTGTCATGGGTGACATGAATGAATGGACAGGGAAGGAAGGAAAAAAAAAAATTAAAATTATACCAACCAAGCTGCTAGAAGCGCAGAACAGCAAGTCCAAGCAAACAATCTCTTTGTTTGCAAAGAGCAGGTTGCCTGGACCTGATGTAAAGCGACTCCAACACCTTAAGATGGAAAAGTGAGTGCGAACTGGCCAAGACGGAAAACCAGTTCACACTAATATTTATTTGCATTAAAACATACAAAATGCGGCACAAGGCCAAAGAGGGGGATGGGGAATGACGGTCTTCATCTGTCTTAAGTCTAAACTTAGCTAGTCGCAGACACTGACCCAAACATGCCAACAATAATCCAATCACCAAAACAACACATTCACTCCTACCTTTCTTACTACGTCCACCATAATACCTCAGTTTCTCTATGACGTCCTAAATAGTCCCCTTATTTACAGATATTGTTCATGGGGGGGGGGTCATGAAATAACAACTTTTAAAATTCCCAAATGAATATTTACACAGTGAATTAATTATTTACAATAAACTAAACAAAACTGAGTTAGTAATAAAACCCCCACGAACTATGAATGTGGCAGAAATATCAGTTAACCGGACGAAATCGATGCGGAACTAGGAAAATAAGAACACATTCAAACCATCACGTATTCACACAAACACTCATTCATTCATACACAACAACAAATACGAAAACACACACACGAAACGAAAGGCGCCCCGCATCCACCAGAAAACTGACATCACTAACCACCTAACGAGGGAGGGGATGGGGAATTAAACAAAAGTAAAAAAAATAGGGACAGAAATAAAAGGGACCAATGAGCTTACATGCCCTAGCTAAGTTAACCGGGAAAAAAAAGGGAAACTAAAAATTCAAAAACGAAAACCTAGTCTAGCCTAATATCTGGGTGGGTTGCCCATGTTCAACAAAATTCTGTACCTAACCGACATCTAAATGCCACTCTAGGTCAGCCCCTTTCACTCTACACATTCGCGCAAGATTCACCCACTTTTGCCGAATTCTGATGAAGGGAGCCGCCGCCTTTCCGTCCTAATCTTGACATTAAGCTGATGCCTAAAGTACAAGATCAGTTGGGAAGAGGTGAACTTCTCGCCTTCATAGAATCCCTTCTGTCGCGTCGTCCAAATCACGACTCGCATAACCCCTAGTAAGCAACAGAACACAGTGTTCAGCCTTCGTCAATTGCGATACCACATTGCTACAAACAGAACTGGCTTCCAGGACAAAAAACTTTCCCTGCAGCATGCGAACCATGAGGCCTTCAACAAACTTGCACAACGGCACTACCGTCTTGCACTGAAAAAAGGCGTGACCAATGGTCTCGACATTCCCAGTACAGTGACGACAGTTTGGATATTTCTCCAAGCCTGCTGAACAAAGTCTTTTGCCGACCCAGAGGGCCCCGCGAATCATCAGCCAGGTGAGTGATGCCTCATCGTTATTGAGACATTTCAACCCAGGCGCCCAAGGCCATATCGAGCGAGCCTCCCGCTTCGTAAGACCGAGCTCGTCGATCAGACCATCTTGAACGGACCCCCTAACTAACACTCGATATAATGCCTTACGAGACAACGCTTGGGCGTCAGAGAGGCCATCCGACGTCCGCAAGAGGAGTTTCAAAGCACGACGACATTCACGGTAGAAGGAGCACTCGCCACGAAGAGTACGACCGGTCTCCTCCTCGCACGAGTTCACACTTCTCAGGGATGGGAAATGTTTACGGACATCTTCTTTCCAAAAGGTGCCCACCTCATCCAAACCGCGACACATTCCGTCTAGAAAGGTAATGCGTAGCATATATTGACGAATCTCAATGCTAGGCATACCCAGACCGCCCTCAGAGGGATGAAGGCAACAGATCTCGCGAGATGCCATATGGGCCTTGCCTCTCCACAAGAAAGAGAACAAGGCCTTGACTAATGACATTAGTCGGGCATACGGGAGTGGAAGCACAGAAAGACGGTAGAGGAGGATCGGATAGATGTGTGAACCACAAACTACCGCCCTTCCCTTCAGGGAAAGTCTCCTCCGAGACCACAGACTAGCCACGGCCTCGGCCCGCCCTTGTACCTCCGACCAATTCTTTTCCAACTGGAGATCAGGACCGAACCAGACGCCGAGTATCTTGATCGGCCCATCCGTCCAGAGGAAAGGTCCGGGAAGAGAAACTCCCTTCCACGCACCCAACCGCAAGCCCACAGACTTATCGCGGTTGATCTTGGCCCCTGTCACCAACTCATACCCACTGATCTGCTTACTGACTTCGTTAATCTCGGCTCTGCTCGACACAAGAACCGAAACGTCGTCAGCATAGGCAGAATACCTGGCCGAGGTGGAAGCACCAGGCAGCGAAATACCGCGTAGGACCGGATTCGCCTTTAACTTGCGAAGGAAAGGCTCCAACGCAAGAACGTAAAGCAGAGGCGATAGCGGACAACCTTGACGAATGGAGCGAGACAATACGAAAGGCTTCGATCTTACCCCATTCACTTCCACCAGCGCACCGGAGGTCGCATACAAGAGTCGGATCCAGGAGCGAAAGTCGGCTCCGAAACCGGCCGCCGAAAGGACAGCCTCCAGAAATCGATGGTCAACCCTATCGAAGGCCTTGGACTGATCTAAATTGATCAGCGCGGCTTCACTGTCGACTTGTTCTAAGATCAAGCATACCATATGAAGGTTATCCTGAATAGTCCTGCCCTTCACAGCACAAGTCTGTTCAGGGCCAATCAGACTAGACAGGACAAGCTGCAAACGGTTGGCTAAGATCTTCGCCAAAATCTTTAAGTCAGTGTTTAACATCGTTAAAGGGCGAAAGTTCCCTAACCCATCCCCACCGTCCTTGTCCTTACGCAGCAACTTGATGACACCCCTGGTGAAGCGTTGAGGTAAAGACCCTGCCTCATCTAGTGGTTGTACATCAGTTCCAGCAAAGGAACAAAAACGTGCGACAACCTCAAGTAAACTTCGTAGGGAAGACCATCTAATCCCGGAGACTTATCCAGGCCAACCTGCTTCAGCGCTTCCCAGATTTCCGACTGTTATGGGACCCTCGCACCTAGCCACTTCAGCTGCCGAGAGGCAGGGAAAGTCAGCTAAATAGGCGTCGAACTGAGCAGAGCTCAGACCGGGCTCCCTGGTGAAAAGCTCCTGAAAGTAATCTCGAAAGACCTCACATATGCCCGCGTTTGTAGTCACGGTCCGCTTATCCGGTAATGTGGCCGCGTTTCGATTTTCCTCTACACGCAGTTCAGCGGCCATATTCGTTGCCTCAGAAGACATTCTTTTTAACCTAGCCCTAACTACCAGAGCTTGATCCTTCTTGATAAGCAAGGAGGCCAACTCTGCCTTAGCTACGACTATGTCCCCATTAACACGGGATTTCACGGCCCGATCAACTTTTTCTTCTAAAGCCGTTTGCGCCGCTTATTTATCTAAATTGAGCCGACGACTAAAGTCGGCAGCAAACGTTCGAATCTTAGATTTTAAATTGCCCCACCAGGCATTTCCCACAACCGCTCCCGTCAATTCCCTCTGGATCGTTAGTAGCAGCTGGTCCCGGAAACCCTGATCACTGAAAAGCGAACAGTTCAATTTCCAGTAACCAGCCAACCTAACCTTAGGCTTATCTAAGTTTACACGGACCCGGACAAGCCTATGATCCGTATAAACTATATAATGGAAACTTGGACACCCTAAGAGCCCTACATCGACTCTCCTAACTAAGACTCTGTCCAGGTAGCTCGCAAGCGAGCCAGGAGCCGAGCTGCCACTAGCTGTCCAAGTCCATACTACCTCCCGAGGGTGTTCATTCCGGAACTTATCGACGAGATCAAACCCATCGATAAAGTCCCGAAATGGTTTCACATCCGGGTTTTAGTACCTTTTTGTGCCCTATACGATCTATATCGGGGTCAAGTACGGCATTCCAATCCCCCGCTAAAACTACCCGACGAGACGTCGTCAAGAACGGCGCGATCTGCCGAAACAAAGCAGGCCGCTCGGAATGGATATTGGGCGCATAAACCCCAATGAGACGAAGAAGCTTATCCTTTATGGTAACATCCAGCACGCAAAGCCTGCCCGCCGGATCCGCGAAGACAAGGGTACATGCAGCCTTCAAAGACCTGCTCACTAGCCAAGAGACACCCCTCGAACAACCATCAAAACATGCTGAATAAAGGGCGAACCCCCTAGACAGTATGTCCTCACGATCATGAGAAGAAAACCGGGTCTCTTGTAAACAACATATATTCACCCCGAGGCGCTGAAGGTCACGAGAGAGCCTCGCCCTGCGAGACTCGGACCTCAGGCCCCGGGCATTCAAACTAGCTAACCAAAGTGCCATTGTGAAACCGATTAGGGTTGCCCTTCAGCATAGAACATGGCTGGGGTGAGGACACCCACAGCTTGTCCCAATGAGCCAGTCCTCATCTCAATATCGAGCGAGTCATCCTGGGATAAGCCGCCGATGTCCGCAGGATAGGTTAATTTAAGGGCTCTATACAGGGATGGGTGAACAAAAACAGGGACCTTCCCTTTACATTGCTTTAATTCATCAAGATTCTCCTCGAGAAGGACGACGGCTGGGGGCACCACTTTCAAGGATGATTTTGCCTCCTCTACCATGCCCCAGATCTCCCGCGTACCCGGGCCAGTTCTTATGACGGTGAGTTGGTTTTTTTGCTTGTGGAAATTTTCCGGCACTTCCACATCCACACCCTTGATGTGCCGGAAATTCCATAAAGACTTTCAAGGGCTTCAGGTTCTTCGTTTGACCGAAGACCCTTTCCGCCTGCTCCCGGGATACGCGGCAGACGTCTTCCCCTGTGAGATATGGTGGCTTGATTTTTTTTTTTTTTTTTCTGTGACAACTTGCGAATCTGGGCTCCTTACCCTTTTCTTTTGTGGAGACTGGATAGGAGTTGAGATGGGTATGATGTTTGGAGTGGTGGAGGGTGTCATGCCCGAAGGCGTCCTCACAGGTGAAGGTTTTGATGAGTAGAAAGATTTCGTCGGAGAGTTCGACAGAGATTTTGGTGGAGGAGGTTTCACAAAAGGTTTTTCTTGGATGAAGTAGGGAAGACAGGGGCAGAGAGTAGAGGGGCCGGTGCCCCCAGCGATTTTTTGGTTTTTATCCCGCTTAGCATCCAACTGTTCTTTCAATTTTTTAAATCTAGGATCTTTTTCCAGCTCGGCTCATTAGCTTTTTGGGTATCGCTGGCGTTTTTTTCATAGGACGCCGAGGCGTCGCCCTCAGAGCTGACAGAGGGAATGGGGCTGTAGGTGACTTTGTTCCTGGTGTCATGTTGGGACTGAGGAACCGCTGTTTGGGTCTTCCCTTGCCCCCTAACTACGAGGCGCCATTCCCCCTCGTCCTTCTCCTTATCCACACTTGTGGCAGGCGTTGGTCTCGGGGGTAATGAGGGTTGGGACCCAACCGAGGGACTTTGCCCATCGGTCCGCCTCGCAGCTAGGCCCATTACAGGCGCCGCGGATTTTTCCTTCTCGGCCAAGGGGGGATTTTGGTCACCTGCGACCGGAACTCCAGGGGCCTTCTTCCCTGGGCAGGAGGAGGAAAGGTGACCAGTCTCTCCACACCTCCAGCAAGTTGGTCGCCTACCAGTCACTATGACCGGCATTTTTTGGGGACGGACTTGAAGGCGTTCTGGTCAAGCATAATATCGAAAGTCCATCCCCCGTTCAAATTGTCGGAGAGAGCCCCTAAAATTTGGCCGTATTGCATAAAAAATGCAGCCAGGAGTTCTCCCCGAAATTTGAGGAGGAACCTCGAAAACGGCACCCCTGGTCCGCCTGCGGCCTTCATATTCGGTTCTTATTATAAAATCCTTCGTGATTAATTCTTTTTTTTGGCCATGGCCAGGCAATCTTCCGGTGTGGGCAGAATGTCCCACATGAAAAACCCGTACCCTTAATAACTCTTTTGGGGTTTTATCCCCAGGGACAAAAGTGATTTGATCACAGTGTCTTTTGTGGAGCGACAAATCTTTCGGGTTTTCTTGTCGACCACAAAAACGGTCACCATTCTCTTTGAGAACATATCGAGCTCCCGGACATCATCGACGAACCCATCTTTATTAACAAGATGGGCGTAACTTTTCGCCTTATCCAGGAAATCCGCCATGTTCAAAATACAACTAGGGGGGGGACTTCCAGCAAGAGGGCAACTCCTCTTTCGTCTTATTTTGCGCCTCTTTAGGCACTTGGTCTAGTTTAGAAGCATCTCCTTTTTTGGAGATGCTTTTGTCTGTTTTTGGGCTTCCATCAGCCCGTTTTTCAGTTTTCTTTTCAGAGTGGTCGGCTTTATCGGCCGAACCAAACAGGTCTTTTTTCACATTGGCCCGACTATTTCCGTCGGCCATGTTGTAAAAAAAATGTGGAAACTACCACCTGCGGGTTTTCAAATTCTTCACAATCACGGGGAGAGGAGTTGGGGAAAATATAAAAATATAAAATAAATAAAGAAAGCCTGGATATCCCAGGAAATAAAAAGATAAACCGAAAAAAAAACCGGAAAGAAAATAAACAGGTAAGTCTTTTTTAAACAAAAAAAAAAAAAAAAAAAAAAAAAAAAAAAATGGCGCCCGAAGGCAGCCGAAAATAAAAGAAAAACCAAAAACTTCCTTCTTTTTTCACAAAAACTTTCAAATGTACTAAAAAAAAGAATAAAAAAGATAAAGTTTTGCGACTGACGCCGCTAAAGAAAATGAATTAAAAGAAAAATAAACTAGTCAAACGTAAACAAAAAGGGAGAAAGAAAGCGACTGAAGTCGCTAAAAAAATAAAAAATTAAACAAAAAGGTTCTTTTTCTTTTTTCTTTTTCTTTTTTCTGTTCCGCTTTTTTTTTTAACTGATAGAAAAATAAACAAAAATAAGAAAGCAGTCGTTCGGTAAGACTTTGTCAAACCGGACTAAAAAAAGAAAAAATGTGGGCCGAAGCCCAAAAACAAATTAAAAACAAACAAAAGAAATAGAAAAAATTGAAAGAATGAAACTAAAACAATATCTTATCAGAAAAAAGGTCCGGTGTTTTCAAAAAAAGTTCGTCCAAATAATGAAGCAAAGCAGATGAAAAGGAACAGTCTTGCCACACAGTACAGAAAAATCAAAAACGAGGGTCAGAATAACAGTCAAACACTGTCAAAAAACCAGTTCACACTGAAATCCATCGCGCAAGTTGGATTCTTTATAAAATGATCCGCAATCGAAGACCCCTACGTGTTACGAATGGTATCGCCCAAAGAAATTTTTTTGTTTAGTATTATCGCAGGTACGTGTTGTTTAATTCTCACGTCCAACCGCTGTGTCGTTCTACCTATGTAGTCGCATCCACAACTACATTTGAAATAGTAAATAACAGAGTTAATATGGTGGGGGGGGGTAGAACATCTTTACCACATGATGAAAGTACGGACTTAGTTTGAAAGACAACACGAACGTTCGCTGCAAAATAACACTCACGTGAACTACATGAAATACGCTTGGCGAAGGATTCACTAATCCTACCCAACCACGGTAAACGAAGATAGACTGGACATTTACCTACTGAAGCAGGTTTGATTTTGTTGAACCTGGCGGTCTCATCTCGAATAACCGATTGAACAATGTTCAACGGATAACCATTGTTCACAAAGATCTCAGTTAAACAACTGATTTCAGGTTTCAAGGTGTCATCCGAACAGATCATTAACGCCCTATGTGTCAGGGTCCTAATCAAATTAATCTTTTGTTGTTTAGGACAAGAGTCCCAACGAGTATATAGTCCTGTAAAAGTAGACTTCCTGTACGCAGAGGTAATAAACAAGGAAGGATTTCTTTGAACAAGAACATCTAAAAAGGGCAATGAACCATTGACCTCCTTATCTACTGTAAATTTAAGGGCAGGATGAACACCATTGAGTAGGGAAAAAAAATTGATCCACTTCCGATTCATGGCTGAACACACAGAAAGTGTCATCAACATACCGAAAGTAAACCTTGGGTCGGGCAGAACTTAACAAAAGGCTTTCTTCATAAAAACCCACAAAAATATTTGCTAACACAGGACCCAAAGGGGAACCCATCGCTACCCCATTGATCTGACGATACATGATATTGTCGAAACTAAAATCGACAAACATAGTGGCAAATTTCATGAGTTCAACGAACACTTCTTCAGGTATATTCGGAGGAGTCAAATCGCTACGATATAACATATCGCTGCAAATATCAATAGTCTCCGATAAAGGAACACAAGTGAAGAGGCTACAGATGTCAAAGGAACACATAAATCCATTAGTGGCATCACAATTCCGAATGAATTTGGAAAAAGAAAATGAATCTTTAATACAAAAGGAACTGTAATGCTGCAACACTGGTTGCAACATTATAGCAAGCCACTTTGCGACTTTATGCTGTGAAGACCCAATCATCGATAATATGGGTCTCAACGGGACACCCTCCTTATGAATCTTAGGTAATCCATATAGACGGGGACGAATAGAACCAGACGGTCTCAATTCCTCCGCCATTTTAGAAGAAAGAACACCAGTTTTACCCATTTGACAAGACGTTTCTGAAATCGAATTTCAGAAGTCAATGTAGAATCATGAGTGTCAATGGGACCAAGACGTTGAAACTTGGAAGGGTCATTCAATATACTTAACATTTTGTTAATGTAGTCATGGCGGTCCATGAGGACAACACCAGATCCCTTATCCGGTTTAGTAATAACCAAAGAATGGTTATTCTTTAGGGATCTAATAACCTTATGGTGTTCACTTCTCCATTTCGATTCAGAGAAAGAAATAGGAGAACTAGCATAAGAATGAGCCAAATCATTCAATTTAGCTCGAAAGTCACTGGATTTATTCTCAGACATCGGTTGAAGTTTCGAGAGTTGAGCATACAATACTTCAAATTCAGAAAAAATATTCTCCCTACTAATAGAAGTGAAAGGAATGCTAAAATCTAGGCCGTGGGCCAAGATAGCAAGCTCAATCTCTGAGGGAGAATAAGAAGACAAATTCACTACATTTTTCGTAGCATTTGGTTCAACCATACAGCCAAATCTCTTGGAGATAAGTTGTTGTAACTTATTCTGAAAACTGCTAGCCATCTTAGAACGACAACGTGCAGATATCAAACCAACGTAACGGGCAAAGCGGATTCTATCAAAATAGGATAAATAATTACCTGCCTCACGCCATAACAGATGATATCTTCTTTGTAGGCCCAAATCCTGGTTAGAAAATTGTAAGAGAAAATCCTTAATAAAGGCTCTCTCTATACTCCAACCAGACACCAACTTAGCCCTCCTAATCCGAAAGGACGGGCAAACCTGGTGCTGAAGACAAGAATGTAAAAAATTAGTCTTAACTTTCAATGTTTCAATTTTAGACCTAATCTGTAACAATTTATTCAATTTTCTAATTGACTCAGGGGAGTACCTTTTCTTAAAATATTTAAATAGGTTTGAAACGGTACAAAAGCGTATTAAGGCATTAAAAAAAAAAAATTAAAATTATATTTCTGCGCTTCTAGCAGCTTGGTTGGTATAATTTTAATTTTTTTTTTTTTTTTTTTTTTTTTCCTTCCTTCCCTGTCCATTCATTCATGTCACCCATGACAGACTTTTTTCTTTTTCTCATAATTTAAATTCCCCGTTAACAGTTCTGACGAGAGGGGACGAAACCGGTCGACTGTGTGTGTTTTATTTTAAACTTATCATGGCCTACAATACAACATTTCTAGTTTTTAATGCCTTAATATATATATATATATATACACCAAAAAACAATATGAATTTTTGTAATTGTCTGTTTGGTTTTTACGAGACTGAAATGCAAGCGTCTTGATACCTTAACTTCCAGCAGCAAAAGAGAAAAATTGACTTTCCCGCCTAATGATGTCTCGTGTGGGTCTCATAGGTACATGACTTTTCTTTTTTTTATTCTCGTTAATATTTATCATTAATTTTATTGCTATTTTTTGTTTGGGTTAAAAGGAGCCAACATGTCTCTCGCTACAGTATATATTATATCTCACCAGGTAACTGATTTATACTGATCGTTTTAGGACATTTAGAAATCCTAAATTTATTTTACAATGCAGCCCATCGATTTTGCCTTTTGACTCTTTCATGCAAGAATTGGTCTACTTAGTTTTCAACGCCGCCATCATAAAGGAAGCGGTCAGCAAAAAAGAAAAATAAATTCTTAGACACGAGATAAAGCCGACGACGATATGACATTAGTTATTTCATAGCAGTTCAGCACTCTTTTCTTTATTTCTAACATTTTCCTATCTCTTAATTCTTTGCTTAGTTTCTAAAAGAGATATTTCTATATTGCCATGTGCCTTCCGCTTCCTGTGTAACATTTTCAATCGACTATTACTACACTACCTAGATAGTTAAATTTCCGCACCTGTTTGATTTTGTCGTCCCCCCACTGCGTAGCACTCATCTTCGATTCTCTCTCTTTTGCTGACAACTATGCACTCTATTTTCTTACTGTTAAAAGTCTTTTCTTGCTTTCAGTTTCCTTTCTTATCCTCCGCGATTAACACAGTGTCAGACGCATATCTTATGTTGTTAATGTTGTTATGTTGTTGTTATGTTATGTTGTTTTGTCGTCATCCGACGATAAAGGCTGACAGGCGAATTAAATCAGGTGAGAAAACATATCCTTGTCCTTCTTTCTATTTTTATGTAGTCACTGAATTCGTTTTCTATCCGTGTGCAAGCTATTCCCGCTAGACATTACGAATTACAAATATATATATATATATATATCCTACGTAAATCTAATTTTACTCGTATTTCAAGTAGGTCTTTCCGTCGTACTTTATCACATAATGTTCTTGTAATCTATAAAATATACGTATAAGCCTTTCTGGGCTTGCATTGCTTGCTTTAGTAGTATCATGATCATAGAAATAGTATTTCTTGTTCCAGCGTCTTGAACAGAGTCACATAGTTTATGGGGTTTTTTTTGTTTTTTTTTTTTTTTTTTTTTGTTTTTTTAGTTAAGCCGACTGGCGAAATTTGCATTCATTTGCAACTGGATTCTTTGACATCTTTATGAAAACAGATCTACTGGGATTATCCAGTATTTCGCTGCTGTCATATAATTCATTATAATTTCGGTAATCTTATCGATCCCAAAATCGTCTAAGACTGACAGCATCTCTATTACAATGCCATCAGGTTCAGTTTCTTTGTTTCTGTTCATATTACTAATTACCAGTACTAAATTTACCTCAGATTTAATACTACATGATCTTCTATGTTTTTATGTATCGTAAAAATTATTTCCATCTTTGTAGTATCCTAATATTCCCGTATCTTTGTAGAGACCTAATGAAAAGCACGTTTCCTGTCCTGTTATTTCTTTTATTTTTTTATACATGCCATTTATGTTTGTGTTTCTATCTAAACACATTTCTTGTTGAAACATTCATTTTTTGCCCGCTTGCATTTTTTTTAATTTGTTTGTTTATCATCCTATATTCTATGTCAATCCTTAGCATTTTCTGTTGTCTCTTTTTCCGAAAATTTCATGTTATCCACTTTTATTTTTCTTGTGTTATTTCTTTTCCTTTGAAATGGAATCATTTACTGATGTCTCTAGTGCTTCCCTTAAGGTGTTCTACACACCTCTTTTGAGATTTTATATTTGTCGTTAATTATATCAACATATGTTTTCCTACAATTGAGTCGTTCTGGAATCTGTTGTAGTTTAGACATTTCTCTCTTCCCTTCTCTAGAAACCAAATAATCAACGTCAGCATCTCTCGATCGATAGCAAACAATGTGTCGAAGTGAAAGCGTCTAGCTTTTAAGTCACCTGGCGAAGGGGAACTACATTTCTCAATCTGCTTGATTCAGCTTCAAGGAGTGTTTTTAGCGTCTTCTTGTTTTATCAACAGTTTTCAGGTCAACTCCATTATCGCAATATTTATGGCCTTCTAAAGAAGGCCATAAATATCATTTGAAATCTTTTCCTACAGTTCACAGTTTTCGTGAGAGAAATGAGGTCATTTAGAAAACATGTATGATGAATTCTTTTTGTAACTTCTCACCATTAATTAGTATATTATATAAAAGATGCCCCTTGTCTCATTGTAGGGAACGTCTTATCGTTTGTAGCATTCCAATTCTTTGACTAAAGAAATTATTTTCCGCAGTCAACATTGATTCTTCCAATTCATAAATATTCTTTACAATATTCTGTATAATCTTCTTTTGTATTGTTTGCAAAGAAAAGATAGCACCAAAAAGGATTGCTTGTTTCCTCAGATTTCATGCATTTTTCATCTGGAAATCTATTCACAAATGTTCACAGCAGACATTATAAAAATTATCTGAAATGAAGGAAAAAGTAATTCGGTAATGTGTAGTAATATGCCAGATATTGTGTGTATGTGTGTGCGTATGTGTGTTCATATATTCCTGCCAAGGGACCCAATTTCTGTAAAGATAATGATGAAAACTCAATTAATAATATAGGTTATATAAGGTTGACCTTGGACGTCATCCAAGGTTACCACAGGACATGTCTAGCAAAATGGAATATAATATTGACTTTGCTATGTTTTTGTTGTTGTTGTTGTTTTTTTTGGGGGGGGGTACTTCAATAATTTTCTTTTTTCTCACAAAAAGATGGATAAGGTTTAAATTGGCTTTTGAGGTCAGAATTCATTGAATGCAGAATTAGTCGATGATCTTTGTGATCTCTATTGCAGCCAAACAATTATATTTTTGAAAGTAAATTGATACATATGAGTAACTTGAACTGAATGATATGTAGTTCTGTCGTCCAAAATTACTGAAGGCAATCTTTAATGGCTTGACATATTTACCAAGTTTTCGGGCCAATGCAGGAGGTCATTTGAGGTCAATTTCGTATTAATTATAGCATTTTATTCAAATTAAATTTTATGTTTTCTTTGCAAATTATTGTGCAACCTTGAAACTAAAATTTCTGGGGAGATTCAACTTTACAAGTCAACTGATACAGTCTCAAGCAATTGGCTGTTCAGAATTCAAATGAGTTCAAGTGATTTTATGAACTCATTTGAATTGTGAACAACTGAATTCTGTTTGGTGTTCCTCCTCCCAAGTCATACTTTTCAGAAATTTTGACCCTCCAAAGTTGTACAGTGGATCGCACTTAACGATCAAGCAGTTTCTCCCACATTTCATCAAAGCAACTATTTTAACTGAGACAGGCAAAAAAGGAAGATTTCGGGTTCAATCCCGTGATGTCCACAATTCCAACAGATTTGCCCTTTGAATTCAAGTAATTTCACTTCCCGGTGAGGCTTGTATTTGCTATAACCAACAACAAAGAACAAAGATAATGAATGATTTCTTCACATTTTTTCGTATGTTCTATGCTAATTGTTCCAGAGTTGGATCTCCAAACAATATTTTCATAACTGCACTCTCTGGAAGTACCATTAATATTATATTGTTAGAAACTTTGTCAAACTAAAAGTCTACATCATTTCATCTTTTTTTTTATTTGTTATGTCAGAAGAAAGAGTTCCTATTTCCTCTGTTGTCATATTTAAAGTTATTTTTTTTAATTTCAAAACTATCCCTCCAAAGTACCATACGATATTTGTGAAACTTTGAAAATGCAAATTAATATTCAGCAAAGATGCACAATGTTGCAATTCTGGTTAATTTCCATATATTTGACATTGCTTTTATACATGAAACCTTATTTGAAAAAGTTTTTAGTTATGTTTTTTAATATCCTCTTTTAAATTAAATGATGTTGATAAGTTTATCAACCAACTGTCTAATAATTACCACTGAGAAATGTATTTTCTATCAAATAACACTGTTTTTCTGTTAATATGTTCTAAGAATTGGATAGATTTTTTCATGTATTCTGTTACTTTCTTTGTTGAAATGTAGAAGAGAATTCTATAGTGAAAATTAGTGATTAGACCTGATGAAAAGAGTAAAATCACAAATTTTAAAACTCCAAAACACACCTACATGACATAACTATCTGAACAAGATGTTCCCCAAGTCAACAAATATTTTCTTTGCAATACGTGTGAACCCCCCCCCCAAAAAAAAACCTATTCGCCATTGCAGTTACTACTACGATGGCACAGTCAGCAGGCAAACAAAACGCATTTAAAATCTACTGCTTTTTGCTTGACCCTTTCTCTCTCCATTACGCCTGACTTTACTTCCACCGGCGAAAAGCACAAAAAAAACTTCACCAAAGTGAAAAATACGACTTTCGTCGTACAAGTTTGAAGCAAGCAAAACTCAGCTCATTTTCTTCAACGTGAACCTCATGAGAAAATGCCACTCAAACACTATGGAAGTCAACTTCATTTTCAATTTTAAACACTACTCAACAGATAAAATGTGAAATAACCCCAGTAACGACTCCCTAACTTTTTTCACTCTTCAAAGACGTTAGCACGAACAAACTAAGAAATCTGCAAATACGATCTAATAATATATAGAGATAGCTGCGTCTCCGAGAAAAATCGACAATAATAGGTGACATCTTAAATTTCTCGCAAACATGTATTCGACTGGCAGTAGACATTTCACCAACATCGCTCAGCTGCTTGACAAATTGAAGCTTCTTTATTAAAGTTTTGAGCACCAGCATCATTCACGCACAGCAAACAAACCAGGTTTTCCAGACAAAATCCATTCAACGTAAAGCATTGGAAAATAACAAACTTTTAATACCAACCGCTTATACCTTTCTTTCTACACTATCGACGTATCTTCCAGGGTGTGCTATGACTCTGACCCACTAGAGAATTATATAGCACCCTGATGACGCAGTACTTTAATCAAGTACATTTTCATCGACATGTTTAAACACACATCTCGACCACACTGTTCGACTCTTTTTCTTTTCAACCTGGAGGGGAGTATTGTGAAGTTACCCCTACTTACTTTCCTAAAAAACCGTCGCTAGAGGACGCTCCTTAAGCCTATAAACAGAAAGTAATATTCTCTGTCATCCAGTCTTTCCAGTTATTTTTTTCTCTAGCTTTCAGATGTAGTCGCACGTAGATAAGTACAAAACTTTAATAAAAGAAGCATTGATTTGTAAAGCTGTTCAGTGATGCTGGTGAAATTTCTAACGCGAGTCGAATACATGTTTGCGAGAAATTTAAGATGTCAGCGATGATTGTCGATTTTTTCGGAGACACGGCTATCTGCGTTCGCTTCCCTTGGTCTGCTGTTGACTTTTGAACTCACTCACACACATAAATATATACACATGTGTCTATCACACACGCTTGTTACACAATTCTACACACTTTCATTAGTTTAAATGTTTCTTCAATCTTCAGTTGTCTATGTATACATTTGTTTTGTTAATACAGATTATCCTGTATATATATATATATATATATATATATATATATATATATATATATAATGAAATGGACAACGTCCGACAATTCTTCTTCAATTTTTATACATTCTTTTTATAGATACAAATATTTAAGTAAATACTCTGTTTATAATAAACAATATTAAACAACATTTACCCACCTGAATGTCCGAGAAATCTTCATAGAAAATATTCGTCCTCCGACAGGATTCGAACCTGTATCCTATACGGAACCGTCATTTAGCTTGACGTGCCTTTACCAGTTTGGCCGCAGAGGAGCGTTCGTTTAGCACGGTCGAATTTACTGTATTTAAACTTCAATCTTCCATGAATCTCTGGCGTACATTTATATCTGCTCATGGCGTATCAAATGTAAACAAATGACGTCACACATTATGAAATGGACAAAGTCCGACAATTATTTTAAGACATTTTTATGTTTATACATTCTTTTTATAGATACAAATATTTAAATAAATGCTATGTTTATAATAAACAGTATTAAACAACATTTATCGGCCTGAATGTCCGAGAAATTTTCATAAAATATATTCGTCCTCCGACAGGATTCGAACCTGTATTCTATACGGAACCGACATTTAGCTTGACGTGCCTTTACCGATTTGGCCACAGAGGAGCGTTCGGTTAGATACAAATATTTAAGTAAATGTTGTTTAATCGGTAAAAGCACGTCAAGCTAAATGACGGTTCCGTATAGGATACAGGTTCGAATCCTGTCGGAGGACGAATATTTTCTATGAAAATTTCTCGGACATTCAGGGCAGTAAATGTTGTTTAATACTGTTTATTATAAACAGAACATTTACTTAAATATTTATATCTATAAAAAGAATGTATAAACATAAAAATGTCTTAATATATATATATACGTACATAGTTTTGTTGTTACTTTGTTCATTTACCCGGACTCACATTACGAGTCAGCCATTTTTGTTGTGGGATAAATATATCAGGAAACGCGTTTTTTCCACTCCTGCCACAAAATAAACCAAAACTATTTTTAGGAGAGGAGGGGTGCTGTCTAAAAATGAAATGAGCCAATCACTCATCCATATATCCAGAACTATTCAGAGATATCTTGAAAATGACAGCTAAGAATTCCAGTTATTCTTTCATTTCAAAAAGTGATTTTAAGCATTTCATCTAAGAGAACAGCCGTTCTTCAAAAAGAAACAAAAATGCTTTGCTATACATCAATTGCCTTTGGTTTCCCTGTTTAACGCTTCAATACTGTTTTTCTTCCTACTCCAGGACATCTTTTCAAAGTTTAAAAAGTATTTTTTCTTTACATGACAATTGACTAGACTATGGCTATTATTTTTTCAAAAAAATTATGTAAAATTTGGTACTTCATATTCGAACTCAAGTTTCCATTTTTTTAATTATGAAAAAAAAATACTTTATTTTAAAATTAATTTTTAAACCAACAAAATGTCCTCATTTTAACTTATGAAACTGACGGTTTTTAAAATAAATGCCACATCCAAGGGAGGTTACTAATATATTGGTTATTCCCCTTTGACCATATAAAACATTCGAATACTGAAATTTCTCCAATGTCAACTTATCAGTTTCTTAAATTTCCTTGAAATAAATTTCATATTAATAACAATTTTCTTTCGCTATACGAGTATTAAATTAACCAAAATCTTTACATTTGTTTCTTTCAATGGATGCTTTTGAAGTACCTTACTTCCTAGATTTTTCCAATAATTTTTGTTTATATGTATGTAATAATGACAGATCATGAATACCTAACAAAAAATGTCAGCCAATAAATTACTGGATTTTAATGCATTTAAAGGGGAGCAGATTTTTGTAAATAATGTGCTCAATACTAAAAAACATATCTATTTTATATATAAGTCAGATTAGTGTATGGATATGTTTCAGTTGGTGAAGCAGCTTAAATTGCTGAAGATTTTTAATGCTTGTTAGAATTCTAACTCCTGTAGAAATAAAGAAAATTGTAATTTGGAAGGTGAATATTTGGTTCAATATGTAGTATACCAAGCTAATGGGGAGGCAGATGACGGCAGATATGAAATACATTGGAGTTATGGACCTTGAAAGCAGAGATTTTCTTCCAAAGGAGGTGCAATGAAAACAGAACAACATTGTTGAAATATTTATTATATATATAACAGATGAACAAATATAGACAAATGCCTGAAGTGAAATAGAAATTAGTAAAAAACAAAAATTTGCTTGCACAAAATGTTCCAAAAAAATGCCATTTTTGCTTGGAAAATTAATTAAACATTATTTTCCTGAGCAGAAAAGATTGTCGAAGAGAAAATTTGTAGTGAATGATTGGTGAGCTTGTGTGTGGATTTACATGGTTGACTTCATTCTTTTTACCAGGAATCTTGTCATTTGTGTGTTTATTGGTTGTGTGTATGTGTGTGCATATATATATATATATGGGAGGAGACAATAAAAAGAATGAGCATATCAATCTTATCAGTCATAAATTGAAATAGACAAAAATGTAAGAGACAAAAAAAGAAAAGATATTTACGAAAAAGCCTTTATCAGAAATCTGAGAAAAAATACACACACCCACCAATCAAAAACAAAAGCCAATCTCAACTATATTATTCTGAATCTTCATTAAAAACAAACTTATTCCATCTTCTGGCACACACACGTTATCATTTGGGTTCTATGAGTCACATTCAATGCATCCATTCTGGTTACTTTCAATGAAATCCAGTTTATAATACTAAACGTCATTTGTCTGAAAACTGGTTTCAACTGGTTAGATAGAACCTTCTCTTCACTGAAAAATCTAAACATAGAAAATACAAGATAGCTAACTTATATCTTACTGGTGTTTTTCTTAAATTATGTATCATTTAAAAATTACACTTGTTAATGTGACTGTTGCTTATTTATGATTGACTGTCAAGTCTTAATGGTTTAAGATTATTTAATGTTGAAATCAGTTAAAGTCAAGAAACTGATTTTCTTTTTGTTGGGCAACAACAATAAAACATAAATTAAGTTACGATTAAAATATAAATATTAAAACAAAATAAAGAATAATATGAATTAATACAGAAGACTTTTTCAAATATTTAATTTATTTATGCATTCATTTTGGATAAGACAAATATTTAAATGGGTTTGTTTTTCGTTAATGTAACTCGTTTCTAAATAGTCCTAAAACAAAACCAAAATAGTAAGCAACCTTATTACATAGATGTAGATTTCAGTGATGAATTTATGAATAAAGTTATTCATAATTGCATATAAACAAAATTTTAAAGGACATATTTAAACAAGCACTATTCAGATGTAAAAGTTATCTCCCTTTAACTTTCTAACTTTTTATTTTCACAATTTAACACTTCCAAGCAGTACAGCAAGTCACTTCCAAATTTCTTCTGGAGTGAATTTTGTCATGTTGCTCTTTTACTCACAGTGCCCAAAAAACAAACGAACATGTGAAAAATTAAAAATATAAACTTGTGACACATCACACACTGTATATTGTCTTCCTTGAAGTATAATTTGAAAAATCTCATTATATCAAAGTGTATTACAAGCATCTATTATTTTTCATTTAAAATTATCATATTTATTGCAATAAAAAAATGCAAGAATTTATGTAATGAAAATAGTAAGTTCTAATGTTGTTAATTTTTATGTATATAGGTAAAGTTGTAAAATCCAACACTGCATAAAAATATCACTTATTTACCAAGTAATCAAAATAATTGGATTACTAGGATAGCTCCACTGATGCTGCCTCAAAATTTGTTTTAGCCAAATTAAGGAAAAGGTAAAAAATATGTATAAAATTTTTATTTTACAAAATATTAAGATGAGAAGAAAAAAAAAGACTGTATTATAACAATATTTACAAATGATAAACATTTTGTGGCAGGATAATAATAAGACATGTAAAAAAAGAAAAGCTTATAAAGTTTAATTTAGTATTTTTCTCTATTGTTAAAAATTATCTGCTAGTGACATTACTTAATATTTTACTGAAAATATTATTTCCAATTAATTTAAGACTGATGCAAACTTACTATCAAAAATAAACATATCTAAAATTATTACCAAATAAGTATCACAAGAAATATCAAACTATGATCAATTCTTTTACTGATTCCAAAGTGGACCAATTACAATTTGATTATGAGAACAATTTATTTTGGTGAATTAAATAAAGAGTTCTATGCAAAATCCTTTGAATGCTACCAGTTACAACAGATACTGAATATGGCCAGAGTGTATAATGACCAATACATTGAGACTATCACAATTAAGGTGAAGTCATTAATTCATATATATCTGTGTAGAAGAAAGAATTTTCTTATAGTGAAAAAAAATGACTTATTATATAAGGAAAATAAAGGAAATATGATGCATTTTTTATGCACAAATTCATGGAAATAATTTAGCAAATATATTTAAATTATAACTGACACAGTTTATCATACATAAGTAGTAAATATTTTGGGGAAGTTCTTTGCAATAAAATATTCAAAGATTAAACTTTGCAAGTTAAATTTAATAAAAAAAATATGATAATTATTCAAAATTGTAAAATTTAGAGAAACATTCATTTCTTAGTTTTCAAAACAATAAATAACAATTTCCAATGATCTTCTTAGGATTTTAATTTTCTTTAAATATTCTTGACTCCAGAATAGAAAGCTTTAAATATTTAATAAGAAATATATCGTGATATAAAAGCTAATTACGTTTTTTAAATGTTTGTAATCTAACAAAACTAAACAATTATTTTGATTTAAATAGCTATAAAATGATAAATTCAAAATAAGTATTTGGGTTAATATCTAAATCTTTGTTGATAATTTTGTTATAATTATTATATAATATCCTTACTGTTATGGTAAATTTCCTCATCACTTATTAATATTTCAATTAGAACAATTTTCAGAGTCAATTATCAAAAGGTTCATACAGTAAAAATATTTTATTCTTAATTATGAACTGTTTGAAGTTTTGAGCCTCAAAGGTCCATGTTATAACAGAAGAAAGTTGGACAAAATATATTGCCAAAATATTGCATTGTAAATAAAATGAGGATACAAGTTCCAATAATTCATGGAATTACTTCACAATACATCACAGGCCCTTAGAATAAATCTTTTTTTTTTATTACTATATATAAAAGAAATAGAGGAAAAAATATTTTAGATAAAAAAAACCGTTTTTATTTATTTTCAGTTTCATTTGTCTATTGAATAGCAAATAATGGAAAATGAATTTGTTGAAGACTTGATATTTGAGATCTATGAACAAACACTTTATTCTGGAAGTATCCAATGTGATATGATGAATCCAGTGGATTGGTAAGTTTTGGTTAAAGTGATTTCAGATGGATACTCAAGATTTTATATATTCAATGCTCATTAATGACCCAAACAAGAAATGCTGAATCACAGGGAACTTGTCAAGTACCTGAAAATAAAAATAGCAAGAAATTAAACATTTGATATCAAGACAAAAACAGAAAAATAACCCCAAATAAAATACATAATTTGTAAACAAAGTAGCTATGATTTTAATTAAAAGTATTAATACTTTTAATAAAATAAAAAGATATGAATCAATCTATATTCATTTCTGAAGATTAAGACTAATCAGTTTTTTACTTTTTCTTTAAAAATAAAGTGCAAAGGTTGTACTTGTTATGAAACTTGTAAGTTACCAATAAGAGACCAAAACCATATTTTGTACATTTTTTTTGTTTTTACAAACAATAAATGTCCTCATCTTTGTTGTTATACAAATATACGATTCATTCCAAACATAATAGTCTTTTCACAAAAAGTTTTTCTCATTTTCCGAAATCAGATATTATTTGTTAAAGAATATTTCACATTGTCTAATACACAGGCCAAGATATTATAAAAAGTGGGGAAAATAATTTATTATTATTTGAATTTTTTATTACATTTTGGGTGATTAGACATTTTATATATGTTAAGTTTTTCATTTTTTGAACAAAGCCAACTTTAATGAACATTAAAATACTAAACCAAGAGAAAAGGCAGCCAATTATTTTGTTTTAGCAATTTTTGTCAGAATACAATAAATGATTACATATAAAAAGTCATAGATTTTATATATCTATAAATATTTATAAATATGTAAAGAGTATCAACAATACTAATATCCCAAATGAATACACTGTAAATACTCCTAAGATGTCAACACAGACTTGAACTCTTGCAGACAGTCAATCATACAGATGGCAAATACCACCCTGCAATATATAATTTTGCACTTGTACAATACAGCTACAGTTAAAGGGGACTAACTGAAAAGTATAGTTAGAGGCATGTGCGTCTGTAGTACTGTTGAACATAAATGATTCTCAATTGGCCCATGTTCACACTCCTGATTCTATAATTTACTATGATCTGTATTATGGCTGCCAGGCTGTCTGCCACTGCAGTCCTTACAATGTGTCAATGTTGGCAAAAGTGTCTGTAGTATGTGGCCATCCAAAATTGGGTCAATAAATCAGGAATGTTAATTTAGACACTGTTGCCAATATCAAAAGCACTAACAACACATCACATGTTCAACATGCACAGTAATTCACCAAAATGACCATCCAAATTCATAAAGGTCCACAATCTAACTACCCCTCAAAAGGATCTAACAGAGCATAAAGCGTATACATGCACCTCCATAGCATGACAATGTACTTGCGTTAGTCTCTTTCACCACACTAAACCATATTGCAACATGCATCATCATCAAAAGCTCAGACAGCACACTATTATAAGTGTTAACACATTAGAAGATCACTAAAGACTTTGAAATTTTTATCAGAATATCTAATAGCCGACAAACATATGTAAACTGTATCCAAATCAAAATCAACACAGTCCTTCAAATTGGTGCAATTTGATTTTTCATTAGTGTAACTTTGATTATTTGATATTTGCCTATTTTAATAATGAATTAAATGCAAAACAGGACATAAAATTTTATTGTCAGTTGTCAGGAAGTAAATCTGTTGATTTCCCAAGTTTGGGGGAATGATTGCAAAAGTTTTTCCTCTCCCCCTCTTATAGTCAGAAGGACACAAAAATGCAATGCTGAGATATTATTCTTAGCCAATAAAATGGGATGGCTTGTGTTTTGACATGACTCGGTCCAGATTTGCCTTAACTATTAGCCAGACATACTGTGTCCATTTGTCCAACCTTTGCTTTTGTGTACAAACACTAACTCATAGTTTGTGAATTCTTTTGCCTTCTTACCTGTTTGATTTGCTTTAACTATATTGTTTGTTTGCTTGCATGATTGTTGCAGTTTCATTCTTTTTTCTTTTCATTGTAAATTTTATTAATTCTGTTTGTTATTAATCTTGCATTTTGACAATGGATTCTAACTCATCAAATTCCCCTATACTTATTTCCAATTGCTTATCATGGATTTTATTCATAGACATTTGGTAACAATCACTTATAGCAAATAACCTAAGGTTTATAAATTAGATTTTAATTAATTTCATCAGCACTTTAAAAATCTAAAGACAATAAAAAGCAAATTTTCTGTTTGAACATTCAACATTCAAATTCCTGCCCTGGGTAATAATTACAGAAAAGATTTGTCAATGAAGTCTGAATTATTTTCAGCAGTAATGAACATATATCGATTGGCACTATAATTTGATTTCACTAAAATGCTATCTAATATGAAAATCTGAAATTTTAATGGGACTTTTATACAATTTTATTATTCACTTTTCATTTTACACATCAATCCAAGCCCATGTCTACTTCTCCCCTCGAAAAAGTGTTAACATTTTTAACATACCTCAGCTCTGTACATTTTAATGAGACCAGAATTGACTTTATTCCAATTGGGAACTCCAGCAATGTTCCATAATTGATTGGAATGCTCATGGAAGGGCCCAGTCTTGACCTGCATTTGTTTAACAAATTAGAAAAATAATTCAGACTCTTCATAAAAAATAGTAAATAACATAATTTTTCTTAAAAATAATATCACCTAAAAAAGAAATATTTTTATACAAAATGAGAACAAAAAATATGAAACTTGGATGCAAAGATAACTAATAGTTTAACAGTATGAGTGTTGGATTTTCAATTCATATCAAATGATTTCCAATTCTATAGAATGCATACAGTCATAAATATTTATTAAGAAACCAGAACAATATTTATAACAGTTTGATATTTGATTTATTTTATTTCTACTTAATAACTGAACAAACTTTTTAGGCCAACCCATTACTAAAAGTAATAGGTTAAAACAAATGGTCATTTTGAACCAAACTTTAAAACATTATAAATCAGCTCAAACACAATTTTTATTGGTAAAATTAAGCTGCAATAGAATTCACACACTGTTGCCAACAATCCATTAGTGAATTTATTCTATCAACAATAAAAGCTGGGGGTCATGATTAGTCAAGAAAACAAGTGAAATATATTTTCAACTTGGTTTACATTAATGTGCATTTGTTGGTTTATATATGCATCTAAAATGCGATAAAAAACAGTAATCAGTAAGAGAAAGGTCTAAAGCAGGATTTTCCAAACCAAGGGTGTCAACTCCTTGGGGGTGCAAAATAACATTTCAGTTTTTTTGTTTATATTAAGGGTTCTGTCCTATATAGTCAATATAAAAATATTGATTTTTTTAAGGTCGAAATTAAAGATGGGGATGTCGTCTGTTCAATAGAATGATATTCTCTACAAATTTTAGCACATTTCAATGTGCTGTTTCCTTTTAATTGGCATCGCCCTTTAACTTTTTTTTTTATTGGGACATATAAAATAGGGAGTCAAACTTGTCATTTTGTGTTTTGCAGCAAATTATGTTTGATTTTTATTTCTTATTATTTATTTGTGTTATGTAGTCATGTGATCATGACTTGAGAATCTTCCAAAAGTATCAAGAATTAATCAATAACGTCATTTCCAGAATATGATCTGTTCTATGATGTCATGTAACATATATTCAAGAATGTTCTGAAAAGTTTCACAGAGTCTATAAACCTGTGCATGATGCTATGGTAATCAGTTTATTCTGTGTTCATTGTTCAGTGCATTCTGTGTTCAGTTTGTGTTTAAGCAGGGCTCATTTCTCTTGTGTCCCTAATAAACACTGATTATACTTATTGTTATTTTTCTTCTAATCAACTTTATCCATAGTTTTTTTTCCAGATTATAATTCTTAAATTAATAATTAACCCTTCATTATGTCAGGAAATGGAATGAGGATTATGCGCAGTATGGTTTCATTTGCACCAGAACAACTGATGATCTACAAAAACCTCAGTGCATGATTTGTGATACTGTCTTATCAAATGAAAATTTGAAGGCATCTAAGCAGCAGGTTTGGTTTGTTTTGTTTTACAGCATATCAACCTCAATGGTTATTTCATGCCAACAAAATTTTTCAAAAATCTATTAAAAGGTAAATCTATTAAATTTATTGCATGTAATATTTTTTCAAAAAATGTATAGCTGATAATATTTTTTCCAAAGAAATGTATTGCTGGTAATATTTTTTTCCAAAATGTATTGCTGGTAATATTTTGTTTGTAATAATTTTTCTTTAAAAATGTATTGCTGGCAATAATTATTCCTTCAAAAAAAGCATTGCTAGTAATAATTTTTCCTTTAAAATTGTATCTTCAATAATAATTTTTCTTGCAAAACTATATTGCTGGTAATAACATTTTTCCTTCAAAACTGTATTGCTGGTAATAACTTTTTCCTTCAAAAATGTAATCCTTGTAAAAATTTTTTCTTGAAAATGTATTTCTGATAATAATTTTTCCCTCAAAAATGTATTGCTGGTATTAATACCTATTTTTACACTTCCACAAAATTTTGCCCCCTGTTTGGAGGTCAACTACTTGCCCATAGTTGGGACACTAATAGGTGCTGAGTCAGAGTGACCCTGTGAACACCAGCAATTAAGAGGTGATTCCACACTCATCAAACCTCCTAATCAGAGGCCTTGCTGTTGGATATAGTTTAATGTCTTACTCAGGATGAGAATGTAGTTTATAGTCATACCTAGGACAAATTGACCCCAATTAATTATTTGCTCATAACTGGGACTGTAACAGGTGCTACCACCCCCGAGTCAGGGTGGACCTGGGAACATCAGCAATTAAGCTCATCAAAAACTCCTGATCAGAGGCCTTGCTGTTGAACATAGTTTATCATCTTACCCAGGACACCTCATTTGAAGGGAGTCTTACCCCTCTGCAGAGGTGCAGTCAGTGTATTCTGAAGCCCCAGCCAACAGGGTCAATCTAAGCATCAGGGACACTTCAACAACCAGCATGGTGGAGCAGATATTGTAGGCCATGATGTTGAATCATTGAAATCTAAAAGGGCCCACTTTGATTCTCAAGCAACCTTCCAAAATCATGTTTTATATTTGACAAAAAATTGCTGATGGCTTCATGGAGTATAAAGTAGCCAAATCCAAGAAGCCCTATACAATTGCAGATGAGGTGACAAAAATGTGTGCATTAAAAAATGGCAACAATTGTTCTGGGAAAAGAAGAGCCTCAAACAAAACTTAAATTAGTGCCATTATCAAATAATGTTATTCAGAGCTGAATTGGTGATTTGAGTTATCAGCTAGTCCCTTGAAAAATCTCTCTCCAGTTGGACAAAACAACTGATGTTGCAAACTGCAGTCAACACATTGCATGATATTGTCATAATGGAAAATTTCCTATGAAGATCTGAAAGCAACCACAAAAGGAAAAGCTGTATTCCAGTTTGTGAATGACATTCTTTGCAAAATATGACTTAGATATCCAAATTATTGATTCTGTGAGTACTGACAGTGCCCCTGCTATGCTAGGAAATAAATCAGGATTTTTTTGCACTGAAAAACAAGAGATTCTTGCAAGGTACCAAGTGTTATCTTCATCAAAATGCTTTGGCATCAAAAACATAGCCTCCAAAGTTAAAAAAGGTCCTTGATACTTCTATGAAGCCTATCAACTGAATTAGGAGTTACTTTGTGAGGATTTTGGAAGTGAGGATTCAGATTTGGTTTCCACATGGAAGTCTGCTGGCTGTCATGTGGGAGAGCTTTAATGCACTTCTTCAAACAGCAAGAAGATTTTCTGAAAGAATATGACTATGATCTGCCCAGAGAAATGGAATCACAAGAATTCAACCAAATGCTAGTCTATTTCAGCATATTTTCACTCATATGAATGACCTGAGTGTATTTATTCAAGGGAAAAACAAACATATTGAAATGCTGCAAAAACTTAAATGCTTTCAAAGAAAAATTATATCTTTAGTGTTAGGAATTTTTCAAATTTTCCATCACTTGAAGAAATGGTTGATAACAAGAAGTCCCTATTTCCAAGAGTGCGTGAAGAAATAGTGGATCATTTGGAAATACTATCAAAGTCATTTGATGAATATTTTGGAGGAGGAGAACTGGAAACTTCTGAAGAATGGATTATAAATCTATACTCCTTCAATTTGGATAAGTTAGATGATGAAGTGCTGAAGGAAGATCTTATTGAGCTGCGCACAAATCCTGTTCTTGAAATGCAGTTTGAAAGCAAAACTTTAGAACAATATTGGTATTCAGTAATGGACATGTTTCCAAGACTTTGTGAAAAAGTACTAACTGTGCTCATCCTATTCATGGCAACATACTTATGCAAGTCTGGATTTAGACAAAATCTAGAAATCACTTTTATCAATTGTAAGTGCATAATCAAAAAAAATATCATTTTGAAATGAACACACATTTCCCAAGTTTTCATGTTCAAAAGTTAAAAGATCTTACTTGGTTTATATATTTAATGCACGCTAAGAAAATGTACTCGTCACTAAAATTTTCATAAATTTCTTCTTTAATAAATGACTTGGGCAAAATTCTTGGATGACCTATAAGAAAAAAAAAAATGATTATAGTATACAAATACAACCGAATCATGAGATTAAATGTCATACATTCTGGTTCAGTGAAAGAAATAGACACATGACAAAAAGATAAAATAGACTCGGAAAAATTAATAGATATGAATGAAAAAAAAAATGAGAACAATCTACGTCCATAAATGCTCGGAGGGTAGAATGGTCAAAAGTATAAAAACCAAGATGGAAAGGCATATTCTTTTTGTAAAACTTACTTCTTCAAATATTTCCTTCTTGGTCAATCCATATTTCTTGCTCATTACCTTTTTAATTGTTCTCAAATTTCTTTTTGTGACCTTATGAGCCAGTTTTATTCATTGTTCTTATCTTTTCAATGTTTTCAGTTTCTTTTTTTGATTGTTTTATTATCTATGTCCAACTGCATTCCCCTAGGAGAAATTATCATTTGATCTGACATGCTTTGACCTTTCGGCTACAGAGTATGTCAACGACTAAGTAAAATCAAATAGTTCTTTTAAACACAGATTTAAAATAGAAAGTTGAAAAAAAAACAAAACTAAAATATATAAATAAAATAAACAAAGCAATTTGTAAGGAAAGGGATGGATTTTTATTACTCAAATGTTATTTTTAGTGGATACTCGTATTTGTGACAGCACTATTTGACTTTGATTATCAACATATTCTGTAGCTGTGAGGTCAAGACATGTCAGATCTAATGACAGTTTCTCCTAAAGGAACGCAGGTTTGAATCCTGCCATAGAATGTAAGTTTCTCTCTAATAAGTTTTCTCAAATATTCAGGCCAGTACAAAATAAATATACCGTTTAATAAATAAACAGAGCATCTACTCAAATACAAGTATTCAATAAAAATAACGTTTAAGTAATAAAATTATAGATGGCGCGATGGATAAATTGTCGTCTAAATTATGCAAAAATTAAAATAATAGTAACATTTCATTTTAACTGATATATTTACCAAAATTACACAAAAATATCTTGAAATACTAAAGAGTAAATTTATTCAATAAAAACGCCATAGGCTTCAACCACGGCCTCCAGGAGACTTTGGAATCTTCTGCAACCCTTCTAGACTGACTCCTTGTTTAAGTTGGTGAATGCTGCCATAACTTTCTCCCAGAGTAATGGAAAAATAACTGTAATTTTGTTACTTGTCCACAAGTTCTGGAATCCATGTTTAAATCTAGCTCTAGCAGTTTGATTACAACTCAATCAAGTTTTCTTGCAGTATGATGCATTTGTCTCAAATGGGTCTACCACACAACTTGTAATCTCCATTTCCAGACCTTTGAACCTTGTTTTCATATCATCATGCAACTTTTTCAAATGATCAATGCAAATTAAAATAGCAACTTCATGCAGCACCACAAATATGGCAAGTTTTGGAAAATGTAGCAATTCTAAGGAACTGCTACATTTTCCAAAATTTGCCATATTAATTCTGAACAAAGTTTTCCAAGAAAAGCACAGATTGCCTCTTTGCAATTTAAAATATTTTCATTTTTTTCCTTGTACCTGCTTGTTCATATATTTAGTTTCTAAAATCTATCTGAAAGGCAGAAAATGTCAGATTTACCAGTAATGATTTCGTCTCCAAGCTCTGTGCCATTTAAAAATAATTCAACACTTTGCCATAGTTCAACAAAACAACCCAGAAAGCCATCTAACCACTGTATGCAAAATTAAGTTTTTAAACTCTTCATTATCAGCACAAAGTTGATAGAAAAGATGATCTTGGAGTTGATTTGTCTTGATACAGTTGACAATCTTTATTACATTATCAAGAACATTTTTCAAATGCCCATCCCAATGTTTTGCAACTAAATGTTGTTGATGAACCATACAGTGTATGTAAAACAAATTAGGAACAGTCTCTTTTAAATATACTACAAAGCCCTTGTATCTACCTACCATAGCAACAGCACTATCAGTTGCACATGTTATGATGTTACCCATAGGAATATTTTTTTCTTGGAAATAGCCTGATACTTCTTTAAAATTTGTTGCTCCTTTAGTATCTGTCACAAGACTATGAGCAAAAAGAATTTCCTGAGTTCACTTTTATCATCCAAAAACCTAACATACACCATAAGAATGGCTTACAGTGTCTTTTTTCTCCAAACAATCTGGTGTTTTAAACAGAATTTGGCAAAGAGTTACGTGCATTAAAATGTGAGCCTACAACACACAGAAATAGACATGATCTTTCGTCTTATATACACTGAACTTTTGGCATATAATGACATCTTCAAGATCACAACATGTGAAGGGAGGAAGGGGAGTAACCACTATTTGCTGGAGTTCCAATCCTTGGATTTCTACTGATTAGTCACTCTTAATCCTAGATCACAATTCAATAAACAATTGAAAATTTAAAACAAAAAGTAATCTGAGATATAAAATAATTTGAGAAGAAAGTGTATAATGTCTGGGAAAAGCATGTATTTATTCAAAATTTTCTAGTTTTATAGTTCATAGATATTTTTATAAAATTACAATTAAAAAATGTGTTTTCATAGTTATTTATGTGTAAAATTTCAGGTAGAGTATATCTGTGAAAGGAGAATTTGTCTTCATAAAATCCATCAGAGGACAAACCGCATTAGCTAAGATAAGTTTTCCTTTTGTCTTTATTCATAGTTATTTATTTATAAAATGGTAAATAATAAGTATCGCATTGTGCTTAATTCACATATTTTTATAATCTTGTAAATAAACATTGCTGAAAGAATCTTGGTAGTTTACAATAATAGAAGTGTCAACAGAAAAAGTCCTTTTGAAACACTTTTTTACAGACACAAAGGTTAAACTTTACCAAATTACCATCATTCTAGAGGTATCATCTTAGGTGCCATCATGAAAATAATAAGTTTCTAACAGTAGACATTTAGTATATTATTAAACACACCTGACATAGCAGAAAACTATTGAAAAATCTTGTCTACAATAAATAGTGAATAAGTAAAGGGCATTTAAGCATTTGGCTGGCAACCACTTTGGAAAGAAAACCTTTCCCCTGATCAGACTGTGATAGACTTTTATTAAAACACACTTGATACTACATGTGACTGACTATTCAAGAGATTTGATGAGCATTAATATTAAATGAATAATAAACATTTTTTGCTGATGGCCATAACTCATAATTTTATGGTAGTTAGATTGTGGCAAACTTGATGTTATCAAGAATACCTAATACTAAGGAAAACTGTTGATAAACTTGTTTAACATGAGTAATGAGTATTTTTAAAGATTTGGTAGACATTTTGGATGCCATATTGAAAAAGCTCAATGTGAAAATTTAGGAACTTCCTTTCTATATTAAGGAACTATTTTTAAAAAAATCAGTTTTATTTATTTTTCAAACTTGACACTTGGGTAGTGTTGAGATGTTGTGAGTTTCCCGCGTGTCGGTGTATGAATCAAGACAAACACAGTTGTAGAGGAAAATACTGGTATATTCATAAAAGCAATTAACAATAGAGTGATTAGTAGAATGAAGGTTGGTTAGTACGAAACAATATCCAAAGTCTATAGTCCAACGGTATGTACCGGGTAAGCTTATCTGGACTGCTCACACTGACTCTCTCCCCAGAGCTGACTTATATAAGAGGGACCAGTCCATTACTAGTTAGAAGGTGGGTGCGCCCCAACAGGTAGGAAGAGGAGGCTAATGTTCTTGAATGATAATACTGTTAGAAAAAAAAGGATTCAAAATGAAGAAAAGCGAAAAAACCTTCCACCTGTTTTTTATCCTGTAAGATGAACGTGGTACTTTGACAGAGAACTTTCAAAAAGATAAAAAGACAAAGCAAATCAGCCGCACACATGTTAATATAAAAATTTCAGTTATTGCAGAGCCTCTACTTTTGAAAAACAAAAAATCATTTGTTTTTATCTGCAAAAAAATTGGAAATGTTCAAATAGTACGTTTTGTTGATTTTTGTGAGCTGATTACAAAAAGAAATAGTAACATACAGTTTCTGTCTATTTATGACCTGTATACAACCAGTTGCCAGCATCTTTTTTGAAAACTATATACTGAATGTACTGTAGAAAAGAATTTTTGGATTTTTTTTATAAAATATTTTAGAAATTTCTGTATACATCTAATAGCAAATTAATCAAAAATATTTTCAATCTTCATTTATAAAAAAATAATGTGAGAAAAATTTTAAAATTAATCCAAACAGATATATTTTTGACAAGTTTGTTTTCATTGAAAGCTGTGCCAATAAAAAGGTGATTCATCAAAGCAATTCAGATTGATTCATTGGAGTATAAGAATGGCTGTATGCCAGCCACATTTTATATTTCTTCAATTTATTTTCCTCCTTTCAGTTCTCCATCAGACATTAATTTATCAGAAGCACAACAAACACACCATTAACATGATTTGTGAGAAAAAACTTATTTAAATGATTAGAAGATGTAACTGAGTTTTTCTATTTAATATCTGCAAATCTTTTTCTATGCAAAATAACAAGATTCCCATACTATTAACACCATTCTATCCAAATAAATAGTTGTTAATAGTTGTAAATAACTTCAGATAGCAACTGTAAAAAATTTTAAATATTTGTTATAAAAAAAATCACCTTCAATACCAAGATGTAATTGCTAAAATAAAATTCATAAGCAATACAGCATCTGGGAAATGTAGAATAAAAACAAACATTTACAAATGTAACTGATTTAGTTAGAAATAAATTTCAATAATTTAATCATTTATGAAACTGATAATATTTTCATGAAGAAAACAACAAATTCCAAAATTTCTAAATATGTGTCAACAATAAAACTTAGCCAAATTTGGTGAGGAGGACCTATAACTGGTCTCTGAGATGAACTAGCTAATTTTTGTATGTTATTGACCTAGTCTGGCACAAGGCCATGATAGCAAAACAATCACACTCAATACATTAGTAAATTGGTTAATAAAATCTTCCTTCATGAACCCCCACCAACTATAAAAGATATCTACAATTATAAAGAACATTTAAAAAATACTTCTAGATTATAATAAAAATATTCACAAAATTCAATATTTTCCTTTTGTTTTTCAGATTTTCTCCTTTTCATCAATACAGATTTTGCAAGATAAAACTGCAAAAATTGAAAATCATTATTATTCTCAAAGCAAGTACTATAAAGATTATACCACTGTAAAGATTGTTCAGCCTCTTATTCAACAAAATTAAATTTGTTGATATAGAATATGAAATGAACACTTTCTACAACATTAAAAGAAAAGCATGTAATTATAAAATCAATAAACTTTTCAAATTTAAAATATTTTTTAATATGAATCCTGTACACACGCCATATTAGAGAAATCAATGTTTTGTCATTTGTGCATAAAAAGTGAAGTTATTTGAAAATAATACAAAGAAAATTATTACCAATTAGCTGAGCACTTCCCCAAATAAAAGGGATAAACTGATGATCATCAAGGCTCCAGACACCATGGCTTCCAGCAGGTTCCATACGATAAGTCAGCTGCAACTTTCGCATTACTTGTAAATACCTAATTAAAAACAAAAATGATAGTTATTTGTATATTTATGTAAGAATTTGTAAATTATAAATATTCCAATCTGAATACATGAGATATCAGTCATATTTTCCTCACAATAAGGTCTTACTTTTGTAAGATTATTTTGAATAGTTTTGCTATGGAAAACAGCTCTAAAGTAGTATTGACCACAAATCTATTGAACTTTCTTTGGCTATCTCCTCTAAGGTAGCATTTAATGTAGCCTCTTAATTGGTACTTTCCATAGATGTCATCCAATTAGTATGTTGTGTTTTTAATTGCTATTCTTTAGAAGTATATAATATGTATATAGATCATAGAACTTTACTAGAACTTTAAACATAACAAAATAATAAGTTTATTAAAGGATACATATTCTTGTGCAAAACCTGATTTCCAATAAGCAATTCTGTTTAAAATAACAAAAATTGAAGTAAAATAGTTATAATTTAGACATTATTTGCAGTTTTCAATTGTAAAGTAACAAAAATCTTGTAAAATTTTTTTAAGAACAAAATTCAGATTCAATATGCTTCTAAATTCTTTTGATACTGAAGAATTATAGCACCAGATACTTCAAAATCCAAATTAAATTCAATGATAATTTCAGGTAAAAATTCAAACAATAATGAATAAATGACATCTTTGCTAGGCAAAATTTCTCAGATTCTTTAGATAACAATTTATTTCAATGATAAATACTTGTATAGAAATGTTTAAAATCTATGGAAAAATACAAGCATTTAATTGACTGATTGTTCTATTTTTACTCTGCAAAATGTATTTTTCAATATATAGCTTGTAAACAATCCTTTTGGGTTGTTGATTCCATCACTCACCAGTTATGCCTCTAGAACAGAGTTATTTAGTGCTATAATTTATGTTATAGGCCAACCTCCTACAAGTAGGCTAGGATAGTCTCTACTTTCATCTTCTTGAAAAGGCCCCTAGACTAGTCATGTCATAAAATCATTGATGTATAGAAGCAAGGTCACTACAATTGGTTAGAATATGTTTTACAGTATATGCTTTCTGACATGCTGTGCATTCAGAAGGACGTTAATTTTTTAGAAGAAATGAGTGAGTGATCTAAGTGTCCTATTCTGATTTTTGATAGGATGACTTCTTCCTTTTGAGAAATTCTGGGACTATGATGACATTCTCCCAGAATGGGTTTGTGTAAAGTTTGTTATTTGTGTGATAGTTCCATAATTCTTGGCATTTGTTTAGAATGTATGAGTTTATGGTTGCTTTGGAGTCTGTTTCGGGGATTTTCAAATTTGAAATATTCATTTTTAGGTATTCCATTTCCACAGATGCCGTATGGCAATCTTACCTAATAGAAGACAATTTTTTTTTCTTGCAGATGAGATTGATCCTGTTTAATAATTCAACTATTAAATGATTGTTTGTTTCTCAGTGATGTAAGTATGGATAGTGAATCTGAGAAAACTATGAAGTTGTTTGGCTGATTGTTATGATGTCTAAAGTTAAGTCTATGATTAAGCTTCAACACTAAAAAGAGAGGATTTGTCAGGTAGGCATTCTTTGATTGTTATATCATCAAAAACGGCTGAACATCTAATTTTATTAATACTTTTTGAACTATCAGTATATATGTGCTTATAGTTTGGGTGTTCCTGTAAAATATTATCAATTTCATCTAAAATGGATGGTATTAGGTTTAGGGTATTTAGCAACTGTTGGCTGTTTTGTTAGCCAAGGTGGGTTTTCCAGAGTATTAGATTCAAAGGTTAGGTTCTATTCATGATTCATTAATAATGTTTTCCATGTAAAGACTGAAAGGTTTGATGGCTGTTTTCTTCTTTTTTTTTTTTTGGTACATAGATCTTTATATTGCAGTTGGGAAACACTGTTGAATGTAGGGTTAACTGGACAGGAATAGTGTTTGGGATAGTAGTGAAAGGGCTAATTTCTTAAGGGTTTTGGCGTACAAGTTTTCTTCTGGGGATGTTCTAAAAAGTTCCTTGGACATATTGGAGTCGTTGATGATGAATTGTATGAAGCTCCTTCAGGTATGCCTTCCTTGCACCACCATAAATGAAACAACCCTAGTTGAGATTGGACCCAACTAGTTATCAATATAATTTCAATAGGGTCCCCATTCTGTATGGGATAGCCACTCTGTATTTGGATTACTTTATTACATTTAGCTCAAAGATATATAATGTGAGGTATATAAGGTAACCTTCTATCAAATGCCCAAGAATTTATATTGGCCCACAACAGGAATATCAGAATCATCAAGTTTTAAATCAGGATTGTGGTGTAGCTTTTAGAGTTGACAGAAATGTAACAAACTGTGTTTTTGTTTTAGAGAATCTGAATCCATTTTCTGTAGCCCATTTATTAACTTTATTGAGATATTGGATTTGATGCTTCAATTGTATGGATATTTTTCGATTTATAGTAGATCAAGTAAATATCAATACACAATGAACAGTCAATTCTTGGATTCAAGCATTTAACAATAGCATTTATTTTAATATTAAAGAGGGTAACTGGTAAGATTTCCCTTGTGGCATGCCCATTTCTTGATCATATAGAAAGGATAGTATCAACTTGAAAGCTGTTAATAAAGATTGCCAGTCTTCAATTGAGACCCATTTTGTTTAGATCTATGATGCCATGTTTCCATGTTGCTTCAAAGGCTTTTTCTATGTCAAAGAATACTGCTCTCAAGTGTTCCTTTTTAATAAAAGTGTTTCTAATAGTAGACGCCAGGCAAACCAGCTGTTCTATTGCAGTTCAAGAGTTTTGCAAAGACACTTAGTAAATTCAATTGTCCAATAGTTTGAAGGATTTTACAGGTCTTTGTCAGTCTTCATAATTAGAATCATGGTGGCTTGTTTCCAGAGACTGGGAATATTACCACTGATCCATATACTCTTATATATCTCAAATAAGGAAATGTCTTATGAGTTTTCAGGTATTCATAGTGGATCTCGACAAGGCCAGCAGCAGAGTTACGTGATTTATTTACGGCGACCTGTTGTTCTGATAAAAAGTAACACTGGTTGTAATCTTCTTAATTCCTTGAGTAGAAATTTAGTTTCTTTTACTCTTTACAACTCTGAAGGTGTACATGTCCACAGGAAATACTCTTTCTCAATATTCTCTTGGCAAACATGATCACCAAATGACATAGCTTTGTTTCAAAGGGAAAGTACATTTCTAAAAATAATCTATTATTATGGAAATTACATCATTAAGCTTGTGATATAAACTGGGAATCACTGGATGCCAGCCATTTTGTCCTAACTGAAATAGTTGTTTTGTCAACAAATTTTAATAAAAGTGTTTTAAAAATGTTCATTTTTCGATCACAATGGTGACCCCCTAGACAAGGCATGGATTTGTTACATCAATAGAGGAACTTTTCATGGACAGTGAGAGTGACGAGGAAGAATTTCTCAGATTTACTCACGCAGATATTGGTGATGTGTGTGACTGAGACTGAAAGTGATTCACACCATGAAGGTGGAATTTTCGAACCATCACAGGCATATAATCACCTGTGGCTACCAGAATTTTCCTATACTACCAGACCTACAGATGTTAATCAAGAAGCTAGTGAGGTAGATGTTTTTCTTTTTTTTTTTTTATCTTATGAAGTTATTCAACTAATAATAGTGGAAACTAACCAGTATACAAATGATAAGGTGGACCTTACAGACCGCCCCCCCTTTTTATATATGCAAGGCTTTCGCAACATAATGAGTAGGAATCGTTTTTAATCAATTCTGTCATATTTTGTTTTAGTTTTCCTGATGTTTTTCTTTTTTCTTAAAATTTATTATATGTAGAGTAAAAAAAAAAATGTTTACATTTTCTACATCCTTTCATGCAAATACCCCAAAATTTTATAACAATATCACCAAAATCCTAAAAGTTACAATGCTAGTAATATATCCACCATTCAAAAACTAATCACACTCAAAATTAATATGGATCCCGGAGACTTAGTGCGAAGTTGTAAAGGTTAATATCCCAGAATTGTTTGCAATAGTTATTTGATGAAGGGTTTTTTTGTTTTTTTTTAAGTTTTGGCTAGAAGATTTGCAATATCCTGTTTGTTGGTAACTTGAGTGTAGTTTTGTAATAAATGCTTCAAGGGGGTATTTTTATATTTGCCAGAGATTTTGTGAATCATTTTTCAAACAAATTTGGTTTTTGTATTGGATAAAGTTTTTCCATGAAGTTTGCTTGGAGTTTTTAATTGTTCTTCATACTTTACTTATTTTGAAAAAGTTTATATTTTGAGGGGTTGGATGCAGTTTAAATTTACAGAATGCAGTATGTCATACTCTAATAGCTTTTTTTACATTTATTGTCAAAGGTCTCTGGTATATTTTGGGGATTTGAGCTTTGATTTTGGTATGCATTGTTCTGCAATAGACAGGAGTGGTTTTTGTTAAGCAAATGATACAATCTTCATTATTTGTCTTCATGGTTTTTATTTTCTTCTGGGATCAGTTACATTTGATATAATTCTTTAAATAATTCCCAGTCAGCTTTTTTAAGGTTCCAGCATGAAGTTAGGGTGCCCATTGTTTGTTTCTTGGTGTAGATATGTATATGACTTGTTACTGAATAGATATAGGTTTTCTATTTTTATTATGTTTTTTATTGTTTTGACTCTTATCTGTCCTCCTGCTTACCCAAAGTATGTTGTGGCTGTTGAAATCTTTCATCAGAATAAAGGGTTTTGGGTGTTGTTGTATGAGAGTGCTCATTTCTATTTCTAAGATTTTCATTGGGAGTGGGGGATGTAGATTGAACATATAGTGAAGATTTTGTGTGCATTGTTGCTGATATAGCAATGGCTTGTAGATTGGTATTCATGTTGATTTGACTATGTGGTATGGCATTCTTAATGAGGATTGATGTCCCATGTATTTTGGTTGTGGTTATAAATGTTATTTTTTAAATTGATTTCTTGGTTATCTTTTAGGTGGGTTTCTTGTAATTAGACAATGGTGGGATTTAGGTTTGTTAATAATATAATCAGATCATTAGAACAGTAGTTCCATTGGATTATTTTGTATCCCATAGTTATTGTTTAATTATTTTTATGTCAGTCTGTATGTAGTTGTGGCCTATTTGGCATCAGTTTCCATTTTTTATAGTGGACTATATATATTTGGTTTCTGTTTAATTAGTTTGTTTTTTTTGTTTGGGAGTTTTTCTTCTTTGAACTTTTTATTTTGGGGGTCATTGAGTGTCTTCTTGAGTTTTGTCTATTGTTTTTCTTGGTGGGTTGATCCTGTTAGATTTGTTAGTGAAGAGCTTCTGGATTGTAATGGAGGTTGAGATGTTAATCTTAGCCTCTCTGGTTTTATTTATATGGTCTCATGGCAATGGTTAAAGTATATCTGGTTCCCGATATCTGGATGTCACATACACTGATTCAGTGAAAGAAGAGGACAAACAACATTAGGTCAGAAGTTACAATGATCAAAATGTTATGAGTTTGATTGATTAATAAAGCATATAAGAGACTATAGGGCAAAAGGATGTTGAAAGTTGTGTTCAAATATAATTTATCAAAGTTTTATGAATTGCTAGGAGTAAAGATTGTTTGTAAAGTATGAACAATCCACTTGATTCAATATTCTGACAAAATGACCTGAGCGAAGTTTCAATTTTAAATTTTCATTCATTTTATAACTGATGTAATGGAATAACCTGTCACTCCCATGAGTGACTACACTATAGGTAGTTAACAACCTATAAGTATCTGTAAGTCAATGGACTACGGAGTCTAGCTGCAACCTGTTCCAACTGAACAGTCAACCTGTCTGCCTTCGGGCAGAGAGAAACCTGGACGAGGCTCCGCCAAAGGGCAGAGTCTCGTTCAGGGAGGTAGACTGCCCCTGAGCCCGTTTATACAGGTTCAAAAAGGGAATATTTTTGGCTGAGCCTACGGGCTCGGAGAACCCACATTGAACCAGCCTTGTGCTACATGCAACTCTTGTGGGGGGGAGGTTTTAGCTAAATATACTAGCTGGGATCTGTTACTCTGCTCTTAGCTGTTGTCAAACTCTATGCCTGATGGCAGAGAACCTGGACAAGGCTATGCTGAAGGGCAGAGTCTTGTCCAGGAAGATAGACAGACCCAAACCCGTTTATGCAAAGTTTATGGGGAATTTTTGGCTGAGCATAAGGGCTTGGATTGCCTTTTCTGAAAAAGACTTGTTGAGTTAAAAAAATGGAACAATTAACAGAGCTTATTGAAACTGTTTCCCGTGCACTAGTGTTCAGCAACAACAACAGCAAATACAACTGTTGCAAAACCAACAACAACAACAGCTTCAACTTTCTGAAAAATTAATGGTGAAAATCAGAGAACAAAAAACTAGTTTCTTCTCTGCCAAAGGTATTACAAATTCATTAACAGAATTTCATTATGACCCAGACAATGGGATTACCTTCCAAGCATATTTCAGAAGATAAGAATCTATATTTACAAATAGATGCCAAGACTGGTCAGATGAGGAAAAATTCACCCTTTTATTACAAAAAATGGGGACAGATGAAAATACAAAATACTCTAACCTAATATTACCAAAGAAACTAGAAGTCTTGTTTGAAGAAACAATTAAAACCCTATCAAGGATATTCGATGAAAGAGATAGCTTGTTCCACACACGTTACAAATGCCTTAATATCATTAAGTCAGAAAACGAGAATTTTTTATTGTATGCTGGGATGGTTAACTCATTATGTGAACTTTTCAAAATTGACGAGATTTCGAAAGATTTATTCAAATGTCTAATATTTTTTCAGGGACTAACAGCTCCCAAGGACAAGGATATCAGATCATAGATTCTTACTATAATTGAAAAAGATGATGAGGTTACTTTGTAAAAAGTTACTGAAGAGCGCCAATGTCTGATTAATGTAAAATGAGATAATACTCAGATAGAGGAAAATAATGTCTTCAAAGTTCAGTGAGTAAAAGCAAAAATGGTCCTAAACATGAAGAACAAAAAGAAATGTGAATGTTGCAGAGGATTTAATCACACAAAAAATAATTGCTGGTACAAAAACAAGGTATGTTTTGAATGTGGCCGTAAGGAACATAAAGGGTCCTAATGCTATAAAAGAAAGAAAAAGACAAGTGAAAAAATGAATGTGATTCTCTCCAGAAAGGAATTTGAGAATGGCAAGAAACGAAAGTATGTCGATGCATGTATAAATGGACATATGGTAACATTTCTTTTGGATTCAGGTTCTGACATTAGTATAATTGACAAACAGACATAGAGGAAAATAGGTCAACCAAAATTGACTGACACAAACAAAATTGCCAGTGGTATTTCAGGAGAAACACTCAAATTTAAGGGTGAACTTAAGTGTAATGTTCCATTTTGTGATAAGGCTTTCAGGTCAAAAGTATACATACATAAAGGGAACAACTCCTGCCTTTTCACCATAGATTGGATCATGCTATTTAATTTATGGGAATTGCCTGTAAACTCTTTTTGTAATCAGGTGAACACCTGGGAAAAGAAAAATTAAAACAGACAGAAAAATTCATGCATGATTTGAAAGACAAATTTCCCAGAGTTTTCTCTGAAAGATTGGGTATGTGTTTGAAAACGGAGGTAAAAATTGAAATGAAAGAAAATGTTACACCAATTTTCAGACCTAAAAAGAATGTTCCATTTTCTTCATTAGATTCTATTAACAAAGAACTAGAAAGATTGGAAAAATTAGGTGTTATTTCAAAAATAGATCACTCAGATTGAGCATTGCCTACTGTGTATGTTAAAAAGAAAAATAATAGAATTAGAGTATGTGCAGATTTTTTGACAGGTCTAAATGACTGTCTGAAAGACCACAGTTACCTGATTCCCTTACCTAAGGACATTTTCTCAAAATTAAATGGGAGTAGAATATACTCTAAAATAGATTTGTCAGATGCATACTTGCAAGTCAAAGTCAATGAAGAGTGTTTCAAGTATCTGACAATTAACACACATAAAGGATTATTTAAATTAAACCAACTTCCTTTTGGTTTAAAAGTTGCATCTTCACCTTTTCAACAAATCATAAAATGCTTGCAGAGTTAGAATTTGCCATTGCTTAACTGGATGACATCTTGGTGAAAAGTAAAAATATAGATGAGCATAAAAAATACATAAGGGCTATCTTCAAGAGAATAGAAGAATTTGGATTTAAAGTGAACCTTGAAAAATGTGAGTTTTTTATGAAAAAAATTAAGTATCTCAGGCAGATTGTGAATAAAGATGGCAGAAAACCAGATCCACAGAGAACTGAAGCCATAAGAAATATGCCTGCCCCAGATAACACAGCAAAATTGCAATCATTTTTAGGTTTGGTGCAATACTATGCAATATATATTCCAAAGATGTATGAATTAACAGCACTGTTAAACAAATTGTTGAAAAAGCAGGTTAAATGGTGTTGGTTCAAAGACTGTGAAAAAGATTTTAAAAAAATTAGAAACTGTTTACTGACTGATTTAGCATTAGCACACTATGATCCAGAAAAAGAAATCATTGTTGCTTCTGATGCTAGTGAATATAGAGTCGGAGCTGTGCTACTTCACAAATACGAAGATGGTTCAACAAAACCAATTGTACACACTTCAAGGAGTCTTATGCCAGCAGAAAAGAATTACAGTCAGATCAAAAAGGAAAGCTTAGCAATAATTTTTGCAGTTAAAAAATTCCATCGTATCATTCATGGTAGAGTGTTTACACTACCAGCTGACTATAAGCTGTTACTGACCATTTTTGGATCAAAGAAGGGCATTCCAATTCATACTGAAAACCAATTACAGTGGTGGGGTGTAACATTGAATTACCATTTTAAAATGGAGTACATCTCATCTAAAAATTTGCGTCATGCAGATGGACTATCAAGGTTGATCTAAAACATAATGAAATTTTGGAAGAAACTGTAATTGCGGCTTTAAAGGATGAACAAGAAACATTGCATTTGCTGTGTAATACTGTTTGGGAACGACCAGTGATACTGGGAGACATAAGAAAAGCAGCAGAAAATGATAATTTTATTAAAGATATGAAAATACAAGCCAGGATAAATGAAAGAAATAAAAAGGGAATTAAAATTTCTCCGTATTCAATCTGCAAAAATATGCTAATGTATGCAGGCAGGGTGGTGATGCCAGAGGCATTACATAAAAAGATCTTAAAAGAATTTCATACGGGTCACCCTGGCATATCTTGTATGAAATCTCTTATGAGAAGTTATGTTTTTTGGCCACGAATGGATAGAGATGTCAAAAATTTTGTGAAAAAATGCAGAGGGTGTCAGTTAGCTGCAAGAGCCCCACCAGTTAAAACAGAACCATGGCCAGAAACAGATATCCCCTGGACACATCTACACATTTATTATGCAGGACCACTTAACAGGTATTATTACCTGATCATTGTGGATAGTTTCTTTAAGTGGCCAGAAGTTTTTAAATACAAACACCCAACTTCTAGAAATACTATCAGTGCTTAGACGAAGTTTGCAGCCACTTCAAAGTTCCTCAGACATTGGTCAGTGATAACGGAACTGCATTTACAGGTAAAGAATTCAAAGAATTCTGTGCTTCATTGGACATTGAATATGTCACAACGATTTACCACCCAAGGTCAAATGGGCTAGTGGAAAAATTTGTGGACAAAGAAAAATCAAGGAGTAGACACAGAGGAGAAAGCTATACAGAAATTCTTAGCAGTATACAGAGTAATACTGAATGCAAACAATAGAGAAAAATCGTCACCTGTGGAATTGATGTTTGTGAGAAAGATAAGATCAATATTCAACAGATGTCCAAAAAAGAAAATGCATAACAAAGAGAATTTCTGTGCAAAGAAGTATACGCCTGGGAAACAAAAGTTTTTTTCAGGAACTAACAAAAATATCTGAGGTGGAAAATGTTTTTGGGAGGATGGAATTATTTCAAATAGAATTGGAAGAAAAAAAGGATTTTCTAAATCTATACGTGAAAGGAAAAAGATGTGTATGCAAAAGGCACATAAACCAGTTAAGACCAAGATATACTCTGAAATCATTCAACAGGATGATGAAGAAACTCCAATGGATGTCCTGTAAAACTACACATTTTGAAATAACACCACCCACTAACATACAGAAATTTTAAAAATATATATTAAAATGAGACAATAGAAAAAAATACCAACCAGTGCCATAATCAATTCTTGTTGAGTTACCAACACTTTCTATTAAGTAGACAGACACTTCTGGAATGGCCTTATGAAACTTTTGATCCAAACATTTTTTTAATTCCTCTTCAGCATTCTGTAATTACCAATGATGCAAATTACAGACATAAACACACTTAAGCAATGTTTTTGCTATTAATTGTAAGAATAGAAAAAATTAAAATACTGATTTTAATGTAAATTATTTATTTTCATATTAACAAACTTAGAAAATGAATTACATTACATAAGTTAATGGACTATAATTCTTCAGTTAAACTATAAAATTAATAACATTTTTCTTTTAATCAGTATCACTCCATGCCAGTCAACAAAGCCACTAAAATACAAGAGGTTACAAAGTGTGGAAGAATTAGGAACAGAAACATTAATAATGAGCGGGAAGAGGAAAGAGTAACCAAGAGGACAGTAACTAAGTGACATTGCATTTAAATTTTTGCAACTTAAAACATGACACTGGAAGGGAGTTACACAAGCAAGAAAAGAAACTTTTAGCATAGAATCTATGGCTACATCTAGCCAGCTCAACTATAAAATGATGAGATTTCAACGGCAGTCTAGTACTGCACTTAAATTAAAAAAATCTAGGTATCATAATGGAGAGCTCATACGAATAATTACCATGAAAGAGTTTATAAAAAAGACACAGAAGCAACCTTATGACAGAGGGAAAGTGACTGAAACCAAACTGCCAGATCAGGACTAATAATATTGCTGATTCTTCTTTGGATCTTATCAAGGAGCTCAAGGGCACTGGACCATATGTGGCAGCAATATTTTGAGCATGGATGATTAATGGAGAGAAATTTAGATTTGGAGGCATTAAAAATAAAAAGCCATCTTTTGCCCCAGTTAACAACAGACTTGGTTGTTTTGGACAGCCACTGCCAATTTGACCTTGTTGCATTGATCAGCTTTGCTATCAAGGCAGGAGTAAATGGTTGTGTTATCAGCATAGATACCAAGTTGAGAGCTGATGCTATTGGGAGGGTTATTAATGAAAGTTAAAAACTGAGTCGGACCAAGGATGGAGCTCTGGGGGACACCTGCATTAGCATGAAAAACTTGACTATGATCACTAAAAGACAAAGAAATAGTCATTTTATATCTTATGCAAAGTAATACAATCACATTCAATTTAATATTTTAGCATTAATGGAAATATTTAAAAAAAATATTTTCTAATATTCTTTAATTTTTTACAAAGCAGACATATTTGATGAGGAATATGTACAATAAATTGAATCATCAGATTGCTTTTTGAAAATTGCTTGACAACCTTTAATAATATTTTCTCCTTGTAAGAAGGCATGAACTCCAAAATTTCTACCAATACAAAGTACAACAAAAGTTAAAACTAAAAAAATAAATAGTAAAATATTGTTGTCAAATTGACAAAAAAATTAAGATGGAAAAAACGTACCTAATTAAAAGAATGGAATGTCTTTAAACCAAAATGAATTTTATTTCCATACATTAATTAATTGATTGATTGATTAATTTTCTATGGCCTATCAACACTTTAATGGTTATTTAAACAAGAAAATATTTTTAGACTGTAAGAATTTTTTTTGGAGATAATAATGATTAAATGATACAAGTCTTATTAATTAACCCATAGCTAGGAGTAGAAGAGGTGAATTCACACTTTCTCCAAGGGTATTTGTACATAAGTGAAAATAACAAGCCCAATTGGAATTAAGAATTCCAAGTCTTTATCCATGACACCACCATTACATCCAAGCTTACACCTGGAATTCCTAAGCAGTTTTCTGTACATTAAGTCATGCACACATATACACCAGTATGGTAATATTCCATTTCCAAATACCTATCACATATATTCACCAGTTCCCTCATCATCTACCTTACAAAATTTTGGCTAGTCACAGAGTTGATATCTTTTCAAATTACTTCTCTATAATAATAGGTTGGATGTTCATTTACTAACATCAATATAAGTGCTAACTAAAAAGCATAATGATCAAAATATTGTTAACAAAAGATAACATAATCTATTATGAGTCAATACTCTCTATTGCAAAATTCCAATATTTTTTATGGCAGTTGTCCACATAAGAAAATTCATGTTTGGTGCTGAAACATGATCTGACTCACTGTTGAAATAGTTGTGTCTCAGGACTCATGCCAATCAAACAAGCTTTTGTTGCTCACTGGTATGCTTTATAGTTTTGTGATTTACAATGTAAATGAACATCACCTCCTGATAGTGATGTTTTACTTTAAAATAAAAATTACATATGTAATGTCTATGATCCATTTTTGCCCCCCTCATTTATGAGGTGGGCAAAATAACAAAACACAAATAATGACTGTGATGATATCAATTACAGTCTTTATTTTTCATACTCAGTGTGAATATTCATAAACTTCACTGCAGAGACATTACTCATAAATATTGCACCAGTACAACAATTTACCTTTTAAAAAGTTGGCTTTTAGTACAGGCTAATTTTACAAGAACATGTATATACTACCTTTCCAAAATTTGAAAAATTTTAAATTCCAAAATATATCTGATTCCAAGGATTTGGATAAGAGATTTATTGCTAGAGTATTAAATATTACAGATAAAATATTTCAATTTGCAAATCTGTTATTTTCTCTAAACTAACAACTGATATGAATGCCTGTTACAAGTTATACAAACTGGTTTATTAACAGTAATTTAGTAAATAAATGGTTCTAATGCTGGAACTTTATAAATCAATAAACAGGAAATCATTCTGAATGAACAAAATTAAGAAATTCATGAAAGATAAAATTTTTACTTCTTGTAAAATGGAAAACCAAGTTCGAAAAGCTTTGTTTCCAAATCTCTGGGGTTGTTCAATGGGAGGAGTCTCATTAATCCACCGATCAAGTGTATTCAACAGTTCAATAAGGTTTTTCACAGTCTGTAATACAAGGTAAAATATCTGCTTATAAAACATTTAACTCAATAATTCCCCAACACATGGACTATAAAAATTAAATTTGCTAACAAAAAGGTTAAAAACTTATTTGAAATCACTTAAAAGCAGTTCTTAGAAAATGTAAATAAGTTATTGTCTATATTGTAACTATTTTTTGTTCTTTTCAACTGTTGTCAATATACAAAACAAAGAGGAAATTGAAGTGCCAAAATTAATTTTAAATATTTCCTGCACTGACAAGTCTATTTATTAACTTCTCAGCACAAGCAAAACAGCAGGAAATATTTTGTTACAGGTTTCTCTAATATTCTCAAAATGTTTGAAATGATACACCTTCATCTATAAAGTCAAAATATACCTTAAAAATAAAGTCAAAATATACCTTAAAAAACCTACTTGCATTAAAGAAAGATTAACTATTGATAGACAAAAATTATATTTAGAAGCATAGTTTCTGTTTATTCCTTATTTAAGAAATTTATTTTTATTCAGAAACATGCATCATCCAGCTCATCAAATTGATGTTTGTGTTTCACAATACTGAAACTTTGTCTGAATAAGTTGTACTGTCAGTACTCTAACAAAAGCTTTTATTTTCTTTGCATCTAAGAATCTAGATGATTGTAGGTTTTCTAAAAAAATTGCAATTTTTATTCCATTGAATGAACATTTCAATCCATAACATCTGTTGCTGGAAAAGTAGTGAATGACAATGATCATTAAAGGAATTTTAGATGAAAAGATATTATGAATAAAAAAGATCAAACAAATAGGAAAATGAAAAAAAAAATTGCAATAATAGATCTGTACATTGATTTTAGGCTTATGTGGGAATCAACTATTAGATATATGGAAAGGTGTCTTATTTATTCAGACTAATTTCTCACCTTTGTTGCTATTATCATAATGTTTTGGCTGTTCTGCCCCCAAGACTTCTTCAGGTGTCTGTCAATCCAAATAATCATCAGGAAATTTCAAATTGAACCCTTTATTTAATCTACAAAGGTGAATTGTTCTTGTTCCACTGCCTATTTCTAGGGATATCTGAACTTTTATTTTTTTGTTTTTAGTACTGCTCAGTTATTGCTCATCCCATTTCCACTGAATCTAAGTATTACCCAAAACAAACCAACTCTTTAATCCATGGGACAGTAGACTAGCATAGGTTTGTGAATTTATTAACATAGTAATTGTAGGTTCAATTCCTGAACCAGGTAGTACAGACTTAAACTCAGTAGAGACGGGATACTGAGCAGTACTAAATCCCTAGACATAGACAGTGGAACAAAACCATTTACTCCTGTAGATTAAATAAAGGCTTCATTTCAAAATTCCCTGAAGATTACTTGGATCAACAGACACCTGAAGAAGACCAGAGGGCACAACAGCTGAAATGTTATAACAGTAACAAAAAAAGATGGGGACATTAATCCGATTGTAAATAAAAATAAATCCTCAGTCCAGAAATTCAAACAAAAAAAATAATCTATAAAAACATCTTATTAAATATCTTAAAGTAATTTCCAAACAACTCCTTGCCAGCTTTTTAAAGATACCTAACTTTCACTAATATGACATTTTTAATCTAAATTATAAAAAAAGTTTTCTGATGCTAAAAGTATAAAACAATCAAAAGTTATACTTACTTGGGAAATTAAATATGAATCAGACACTTTTTTTGATTTTACCAATTCATTCATAGTAAGAATGAATCCCATTAAATCATGATAGGCCTGCAAAAATAAAAGGAAAATAAGGTTTTTAAGAAATCGTAAAATGACATTCAGTAAAGGTTATTTTCTTGACAGATTTCTAGTCTTTAAATTTTTATATTTCAGAATAATAACTATTAAATCAACTTTAAATCCCTCTGCAGTGATTTTTTGAAAGAGATATGCATAGAGACATACACACATACATACAGGTGTATGCATTTTAGTTCACACCAACACATCCATATAAGCAATTGAAGGCTACACGCAGATACATATCCGTGTGTTCAAGCATACATACATATGCAGTTGTAATTCTGCTTCGGTGTCGGGACCGTAGCTTTTTATATGTAGCGATGTTCGTTTCAACAAGGAGCAGATAGAGGTGTTCTTGACGCTTTTCAGATATACCACATGGGCTATCAGAGAAACATACACTAGCTCACATACACACAGACACACGTGTAGACACGCAGATACACTATTATTGGTCTGGGCCTTTTCACCACTACTTTCGTTAAGCTGGGTTCAGTTTATGATCATGGTGGTAATGATGCTTGTATTTTCAACGCTAACTGCTTGTGTTATTAAGGGTTATGACTGTGCTGGTAGTGATAACAGCTGTGATATTAATTATTATTCATCATGTTAAATTCAGATATTGATGTGTTAATGGTAAATTTCGCCTTATGACAAAATTAAAAAAAAAAAAAAAGAAAGAGGGAAGGCAATAACGACAATTATAGCTATGATAACAATTGTGGTAAGCATGATAATGACAATAATAAATACAATGGTGATGTTAAAAAGCACTACTTATGGTAGAGAAAATATATATATATTATATATACATATATATATACTATTGTAGAAAGCCAGACGACTGCCCATTAAAAAATAAATGCTGCATCAAATCTTTGGTATACCAATGTACTATATCATCCACTGAGAGTCCTAGTACTCATATGATATACATTGGATCCACAAAGAATGATTTTAAAGCTAGAAGGAGGCAGCATAAGTGCTCTTTCAACAATATAAATAAAAGAAACCAAACTTCCCTATCTAAATATTTTTGGCATCTGAAGGAAATAAATAGGACACCTAAAGTAAAATGGAAAATTATAAACAAGGCTAGAACATGTAAAACTTGGGATGACCCATGCCCTTTCTGCCTCCATGAGAAGCTGCACATTATTAAGTTTCTAAATAATAATAATCTATTAAACAATAGACATGAGTTAATGGTTTTTTGTCGACATCATCAAATCTATGGTTTGAATGATTAGCTAAAAACAAGAATACAATATAATAACTTTTACAATCCATAGCCAAAATAAATAACCCTTTATGAAGTCGACAAAAAACAAAAGTTACGGCAGTTTTTATACGCACAAATCCCTTTCATAAAGGAATAAAATAAAAAATAAATAAATCTCCATAGACACGTAAGCCAGACTAGGCTAAAACATCTTCGTTTCAAATTTAGACACCCACGCCTTGCACCGACTTGACATCTATGAAAGTAACTCTATACTGATACTTATTATGAACACCCAACCCACGCCTACACAATTTAAACAATTCGCCCTGGCTGTTACCACGGAAATTTTGATTTCCATTATTAAAACACATAAATTTCTGAAATAAGTTATTCCAAAAAAAATTTCACTTGAAGATGGAACAGAGATTTCTTTAACTCAATTTAATTCAAATAATTATATGGAAGTTTTCAGCTCTTGTTTTGAAACAGGATACCTCTTATGTCACGAGTTAGAATCATATTTTTAAATGAATAATTATATTTATGCTCTGCATTTGTATCGAGCACTATTTTTTAAAAATAATAACTAGAATGCTAAGGAACTTTGGATCTACCTAACCAGTTCTTTCCTATTTTCTATAGATTTTCACACATACACATATATATATACATACATATACATATATATATACATATACATATATATATATATATATACACATATACATATACATACATATACATATACATATATATACATATACATATACATATATATATACATATACATATATATATATATATATATACATATATGTACATATAGATAAAAAATGATTTAACAGTCGTGAAAATAAAATTATTTAATAAATACTTCTGATATGAAAATACCATAAAAATTTTCCATTTTATAAAATATCTCTTTCAACAAATGGAAAAATTTTAAAAAATCAAAATGAAATATAAATTTTTCAAAAGTTTACTGGCAACAAAACTTTTGAAAAATTCATATTCCTTGTAGACATTTTCTGCTGTTAAATCTGGAAGAAAGATACACTAGCAATAAATTACTACAAAAGTTATTTTTTTATTCTTGAATTATTTTTGTAATTTTTCATGGCAAGTTTTCAATATTATAAAAAATATTTTTATAGATATATTGAATTATTTTTGTATGGATTCAGGTTACCAGAAACAATCAGCAATTCTAGTCACAAAGAGAAAACCTTGAGACCTAACAAACATTTTTCCTGCTTACAGAGGGAAGGTTGCTTAGATTTGATATGTAAGGTCTTCAGTATTTTCAAATGATAATCTGAATGTGATTGATGACAAGAGAGGAGAAAATCTCTTGCAAAAGACATGGCACAAATTGGATTACATAAAATGTCTTCTGCTACATAAATTTATTGACCAAAAGAAGAAAATCTAACATGCAAAAGTTTTGGACATGTTCCAAAAATATGACTAAAGCACGATAAAAGATTACATCTGCAACTGTCAAAAGTTATCTCAGCAATTTATTTTCTGTTTTTGGAATGTCATCATATGTGCATTTCAAGAGAGGCATATATCTCAAGAGAGAAGACAGAATGGTTCTTCTCAAGATGGATAGGTACTAATAAAACAACACCTTACAATATAGGTAATCTACAATTCAAAAAATACAAACAGTATCATTTGGAGGTCAGTATATTAACCTTGAAATCACGGGATTTCTTATACTATCAAGGGAAAACCTCACCTTACAATGCCACAGGCAATGTGAATTTTAAACGATACAATCCTATCATTTGGAGATTTGTATTGTTAGCCTTTTAATCGTGGTATTTTACTATAGAATTATGGTAAAAACCAAACAGCTTACAATGCCACAGGCAATAAACAGGTATAAAAAAATAATGGTATCTTTTTAAGGCCTGTGTTATTAGACTTGAAGGAATGGTAATTTCAATAGAAAATGTTCTTCCAGATGCGCTACATTTAATTTGACCTCTACTGACTGTACTCAACATGAGTGACTTTTTAAATCCCCACAAGAAATCAACATCATGTGCATTCTGATAGATGGCACATCATTTATTTTAAGGGAGATGACAGAATGGTTCTTCTCAAGACGGATAGGCACTAATAAACCAACACCTTATAATATATGTAACGGACAGGCTGTAATCACGTTATTTGACAAAAGAATCATAGGAAAACAACACCTTACAATGCTACAGGCAATGAACAGGTATAAAGATACAATGGTATCATTTTATGGTCAGTATTATTAGTCTTGAAAGGACGGTATTTTCCAATAGAATCATGGTAAAATCTTTTCTATATGAACTACTTTCATTTGATTTTGAGTATGAATCTCTACCAACTGTGCTCAACACAAGCGACATTTTAACTCGTTGAGGAGGGATATTTAATCGAGGCTAACCCTCAACATGCACAGTTTCGTCTTTCAAATGACAGAGAATAAACGTTATCGACTAATCAACTTGCAGCAGGTGGCAATAGGCCTTCAGAAAATCTTATTACTAAGCAGCTACCTTTAGAAATCACTGCAGATAAAATGAATCGGGCCTTATGTCATAGAAGCAGCAAACAGAGAAATAATATAGAACAAGAATATTTAAATAAACGTGATATTTCCTGGCATTATACATTTTTCTTCTAATATTATTTCAGATTACATTTTTTTTTAAATTTTCTATTCTTTTTGTAATAATATCATAAACATGGATCCAGGGCCTAAAACTTCAGCCATTATAGGTTACCTCCCTTTCAACTTTTGAAAAACACCATTTTGGAAAAAAAATTAATAAATTGCTGCTAATTTTTCTAAAATTGCCGAGACAATCTGTCAATAAATTATTTATTTTCAACCAAATCCTCAGTAATGAATAAATCTTACATGAAGATTGGTCGCTAATACAATTGGCGAATAGTGTTCTTGGGAATGTTTCGCAAAATGTTGGTGAATTATAGCCAGATCAGCTCAAAGAAAACTTTGATTTGTTTAATTTTTTTCTGCCGTTACGGCACTGAGCCATATTTCTTGTGTGTCTTCTTAAGTGTGCTCCACTTAGAGTTGCTTAATAATATCTGCTCAACTACAGGGATTTTGGGCTGGTATTAAAAATAACAAATGGAAGAAGCTTAACATTTCAGGACCAGCGATTATCGTAAAACTGATTCAGGATCTATAAAGTCCTAAAAGCTCGAAAAGTAGCATTCCACAGCCAAGATGACTAGGATCTAAGAATAACAGTTCCAGCTGCAGACAGCCAACCCATCAGATCCATCCATCAGCAGGAGCAGTTCCAGCAGTCACAGCTCCAGCTTACCACTGGTTGCAGCTCCCTACCGGGTCCAACTATCTCTAGCTCCAGTCACACTTCAGCCTCGCCAGTAGCAACGAACGGTTCTTTTCAGGGAATAACAACTAAAAACTGTCTTTTTCAGGACAGTACAATCTTCTCACCTTCTACATCAAGCATTCTCAATGGGGAACATTTCATAAAATTTCTCTGAGGAACCGGGAGATAAGTTTTTTCAAACAAATTCTTTTCTTTTATCATAAGTAGAAACATTCGTGAATAAGAATTACAAGTTTATGTTTTAATAAACTTTTTCTAAATTTATACTTTCTCATCTGTCTTCGAAATGAAGTTCTTCAAACCTTTAAGGACGAAATAAATAATTTAATGATAGCTCATCATATACTGCGTCAGTTCTTTTCATAAAAATTATCACATTTCAATCTAAATGTTTCCAAATGAACTAATGATTTTGAAACATTTTTTCAGTATCTGGTAGCCAAAGCGTCGTCTGTTTTTTCAGACCCTGACTTTTCAACAACTGAAATGGATGATACTCAAATTTTAGGGGATTTCTCTGAGGAACCGGGATAAGTTTTCATAACAAATTCTTTTGTTTTTAGACAATAAAACATTCGTGAATAAAAATTACAAGTTTATGTTTTAAAAACTTTTCTAAAATTATACTTTCTCATCTGTCTTCGAAATGAAGTTTTCAACCCTTTAAGGACAAATAAATTATTTTTACGATAGCTCCTTATACTGCGTCCGGCAAAAATACTTTTCATAAAACTGCCCTCTAAATGTTCCAAATGAACTAATGATTTTGAAAAATTTCGTTCGTCTATCTGGTATAAAGCCCGATCTGCTTTTAGACCCTGACTTGCGTGTTGAAAAATGGATGATAATCAATTTTAATGTTGATATAGTTTTCAATGATAAATTAAAAATTAGATCAAGTGTTTATAGACAATAACTTTGTGTCGTTTATACGAGTCTGTTAAAAATAAAAAAGACATATCCATAAAAAAGGGGGAAATAAACTAACATACTTAAAGGGTCACAGTCAGTCAACAGGAGGCCAGGGAAGAGACCTGTCACGGTCAGGATGAGCGGTCGGCAGCAGTCAGCAAGAGAAGCACCACGCCAACCAGTGAGAACTACTATGAGAAATCAACCCAGATCGGGAGCCAGTTTATGAACTATACCACAAGGTAGCTGTCCCCAAACCACACGTTCCTATTGAAATAAATCACGTAAATCTATTTCTGCCTTTGTCGTATTTCTTTCTTGCAACCATACGCTTGTCTATAACACTGGTGTCAGAAGCGTACAGCAAGAGAAATATGGACGAGCTTCACCCGAGCCGAACTATTTACTCTCATCAAGGAACAGAAAACACTACTATTCAACTTGAAAACGGGACCAACACAGGCTTCCGAAGCCACAATACAAGAAATTCAAGCCGACATAAATGACATGCTGACTGCCCTAAAATCAACAACTTTAACACCTCCCACCGCTCAAACAAACGGCGATTACAGCTTAATGATGCGCCAACAAACTATACGCGACATATTGAAGCTAGAGAGAACTTTTCACCCTGGACACGACGTGAACAGATTCATCACGGCTCTAAACAAAGCATACACAATCCACGTCACGCCAGAACTCAGCACCTATTCCAGCCTGGAATGTGAATTCGTCAAGTCTGCTAAAGATTTACTGGACCAAAGTATCTTTCAGCAGATAGTTGACTCAAAAAAGGACATATCCATCTTCGAACAACTGAAGGAATACTTATTAGCAGCCCACGGAAGCCAGATGACTAACTTCCAACACCTCAGTCAAGCCTGGGACCTGGAACGGCGAGACGGCGAAAAATTAACAGACTTCGCGGGTCGACTCGAAAACACCCTTAGAGAGGCAGCCGTCCACATAAAAAACAAATACAAAAAAGACAAAAATACAGACTTAACAGTCGATGGACTTATTTCCATCATCGGCGCTATGCTAATGAGCGAAAAGGTGAAAATTTGGAACTCAAATCTTTACCCACATCTCGTCAAGACAATGGACAACCACATAGCCTACGAAGCTCAAATATACCTTGATCGCGGTGTAACATCCAACGACACGACTTTGCACGACACTGTGTATTTCACACACAAACCACAGCGTTCAAACCAAAGAAACGCGCCACTCCGACCCAGCAGGCAACCAAACCCACAGGAGACGGGCTTCACCAGCCCTCCCGAACATGGCCACCATCCGACACGTAGAAACCCTCAACACACACCACGAATCAGCGTGTGCAAGAACTACTTCAGAGGTCGCCCCTGCCACCATGGACGCAACTGCTTATATCGACACCCACCTCGCACTCGGGCACAGACCCATATCGCCGCAACGAATGATAATATACAAGCCATAAATGATGTGGAACAGGATTTTCGCTTCGGGCAGGACGAGATGTGATGCCTCGTTCGCCATGCCCCTACGTCAGCCATCACACCTTCAACTTTCAAGGACTCGCTCATCATTCACCGCTCGTCCAGTTCACCTTCAACTTCAGGGACAGCACCTTCTCTGACCTCGCAATGCTAGACTCTGGATGCTGCACCTGCATCGTACCAATATCTCAGTTACCCAGAGAAGCTAAAAAACTCATGACCCGCTCCGACGTCGTAGTAAAAGGAATCAACGGCAGCACCACCGCCCTCAGCGAACTGACTTGCGACATCACCATCGGCAGTCGAGACTCACCCACATTCAAAAAGGTTAACATGCTGGTAACTACCCAAACCACACCAATCCTGATCGGCCAAAATATCCTACGTCACAACACGCTCGATTCCTATCTAATCGACAACCAAAATGCGACTATAGAATTCAGACGCACACTTTCCTCAGGATACACAACACACACAGCCGCAATCATATCACCATCATCGTCAACCAACGATCCAGCATATGGCGCACAAACTGACATCATCCAGAACCAGCCTACTATGGAACTACAGCCCAACATCCATGGATCCGGTCATAAGCGAATAAACACACGGGCTGCACCATGCATACATAAAAGAAATGTTCATAAATACCTGACCTGTTTTTTACGTTTGTCCACGAAAAATGGAAGTTTGTTATCAATTTGGTTGAAGAAAAGAAAGTTTAAAAAAAATGGAAAAAAAATAATGATAGGTAACAGGTGGGAAGTTTATCTAAGGATATACAGGCAATCCATTAATACGAAAATGAACCCAAATGACAATTCCAGAATTGAAAAAAAATAGCCAGGTGGGAAGTTTATCTAAGATGATGATTAATAATAAAATGGCTTTTTTTTGAGATAAAAAAGATTTTTGTTATCAAGCTCCGAGCGAAAGAAAAAAAGTGAAATATTTTTATTAGTTCACGTTAACGCCACCCAGTCTGAGAAATCCGTTTCTTAGATCGTATCCAATTAGCGATAAACTGTTTGACAAATACCGCGTGTAAAAAAAAACCGGGATCGTCATTTCGGTCACGTACAAAAAAAAGGACAATTTAAATTTTTATTTTTTAAGCAAGGTGTTTCTTCCCCAGAACAAAGCCACGGATTGTCCACGCCCGATTAAAACGTCACGAAGGAAGGATGGGATCACCAGAGCCTCATTGGCACGAAGGCGGTCACATGATACATGAAGGAGGAAAAGACACCCGGACCAGGATCCCATTGGCCGAGAGCGGTCACGTGATGTGCGAGGGAGGAGGAAAGATGCCCGACGAGGGACCCCATTTGTCGAGAGCGGTCACCTGACATACGAAGGACCAGGGAAGCGTGTATACGCCCCCCCGAGACAGAATAAGGAAGTAGGAGTGAAAGTAATTACCGAAAATGGAAAATCCCTAACCAGAAATAATAAGTATTTAGAATTATCAAGAAAACCCTGGCGCCGACAGACCCACCCCAGTTTTTGACTGCATCAATAAAAGCGAGACCCCAATCGACAGAAATGAGTTTGCAGCGCGGACGGCGAGAGAGATTGCAGCGCGGACGACGATGGAGTTTGAGCGCGGGCGGCGGGCCGGTTCATTCGCCTTGCGGGCAAGAGAAGCCAAGTGAAGCAGTCCGTTTGGCCTAAGAGGAGAAGTTGAATCAAACCAAGCCGAAGTGAAGAAATTCGTCAACCCAAGCCGAAAGTTGGAATCAGTCCAACAAGCCGAAGAGAAGAAGTTAATTCGCGCACTGACGGCGGATATGAGTGACCAATAATTCACACTGAAGAAGAGAAGATCAGTTACATTCGCGGATTGACGGCGGAGATGAAGAAGAATGATTCAGACTCTGAAGAAACCGTTTTTTTTAGATAGCAACCAAGGACGGCGAGAGAGGACTCTTCTTCAACCAAGAACAAGTGAATGAAGAGGTAGAAATCAGACCCACAGAAATAACCAAACCACACCCCAAAGAAATGCAACATTTCTAGAGAGCAGACAACTCGAAGCCTTAAAGTTGACTGGTAAAAGCATGGTGCCACAATCTACAGAACGGGTCGGGAAGTAGGAATAATCCTGTGTACCAAGCAGTTAGATATAAAAGTTGTTACCTTTTTCTTGAACCCTTTTTTACCTTGTGAGTTTTATTTTTTCTTTTTGTTATTATCACCCCCCGTTGGACTCAACTTGCATACGGCCCAATCCCTGTTTGATCCCGTCTGTCTAAGATCTAATCACAAACGTGGGTAGGCAGACCGGAGATCAGTGCAGTTACCCTGGTAACCAGGCGTTGGAAGCAGGTTGGGAACGACGAGGCTGGTATTCATCTAACCAAAGGGTTAGAACGTCACACTTGGAGCAGCGAGGAGCGAACAGCTGGCGCCGCGAACGGGATCGAACGACACAGTCGACGCTGCGACCAGGGGGGGACGACGTCACATCACCTTTTCTTACAGATCAAGCGCCCTCAGTACTGCCTCAATGTCGCTGGAGGACGACACGAAAGCAGATACGTCATCGGCATACGCAGAAAACCTGACTCGAGCTCCTCCTGGAACAGCAATTCCGCGTATGGCCGGACTGCACCCCCTGTCCCTCAGCCAGTGAAGGAGAGGCTCAACGCAAAAAGTAGCTATAGAATCTGTGAAATTTAAATCCCGTTTCAATTTACGACCTACTTCATTATTGTTATTTTTTCTGTTTTCCTTTTATTTGACTAATTGTATCATCCAGTTCTTTTTTTTATTAGTAAGCCAAAATTTTTTTACTTGTGTGATGAATTCTCATTGAAAAGTCCTCTTCCACCTTCTTTAATAGGTATGCATTTTGCCATCTGCATCAGCCTTCAGTTGATGCATGCTATGTTTATAAATAAACTTTCTTGTCTTAATCAATCTATTCATCTGCTGTCATTTTGAGGCCAATTCAAAAAATCGGCAAACTGTATTAACCACTATTTGCACGACTGTTAATGGCTTAATATTGTCGGAAATTTCTATAGTATAATTTTCCGTATAAAACAGCATTTATGGCGAATTACTTCACCCTAAATTACTCAGAGTTACTTATAAGTTTCTAAAATTGATAATTTCACCAAGGTCTAAGCTAATAGATGATATTCCTTGTAGTGAATTCGTGGCTTTAATACATTTATTCAAACCGAAGTCTGGTTCTAAGGATTATTTATGTTTCTGCAAGAGCGTACTGGTCGAAAAACTAAAATATTTTGTTCAACCAGTTTGACGTTCTGAACTCTAAAACAAGTTTGAATGATTTGCTCAGAAATTCTCATTCAATTCAACGCTCGACTCTTCTGGTGTACCCACACACGATTCCTCCTTAGAACTGGAGGCTTTTTTGAGCGAGTTGCACATAACCCAGGATCGTTATTGGACACTATCTCTAAATTAGTCCCCACAAAGCAAGTGGTGGAGACGGGATACCAACTATTTTCCAAAGATATGTGTTCCTGAACTGACCACTGACCGCTAAAATTATAAACTAAATCAAAGAATCTATTTCTTCCAGCCTGTTGGAAATCTTCATCTATTGTTCCTTGTCTTTATGAACTCTATATACATATACACACCCTTCTAATTACCTTCCTGCAGATGGAGTCTACTTCCACTTTTTAACAAAGTCCTCGAAGCTATTTATTCAAATGTGAAAACGAATTAAGCATCTTATATCCCATAAATATTCATCTCCGGTTCAATCAAATGGTTTCCGGACATGCTCGTTCTATAATTTCTGTGAATCCTGAAATTGTTTTTTTATAATGTTTCTAAAATGAAAGAAGCTCCCACGTTTGCTCTAGATATCTCCAAACTTTGACAGGGTTTCAACCATGCATGTTCGCAAAAGGCTCAAAATTTCTGGTCGATTGTTTGAAAAAGAAAAACAAACATTCCTAACAAACCGTTGAATTGAAGATCAATGTCAAATGTTTGGAAAATAAAAAAAATATATCCCAAACTCAGGCTCTATCCTTGGCCCTATATATATTATATATATTCATAACGATAAAATTATAGATTTTCCCCATTTAAAAAAAAATTCGGACGTCATGGCTATTTAAAGTGCCTCAAAAACAAATGTTCAGTCGCTGAAAAACTAACCTCCACGTTTGAAATAAAATGGAAAAAAAATCAAAAAGGAATTTACCAGGAATTGGCCGGTTAACTTTAATGTTTCAAAAACAAATTGCTCTCTAAATATATACACACACACACAGAGAACCATCTATATATACTCAACGATATATATCTTTGTGTGTTCTCGGTCTCACATTGTCTGTGTGATCTATAGATGAAATAAATATATTGAGTCAATAGATTCCTCAACCACAACGAAACATTGGCTCCTCAATTCCACGCCAGGAATTTTTCAGTCGCCGGATTCGATCCTTCAAATCTCCAAATGTCCATTCGACCTTGTTTGGAGTATTTACCGTATATGGTCTGAAGAACTTCTTCTTTCCAAATCCACCAAAAAAAAACTAGAGAGGATATGCAAAGTAATTGGCAAATATTATTTCGTCTGCAACCGCTTGTATCGCCTGCCCCTTCTTTTTCTTTTTATTGAAATTTAAATTTCACGGTTACACTAAGACAGATGAATGTAATATACAACCAGGCTAACTATAAGTTTTCAATGTTTGAAACTGTTAAATGCAACCGTCTCTTATATTGCAATGGCTTCATCTTAGTAATTCTCGCCTGACAGAAAAAGTCCCATTTTCCAAATGCAGAAACAGTTCTAACTATTCAAATTAATGTCAATCTTAGTAAAATTGCCTGATCTATCCCCTCATCCTTGTTTTCATCCTTTTTCTATTGTTAAATTTGCTTATGCTCCAATTTTTCTGTTTATTAATGCAGCCTTTATTTCCTGCATTAAAATTGGGGTGAAAAGACTTAACAAAATATGATCAATGAAGACATTTTAGTTTTTTTAGTTCTTCCAGCGGTCATTCGTGGAAAAAACTTTAAGTCATCCATTTTTAATAGTTTATTTTGATTTCAGATATTTTAAAAATTCAGATCCTGTTAAGTTCGGGATGTTTAAAATGCTTTAGTGATATATAAATTATTAACTTATTATTATTAAATTATATTATTAAAATTCCTTTGTTTTTCTAACGTGGAATCATTTCCTTCATAAAGTAAAGGGAAATCAAAGTCTAGAAATTGTTATGATATATTCCAGTTGAAAAAATTACATTAAAAAAGCTGTAAAAAAAAACAATTCCTCTAGAAAATGATTTTTTATTTCTTTCAGGCATGGGGCCAAATACATTCAATTTGGTCTACTAGAATCTTTTAAACACCAAACAATCCAATATCAAATTAAACAAGGATTAATTATATTCCCATGGGCCATATTATCGAGATTTCGATAGCAAGCTCCATGTATATTGTAGCTTTTTGAAAATCTTGAAAATTAATTGCAGTCTGCAGAACTGACATATCAACAAGGTGGTATTATTTCTGTGTGGAAAAATGTATGCATTATAATGTCAAAAGTTGAAACAAAATTTAGCTGTCAGTCTTTCTTCTGAAATAAAATATGGTTTTCTCCTTTCTCCTATTTCCGGGTCTGTTTCTCTTTGTCCTTTTTACTTTCAGATCAGTTTGTTTCCCATAGCAGTATTTTTTTTTGATTTATTCCAGTGTAATGTTGGCATTCGTTATTCAGATTTGGTCAGCTTGTCTTATATTCAGAGCCAATGCAGAATTCATTATTCAGATCCATCCTCCATTCTGTATCACATATGGTTTTTATTAGGTCACTGATAAACACCCCAGAAAAAAACGCCTATGCAATTGAACTATACAAAACTCTAAAAACGAGTTGATTGCAACACTATCGTAGACAAAGGTTTTGAACTGCAAAAAAAAATCCGTTATTCGCACAAGACTTGAAATAAAAAGAAGTCTGTGATTGGAATTTGCATGAGTTGAGAACATCATTCAAAAACAGTTCAGAAATTCACAGAAATTACAAAATTTCATACCCAGTCCGACTTCTTCAAGTTTTGTTACCAAACTGACTTCAGTTGATTTTCCCAACTCAAAGTTCATACTTGGTCATGTGATTCTGTACATGTCTGAGAAACTATTTTTAGCTTCTGCTCAGGCCTGTTTGACCTAATTGTTTTTGTAGTCAGTAACTACTATTACATATTTAAAGAGAGAGGGGGAGTTCACATGTTACATTATTAGAGAGATGGGAAAGAGAGATGAGTCACTAAGCGTGAAGTGTGTGTGGTTATAGGTTTTGGGCTGCATTAAAAACATAACAGTACATAACCAAATAGTAAATTCTTGTTTGTTTCTTATCTGCAGTAAGAATATAAATTAATCACGATATTTCACTAAAAAAAACTTGTTTACCTTTGTGAAGTTGACAATACTTATGAAATAGTTTGCTAATATGATGTCTTATTTCTTATTTTCTAATTTTACAAAATGTCAGAAATATTTAGCAACAAGTAAAACCACAATTATTATTTATATATATATATATATCATTATTTAGTGATTTTCTTCTATTACTTATCTATTATTTCTATTGATTTTCTTCTATTACTTATCATTTAAACATATGTTATAATAATAATTATAATTGGCATATCTGACATCCATTATATATATATATATATATATATATATATATATATATACTAGCAGTAGAGCCCGGCGTTGCCTGGATGTAACAGTAAGAGATAGATCAAGTATCGACCATCATAAAGACTGAAAATAAAATTGACAAAGATTATTGTTTAAGGTTGACAAATGTCTTAATTAGTTTTTTTTTTTTTTTTTTTTACGAATTGGTCAAACCCAAATTCAAACAAAAACATTGTTTACAATCGTTATGAGTCTATCGATTGCTGAATAGAATTTTATTATAAACAATTGTCTTTATAAACGGAATTTTTAAAGCATTCTGAATGTAAATAAAGAAAAAAAAAATTGCAAGACAATAAGAAATACTACCTACCGAAAAAAAGTGGATGTTTGTTTTATCGGCTGAAAATGTAAGAAATCCGATCCCATATATAAAGGAACACACACACACACACACACACACACACATAAACAACCTGGGTTTTTAACCTAAGTCACCCATGGAATCGCTAAAACATAGAGCATAGTCTGATGAAAAAAGACGCCAAAGTTTATGAAAACAAAATTTTATCATCAAAATGCTTATTTTTTTATGAAGAGGATAGACTAAATTTTTTTAATTATTTTTTAAAATTTTTCCATCTTTTAGAATATTCTAAATTTTGATTTAAAAACCTTGTTTCTCTTTGTCGCAACAAGGGGTAGTTAAATAACATAGATAATTTTTAGTGCATTTTTTTGTATTTACACACATTAATTTGGAAAATCTTGCAAAAAAAAATAATTGTCAGATGTTAATGAAACTTTCAGAAACTATTCACAGATGATCGAAATTATTATAAATATTTTTTTTATTAAAGTCATGGCAGAAATATTTTTTTTATATTTATTAACACCCCATAACTAATTTTATGAAAAACTCTAGAAATTCAAGACCATCGGTTTTAGTGATTACAATAGTTAAAAAGCACAAGGCTTTGAAGAATGCAAATCATGTTTTTTTTTTTTTTTAACAACGTACCTGAAAAAATCAGCTGTGAATTGTAACATACAAAACTCAATAAAACAAATATATTATTTAGTTTCAAATGCTTTTATTTGTTTTAATTTGTTTTTATGAATATGGACAATATTTTCTGAAAGCAAAAATTTTTTTCAATGAAAATTGAATTTTTAATACAATTATTTCTTATTTCTTTAATTTTAAAAAAGATTTTTAAAAATGTTTAAATTGAATTTTAAAAATATTTTAACATTAGTTAAAAAGCAACATCAACCTTTCAAAATGTCCCGTGTGAGATTGTCATTGTCTAGTGCTTTGAAAATTGTATAATTTGGACCAATCAGATTAGCCATGGTAATTAAGAAATGTAATTTTTGTGTTTATAGTCAGACAGTAATTATCAAGTACGGAAGACCAACCAGAATACAATTTAGTTGCATTATTTGAGTTCAGCATTGTTCTCCGCTGTTAACCCTTTACTTTTGCGAAACACGTATGGAGAAGTTAATTTGAGTTTTCAATTTCAACTGAGAAGGGTACCTACAAGTAACAGTATCATCTTATGAAATTTAACTACTGCTAAACTTTAATTTATATGATCTTATTTTATATTAATCTCAGTTATGACATTTTTTCCATAAATGAAATATCAAAATTAATAATAAAATGAATGGAAATACAAATAACACAGTAAAATATAATAAATGTACATAAAATTATAGTATTTTATGTACACTTCTGATAAAATTTCATAAGAAAGGTACCTAAATTAATTAGATACCTTTTTTCTTATGAAATTTAATCTCACTATTAACAGTCTTATTTTTTAATTTCTTTTATTTTTCCATAAAGCATCGTAAACGTAAAAATGAAAATAAGTACAAAAAAAAAAAAAAAAAAAAAAAAAAAATTAGAGCGCTGAAAGTTTTCCTTAAAAATAACAAGGTAAATAATTTGTTCACTTAAATAATTTCACTTCCTTCCATCCGTAGAAAGAATTCTCCTCCCGTAAGTTATCTAAACGTCATGAATGTGCCTTTCGTCAATCGTCAAGCGACGAAAGGTTATGACCTGCTTTGTTTTATTTTCAAATTACATTTTTTCGCGCAGAAGCTAAGTTAAGCTTGGTTCAAAATATTTTAAATAAACAGTATAATATCTGTTTTTATTAAAATCAGTTTTTAAAAATGATAATTGACTTTTAAAAAGAATATCAAAGTAAGATTTTAATCTTTTTATCAAATCTAAAAAATGATTGAAAATGATTATCTGCCCTTTTTTTGACCAAAAAAAAAAAAATTTTTAACGAAAATTTCAGACGTGCTAGGAACGATTAAAAAATGTAAAAAATACCCCAAAATACTTTGATCTTTCCTCTTGAATAATAATATGAACATTAGACAATAAAATTTTGTTTTCGTCAAGTTCGGCGTCTTTTTCATCATGCTATGCTCTTTTGTTTACATTTTCGTGGGTGAGTTCTCCCCCTTTCATTCTCACGATGTGTCTTAATCGTGTTTTCAAATTGATTTTATTAAAAAACAACTGTATTTTTCCCATTTTCGGCCCCGTTAGAACCACCACAAGGTAATTTTATGTAATCCTGTGAAGTTTTGTTGAAATCAGCTAAAAAATGTAGGAAATTCGATCCAACATATAAACGTTACAGACACACACACACAACCTGCGTTTTATAATAAGTAAGATATACACACACACACACACATCCCACATTATGTCAGGCCACTTTACAACTGTTACTAGTACTATGTAACCCAGTACTATCTGCTGCATGGCTAGGTCATCAGCAATTAAACTGGTTCCTCCACCTGCCTTTTCTGGTGAGAAGGATAACTAGACACCCAGCAGGATTAAAAACAAAACCCATCAAGGAGGTGGATGAACCTTCTTACAGGGTTGATAACTATCTAACACAATAGTGTAGACTGGGCTCCATAGATATGTATGCATCACTGGACAGAGAGCTTCCTAGACTGAGGTCAATAGAGAGGGTGAAGGATTTCTCAAATGGAACATCCACATGCCCATGTCCAAGTTGAGTCTTCAAGCTTGGCTGTGGTTTGGCCTGGAGAGGAATGTGCTCTGCCAGGTCAACTTGTCCAAGTCAAACTATGCATGAATGGTTGCTACTGGCTTTCAACCCAGATATGTAGAAGGAACTGGTTAGGTGCTCAGTTGTGCAGCAACCCTATGACCACACCTCAACTGATAATGAAACAAAGATGTATTTCTTTATATTGTTTGTATGCTTTTCTTTTCTAATACTAATTTAATTGGCAATGTGCTACTTACTATCAGGTGATGCAGTAAAGAGCTTAACTGAGATACACAAACATAAAATTGATTTTTCTTAAATACCATATATTTCAAAAAATAAGTAAAAGAAAACTAACTGCAGATTCTTCACTAACAATACATTCATTGCAACAGCAAAATGAAAGTCTGATGTGGATAGTAAAATATACAAGATGGGAAGAATAATAGTTTCTATAAATCAATTATTTCATTCTAACAATAATTACATTTTAATTTTCTCACCTTCATACTAGAAGCCACAATATCAACAGTATCATTTTGTATACCAGTTACAAGAATAACTCCATTAGAGAAAGCAAAATTTAAGCCTTTTGTTCTTAAAACATATTTACCATATTTGTGCAACTGTTTCAACATAATGCAGTTTCATATTGTTTTCTGTGGTTACTCGATTAACTCATCCAATTTGTATTCGATATAATACAACAAATAAAAATGAATCAAAACATTTCTTATCATTAATTCTATTTGAAATTTTATTGAGTTATTTTGTTAAAACAGATTATATAATCAGCATTGCTGATTAACTTAATTTTTACAACAAAGAACACTGTCATCATTAGTGATAATAGTTTTAACAATACCAAAAACAAACACCTGACTTTGACAGAAATTATGATTGCAAATCAGAGATATCTTGGCAGGGAGATTTTTCTATCTCAAATTTCTATATTTGCAATAAAGATGTAAACTCAGATTTACTTACCACTAACCAAAAATAGTTTTAAGCGAAATGAGTTCTAATCAATGATATGGGATATCACTGAATATATGAATTAATGGTAATTTAGTATCAATGACAGTTTTTGTATCATGAAAACACTTTTTCCAATCCATCCATACAGGTGTTTGCTTTTTCACATGTCTGTTTTCTTGCATTTATTTAAATTTTTAATTTATTTTTTTCCTGCATAATTTGTTCCCCTCATCACAAAGAAAATTTTATGAATTACGACAAAACTATTTCATTTGCATAAAAGAATATTTTACAGTAATTTTTCTAAAATTTACTTAGAATAAATGCACAGTAATTTAGCACAATTTACATATACACTATATTTTTGTTCAGGTAGCACTTTAATGCCTTCAAATTTATTCATTATACTAAATTTAATAAAAATACATACAATAAAAACATATTTTCTTAAAGTATTGGTTATATAAGGTTAAAGAAAATTTATTTTTAAATATAAATAAATTCTTGATTATTGTACTGCTGGTCTTCCGTATCTTTAGATTTTATTTTTACTTTTTCCCCACACTTTTTGGACAGGGGTAGAATTACACAATTTCTACTTATCCTTTGACCTCACAGCTCAATGAGTGATGAAAAAAATAGCAATGCTTTAATAATGTTTAAAAGTTTATTTATATATGGAAGTTATTTTTTCCTTTAATTTGGATTATCTTTAGCCTAAAAAGACAATCTGAATTTACATACAGAAATTAATTACTCTGAATTAAGAGAAAAATGAATAAACTTTCCTTTAGGTCATTATCTCACAAATAAAACCGGAATTTAGGTTAAAAAATCAAAGGCATTTTAAAATGTGTATTTAAGTGTGTTTTTTTTTTTATAAAGTCCATGTTTAATAATTATTCTTTTCATTATTTGACAAAAATAATTTTTATTATTAACTACTAAATCAATGAAAACAAATTCGAACAGGTATTGTAAACAAAGTTATCACTAGAATGAAAATTCTCAATTTATGTAAAGAACGAGCTTCAAACAATCCAATTCTGAAATGGTTATGTTCAAATCTTTTTAATAAATGATTTGAATTGAACCATTGCAACAAAATCGCATTTTCTTTTTTTTTCACATCAAAGGCTCACACTTTATAAGGCCTAGGGGACACTTAAGGTAGAGAGTTACATTTGGAGGCTATTTGTGTATATAGAAGTAGAAGACAACAGAATTTAGTGATCGGTGAAACATTCTGTTGAGAGTTGGTTCCACAAGTCAGTGGTTCATGGGAAAAAGCACACGAGTTGAACTTACTTCTCACCGATGGAATACAGAAGGAATGTGGGTGGTTCACTACTATGTCATGGCATGTTCTTGCTGTGAAGGTTTGCCTTGGTGGGACCAAACAATGTAGCTCATCCGAGCACTTTCTGTGGAAGCTAGTGGTAGAAGTGAGGTTTGCCACATCCCGCCTGTGGGAGTTATTAAATAAGTTTTAACTAATTTGTCACCCAACAAAGCTGAACTTTTTTTCAACTCTATCAAAAAGCTGGGAGTGTTATTTGGGCAGCTCCTGCACAAATACAACAACAGTACTCCATTTCTGGCCTGATCTGGCTCTTATAAACAACCTGCGGATAACAGGAGGAGTCATAAATATCTCTGGAGATGTACAACAACCAACCATCTCACTTAGTGATTGATTGCATAGATTGAGTACCACTTGAGGTCATGGGGTAAGTTTTAGGCCCAACAGTCTTTCAAGTCACGGTGCTTCATTGAGAAACCTCAGTTCATCAACATTGGTGGTAGTTCGGGGTCAGATTGAATGTAACCAAGAAACCCTTTTTTTGTATTGGTCTGTTTGTTGCAACTCAAAAAGAGTCCACTGAACTCAGTTCAGTCTCCAATCTCTAACCATCGAGAGTTCTAGAGGTGCACCCGTGTATAGTTGTATCATTGATATAGATGTTTATAGTCGTATCATCGGCATATTTTTGAATTTATGAACATACGAAAGTTTAATTAAAAAACGATTAAAAAAAATGATTAGAATACTTTCTGAATATGTCAGGTCACAAACAGGAAAGACAAACATTCCAACTTTTTAAATTTTGGTTCAATTTTGTAATATGTAATTTGCAAAGTTGACAATAACTAAAGAAAGAACGTAAAAATTTTCCTTTCACAGCTAGACCCACATAACCACAACTGAATCGAATCATCTCCTTTTTTTTTTTTTTTTTTTTAAAAAAAAAAAAAATAGCAAATAATTGCTCATCATAAAGTTTTAAAGATATGTTCTCAGTTCTGTTAACATAACTGATCATATTCTTTTTTTAATCATTTCATAAAGAAATACTTTTAATTTTCGACTGAAACGGATTGATTTCTAAAAGAAATATATTTTATTTTTACGTTTTATTTCTTTACCTCATCAAAAACAAAATATCACTTTCACTTCTTTTTTTTTTTAACTATGGATTTGCTTTTTTTACCTATTCTAACTACCAGGAAATTCCGTTATCAGCCTCAATTTTCTTTTTAAGAAATCGCTGCTTTAAATTAGAAAATAAGAGTGTTTCTATAGAAAATTCTAATTTTTCATTATTATCAAGATTTTCTCCGTTGAACAATGCATAGCATTTAAAAGACCAAAAATTAAAATAAAAAGTTAAAAACATTTAAAAAAATAAAAATCAATAAAGAATGCAAAAGTAAATTAATGCTAAAGTTGTATATTTATTTTTTTTTTTTAATTGAGTACAGTAACAAAATTATAATGATATATTTATTCTAAAATTGAATCATTTTCTTAATGGGGAGTTGAGATTTTTAATTAAAAAGTCACAAATCGTCAATTACAATTATTCTTTTTTTTAGGCACTAGATCATGAGTTAGAGAATATAAATTTGACAATATTTTTAATACTTGAAATGACAGCTAAAACAAAAGTTGCAGAAAAACTGTGTACAGTAATAGCAGCATAATCTAGATACGGAATTTTAATATCTTTACAGTTTTTTTTACAGTCGCTTATTTTATACTCACTGTTGTCGGCCATATTGTCCAATGCGTCGAAGTTTCAAGTTAACTGGAGTTATCTCCCTTACATTGTAACATTCTTCAATACAGTGAATTTATTGTAATTTTAAGAATGTAATTAAGTGATGAATAACTAACTTAGAAAAATCGACTTGGCTTTTATTTTAGTCTTATTAAAGCAATTCATGTTATATAATTAGTAGTGTGTAACAAACTGAAAATCCACAAGTATAACATTTTGATTTCCCATTTTTTAATAATTTATTACGTTAAAAACTACTTGAAAATTGAGTAAAAAAGTCTGCTGCAATAGAAATAAGTCAGACACTATATTTTCATTATTTCCTACTACTTCCATTGCAAAATCATCAGTATTCTTCCCTGGCATGATTTAAGTAAAGCTT
>CAHIKZ030001534.1:402500-475698 GCA_903632075.3 Acanthosepion pharaonis | reverse complement strand
GGTTAAATCAGCAAAATATGGTGGGTATGGCAGATCCCCCAAAGTGTTCTCTTGCTTGTTTGTTCATGTTAGCGAAGTCGAGGCTAGCATTGTCATGTAAAATAATCACAATATATCGTCGATCAGATAATTTCGGTTGAATTGCAGCACTAAGTTTGTTCATTTTTTTCAACATTCAGCTTAGCATTTATCGTTGTAAATATTTTTGTGTCATTCTCAATCAAATGCCTAATGTGCGGTTTTTTCTGATCAAAGTGAACATGTTGGTCATGCCGTAGAGAATCTGTGAGTTCGAATTTACACTCCTTAAAACGGGAAAAAAAAACATTTCTATGCTATTCTCTAGGTAATGAAATCATCTTCGTAGACAGTTTGCTTAACGTTAGAAAAACGGACGAATATATGCAATCAGTGGGAATGTATTTAATCTTTAAGTATGGGAATTCTTGTATACGTGAACAATAATATTCAATTTTTGAAGGAATGTCGACTTTTTATTTTTTTAAACATTTCATCCCAAGCAAGGCGGGATGTCACTAGCACGCAAAGGGTTACAGAGAGTGGCAGTATGAATAAAGAGGAGTGACAGAGGAAAGTATGAAGAGAAGGACGGGGAAAAGATCAAGGCATCTGGAGATGTTGATTGACACTGCATTTGAATATCTGGAGATTATAGCTATCAGGGAAGCAAGTAAAGGGAAGGAATTCCACAAACAGTGCTGTGGATGAACGTACTGCAAGGCGTTGGTTTCAAAAATTCAAGTCGGGAGATTTGTCTCTCCATGATGAGCCTCGCAGTGGACGACCACAGGTCTTGAATGACGGAGTCCTGAAGGCAGCCATTGAAGAGGACAGTAGTCAAACGTGTGGTGAACTTGCAAGACAGTTCAACGTTTCCGATGAAACAGTTAGACTTCACCTGCACCGCCTAGGTAAGACGTACAAACTGAGCAAGTGGGTTCCGCAAACGCTGTTGGAGGTCCACAAGGACAACGAGTGGCAGCCTGCGTATCGCTGCTTTCTCGCCACCGTACCGCATCCTTATTCAATCGAGTGCTTACCAGTGATGAAAAGTGGGTTCTGTACGAAACTCCCAAGCGTTCCAGACATTGGTTGTCTCCTCAGGATGCTGTCCCTCACCCGCAAGGCCGCCTATGCACCCACGCAAGATTATGCTTTGTGTCTGGTGGACAGGTCGTCAAGTGGTTCATTATGAACTGCTACCAACAGGCCAAACGGTCACTGGAGATCTATACTCGCAGCAATTGAAACGTGTGCAACAGGCATTGCGCCAGAAGGAGCCAGCACTGGTGAATCGCAAAGGTGTGCTTTTCCTCCATGACAACGCCAGGCCGCATGTCGCGCGAGTGGTCAGGGATACCATACAAAAACTTGGGTGGGAGACTTTGTGCCATCCACCTTATTCACCTGACCTTGCGCCATCCGATTACCACCTCTTCCACTCCCTGGATAATCATCTTCGTGGGAAATCCTTCACCAATGAAGCAGACTTGCGCAAAGCCCTCACGTCACTTCTTTGCCCTCCGAGTTCTACCGCAAGGGCATTGAACAGCTGGAGACACGTTGGCAGAAGGTGCTGGATGCCGATGGCGATTACTTCGAAGACTATATATAAGTTACACATACTGTGAAGCGTTTTTTTTTTTCTTTAAAAACGGACAGAACTTTTATGGTTACCTTGTATATATATATATATTTATATATATATATATATATATATATATATAATATGTTGCCTATGTGTGTTTGACAAGTATAAACATTTTGAAAATTACAGACAGTGACGAGTACACGAACAAACAAAGAACATTAAGATATTGTTTGGGTTTTGTTTATATATAATTTGGATATAAACACACACACATATTTATTCAAAAATTGGAAAAATATATATATATATATATATATATATATATATATATATATATATATATATAATTTATATATATTTGTATATTTCTTATATATTACACATTTCAATTTATTTTATATTTTCTTGAGAGATTAAAAAACTCTTTGTAAAAAAATTTTAAATTTAAATACTTTCTATCCCTATATGTGTTCTATAGACATATTATATAACATATATACCATACACACACACACACACATATATATATATATATATATATATATATATATATAATATTCTGTATATTTATTCAAAAAGGAAATATATATATATATATATAAATATCAAAATAAATTTAAGTTCTTAATAACATTTGTCCTTTTGCTTCCTAATTTAGAAGATCATTAATTTTTACTTTCAAGCTCGCCAGGCCGGTTGAAAATGCACATTGAATAGATTTCAACAGAATTTTCTGTGTATACGGAACGTCAAAAAATATCAAATTTCAAAAACAAAATATATTTTATATATGGGATGAATTGTATTTACATCTATCAATCCATCAAAATACTGATATATATTTCATATGAAAATATATTTGTCAATATGATTCATATAAGGATACTATAAAATCCATTTTAATTCAATTGTTAAGTTCAAATATTTTTCCTTATAATGAAATTTATATATATTAATTATTATATATATATATATATATATATATATATATATATATATATATATATATATATATATATATATATTAAAAGATAATCATTACTTAAAAGGATCACTTCTCAAAATTCTCTGTTAATATTTAAAGATCCTCCTCCTCATATTTATTGAACAAATTCTGTTTTATTTCCGGAATTAAACACTGTTTTCTTTTATTTGCATTCATAGGTCTATAAATAAATCTATTTATATTAAAGATGTAATAAATATATAATATTATGTTATATATTTTATATATATATATATATATATATATATATATAAAAAATTTAAAAAAATTATATATTTTATCCTTACTCTGTATTTGATAGAAATTGAGTTCTAAAGGATTAGAAATGAAAATTTTTTTCTTTTTTTTTTAATGTATAGAATTTTTAATATTCTTTTTGATATTTTTCATATTTCCTCCATCATTAAAATACAAATGTATATATATGTGTTTGCAGTTTTTTTTAAATGTGTTTTCCAACTGATTTAACATTTTTTAAAAATAAAATATATAAAATATATATATATATATATATATATATATATATATATATATATAAACTATATGTACTAACAATGTATTCTTTATATACAGATTATCTTTTTATTACACTTTTGTTTCAAATTTCGCAAATAATCTTGTTCAAAATTCTTTTAACGCATAAGGCATTGTCCTAGATCTTAAACAATATATACTTATATATATATAATTCGATTTACCTTTACGCATTCAAATAAAACATAAAATCCTTTAACAAAAGCATAAATTTTCATTTATATATATATATATATATATATATAAATCGATATTATATAATCTTTATTATATATTGACAATAAAAAGAGATGGATAATGCAAAAAATATTTAATGGAAATGATTTTTTTTTGCTGGGGGCCAGTTTTCATTGACAATAATGATGTCAGTATATAGAATGCTTCATATATATCCAAATAATTTAATTTTTATAGCTATAGCATAACAACAAAATAAGTAAAATAAATTCAAAAAATTTTTCGAATGTTGTAAAGTACTAGAAGTCAAGAATACTCAAAACACTACTATAATTATGGCTATTTTTAGATAGATTTGAAATTAGTGTAACTTTTTCTTCAACTGGGATTTGGAATAGTATTAAAATAATTTTTTCAATGATAGTTCCTCAGCAAACCTTGATTTAAAGGAATAAATTAAAAGTATTATTAAGTGGAAGAAAAATATATTTTTGCGTGGACATTTCAACAGAAATGCAATGGTCAGTGTTTGAAAGCGGCAAAGTTTTGTTGAACTGCTTCATTTCAAAATAGCCTAGCTGAATGTATTTATTGATATCACCCAATAAGAGAAGGCATTTTAATAGAATTTCATCAAATTTTCTACTATAAAAGGTTTATATTTATTAAATTCAGCAATTTTTAAAGTGCGATTTATTATTGAATGTTAATGATCTCAAGACGGATAGGCATTGTTACAAAATCAACGTAAAAACCTAAGTTCATCATCAAACTTAATAATTAGATTGATTCAGATATATAAAATTGCCTTGCAGTTTAATGACGTTTTATTTAAAAAAATTTTAATTTCAAATGTATGAAATTTAATATAACCAGTAAATTCGACTGGACGATAAGATGTAAAATACACGACGAAGATCTGGCCAGCAAAAAGGGTCAAGAAAGGAAGTACAGATTTGTTTTTTATTTAAAATTTTGGGGCATGCATATTAAAATGGCATCAAAAAATGGTCCGTTAAAATTCATTGAGCAGGAAAATGTACCATCAACGTAACAGAGCATGATCCAAACGTCAGGTTTAAAGGTTTCGATAACAGTGTTCTCATTTTGATATTGAATTACAAAGATATTTGCTAAAATAAATTTAAAAAAAACCCATTTTAATAAACGTGCCTATATATGTCTATATAACTAAATTCGATACATCGTCTAAATTTATCACTTCGACAAAACGTCCTCAAAATTAAATGACAACTTCTACGATATATGGTATCATCGTCATTGATAATGTCATGACAGGAACGCAGGTAACTAGACTGGAAATATCGTTTAACACATTTTTTTTATATATATATATATAATATAAATCAAATAATATAAAGATAATAAATGTGTGTATTTTATACAAACACACACAGAGGAGCATCGACAAATATATATTATATATATATATATATATATATATATATATATAATATATATATATATATATATATATTTATATATATATATATATATAACCGGTTATATATATATAAAAATATTATATTTAATCTAAAATTTCATGAATGAAATAAAAATTTTTGCCTGTGTATTCTTCTTTCTGTCTCCACATCTCTGTCTATCTATCTATCTATCTATCTCTCTCTCTCTCTATATATATATATATATATATATATATATATATATTGAAATAATATTGAGTTTTCTGTATTCTGTTGATTTTTCTTCTATTCATTCAGGAGAATTTTATCTCAAAATTATCTCAAAATTAAAAAAATTTCTAATATTTGTATATCCTTGCTTGAACCGGCTTTTTTTTTCTATCAGACAAGGATGGAATCACAGCTTTCAATTTTCAATTGAGTACAAATCATTGCGCTTTGGGGGCACAGTTCTGAAAGAAGAAGATATAGATGATTATAGTGACTCTCGGAATTTAAATGAAAATCGAGTTAATTTTACATTTTAGTCATAAATTTGATAAATTTAAAATAATAATAATGAGGAAAGGAAAATAACATATATATATATTGATTAAAATCTTAGTTTTAAAACAGTGAATCATTAAATTTTCATATCTATTGAGCATCCAGCCAATAAGATTATCGGAAATAGCAAGTCAAAGGACTCAACATTTTTTGCAACCTTTTTTGGAATAAATAATCGCCTATGTCCTTATCAACTCTATCGAAATATTGATCATTTGTTAAAATATATAATAAAATAACCTATATTTCTAATGGAAATTCCAAAATATTTAATCATTAAATGACCCATTCTTTGCATAATTCTGAAAATTTATATTGAGTAACTTAAAAATAAAAAATTTTAAATTCCAAGATGAAATAGTTTTATTCGTCTGATTTTAACATTTTTAAACCTTCCAAATAATGTTTTGTCAAAAAAACTTTGATAAATAAAATATACATTTTATATTCGATATGTTAATTAAATGATTTTTTTTTATAATTATTTAATAAATATATATTTATTTGTTTTAAAAGAAGTATTTTATTATGGAAAATTTAAATTTTTATTCAATATTTCTCTGTACAAATAAAGACATCCCCACCAGAATCATTTTCATATTCAAACATTTTTCATTTTAGGATTTATATTTTTAAAAGATCTTTATTTTTACAAATTCTCGATTTAATAAAAACAAAATGCTGAAAAACAAAATTTTAAAAGTTAAAACCAGACGATTTCGGACCGTTTCGAACGAATCAAGATCATTCGTTAATGGGGTAATGGACAATTTTTTTAGTTAAATTCCGTTAATATTAACCATTTTTTTCCTCTTTGGGATCGTTAGAATGAGTTTTTTTATTTGATATTTTAATGTTTTGTGACGTCGTCCCCGGTCGCAGCGCCAACTGTGACGTCCTATCCTGGTCTACCACGGCACCAACTGTGACGTCCTCGCCGCAGCGCCAGCTGTTCGCTCCTCGCTGCTCCGTTCGGTCCGTGTCGCCGCTCCAAACGTGACGTCCGCCTGTCGCGTCAGTCGTGTTGTCTCGTCCTGTGACGACCAACTGGCTTGGTATCGGTCGCGGCACCCAAATGTGACGTTCTAACCTTTTGGTGATTCGGGTGGGAATCTGGTTAGATTTGATATCAACCTCGTCGTTCCCAAGTCGCTTCCAACGCCTGGACACCAAAGTAACTGCATTGATCTCCAGTCTGCCTACCCACGTTGTGAATTGATCTTAGGCAGACGAGATCAATCAGTGGTTGGGGCCGTAATGCAAATCGGGTTCAACGGGGTGATACCACACAAATATGCATAAAAGAAAATAAAATGAAAACTCAAAAGTTCAAAGTATCAAGTATCAAGAAAAAGATAACAAACTTTATGTCTAGTTGTTCGATACATAGGACTGCGTCTATCTCCCGACCCGTTCTATGGATTGTGACACGTTGTTTTCCGTTAGGCGAGTTTTAACGCTTCAAGTTGTTTGCTCTTTAAGAAATTGGTTTTTCGGTGTGTCTTCGGACGAAAGTCGAAAAAAAACTTATTTTGGTGGTCTGGATCTAAGTCGCTCTTCAAAATAATTGTTCTTGGATTGAAGAGGAGTCCGGAATTTGCGTGAATCTTGGTCAGCTATCTGCGAGGCGGAACTTCAACTCCACTGGAAACTGGAGCTCTGAAACTCAACTGGAACTCTCGGAACTCTGCCTGCCAGGGCTGAACTCAAACTGATTTCTGCTCGTTGCGGCTTCGCTTATATGGACGCCGACCAAAACCGGGGTGGGTTTGTCGGCGTCGGGGGTTCCTCGATAATTCTAAATACATATCCACCTCTTTTTATTTCTGGTTAGGAATTTTCCATTTTTCCATTTTTGGGAACCTTTTCTTACTCCCACCTTCTCACCATACTTCAGAGGGGCGTGAACTGCTGCCCTCCCCACTTCTTCGTAGCAGCTTCTCATACCTATCCCTCTGGATGGGCGGCGACAGCCTCCTTCGTGCGTCACGTGATCACCACTCGACCAATGATGTCCCAGTCGGGCGTGGACGAATCCGCGGCTTTGTTTCAGGAAAAAAAATATCTTGCTTAACTAAAAAAAAAATTATCTTTTTTTTTCCTTTTCTTCCTCTTAATCGCAGTTATCATTTTCTCTAGCCGCAAACAGGACAATATGAACGACGGTGGTCATAACTCTTGTTCTACACCTGGTCTTCGTCAATCATCTTATCGCTAATTATCAGAATGGGTGGTCTTTTTAACACGGCCAAACGTCGCCCCGAAAAGAAACATTTCTAAGTTCCCATTCATTTCCTTTCGGTACATATTTCTGATAACATAATTTTATTATCGCAGGCTAAAGATGTTCCGTCGAAAAAAAATCGGTCAGTGGACACATCGTGTGCGGCTTTTGATACAATTATTTTTCATATCTATCCAAAAGCCCTTTAGTCCACCTGTTTTTTGTCACTTATCGAAATAACATTTTCATTTGGATTTTTCTTTTGGCCAGTCGGTCTGTGGTTTGATAATCAGATAAGCAGTTTGTTTGTTTATCCCAGATAACACAGCCGTCGCCAAAACACATTGTGATTCCTTTATTCTGCTTACTTCCACGCTTTGAAATTTTTCCTGTCATTGTAATGACACTTAAATTTGCCTCATTTGTTACTTATCAAAATATCCTTTATCCATTGTCTCTTAGCCGTGTGTGGAATGCTTATCATCCACGCTTTGGGTCTTTTTAATGCAATTTTTTTTTTTTATTTTTTCTTCTTTTTCTTTTCTTTATTGTTTTCTCTTTCATAAAAATTTATTCTTCAAATATTCTGTCATGAACCTGTTGTGTTTTAATGGATCTGTTGCCTTTCTTTAGGTGAAACAAGTGTTTTTAACAAGTTTCACACACAAATTACACATAATATATATATATATATATATATATATATATATAAGAGAACCCTCAAAACTTCTTTATCGGTGGTTTAAAAAAATGAATAAAATGCCCAGCCACTGGGTGAACACTTGTAAATATTTTATATCTACTGTAAAACATTACATACCAATTATTTCTGAATTTTGATTCAAGAGCTCAAATGTATAAAAACTTATATATATTGTTCAAGAAATGAAGAATGTAAAGGACTAATATTTTTCAAAAAACAATGCAGGGATCAAAGGGTTAAATATGTTATATATTAAAATCTTAGCAACTGCTACAAGTTATTGCGAATTTCCACACTTTGTCTACTCCGTTTTTTGTAAATTTTTTTTTTAATCGTAATTAACTTCTGGAAAGAATATAAGAACCTTATTTCCTTTTATTTTCTGGAAGATGCTATTTAGCGTCTTTATTTTCCGGAATATTTATGGATAAATAGAAACAAATTTGTGAAATCACGAGAATCCATTAATAATATAACATAGATAACTACTTAATTAACTTCTTGCTATCATTGTTTTCCACAACGTCTTCTCATTTGTATTTTTTAGCAATATTATTTTCTTTCTTTTCTTTCTCTGGAATCCTGCGCTGCCAAACATTTACAAAGAAAATGTCTGTCTTACATTCACAATGTCTTATTAGAGTAAAATCTTCTAAGCCCTATTTCTTCATTGTAAAAAATGTTAGAAATAAAACTGATCAGACGTATTTTATGCATAAATGGATTTCATGTTTATCCGTCACATATAATTAAATCCTTGTGAAATGTTTAAACTCTCCTTACATACTGAACAACATCTAAATTACTTACACGTTGCATCCATATCTATAATTCTCAAAATGTGTATATGTGTGTGTATGTCTGTGTGTGTCTCTGTGTGAGATGGGATGTTGTTTATGGGTTTCCAAAGCTTTCCTCCGATTTCGATAATTTTTTTTGTTTCACAGACAAATCTTCAGCGCCGGTTTTGAGTTCAAATTGTTGGTGACATGGCTCTCTACTACTTCCTGTCCATTATAACTCTCAACAACGTCTTACTATTTACTATCTATTCTTGGATATAAGTCTTTCATAATAACTTTAATAAAAATAAATAGCTTAAATTACAATAATAATATTTATTATACATCAAAATAATAATACATATATATTATAAATATTATTATTAGTATCATAATTAATATAATTATAATTATAATTAATTATAATTAATTAACATATCTTGAAGAGAACCTGAAAATGTAATCTATATCTATAATTCTCAAAATTTGTGTGTGTGTGTGTGTGTGATCGGATGTTGTTTATGCGTTTCGGATGTTTTTTACTTATCCGATTTTATGGGATTTTTTTTTAAACATGATAGATAATTTTTCAGTTAAAGGTTTTGAGTCAAAATTGGCTGGAAAAATTAATTAACTTGAAGGCATATTAATCGAAAAAACTAATTTTTTTTTTTTTGCGCAAAAATCAAAGGCAAAATGTAATATCTGTAAAAAATTTTAGCGTGCTTTCAATTTTTCCTATTTTCAATCTAACGCAAATGATGTGCAATGAGGAGACGTTCATGTAGCATTTTCAGGGGTGATCAATGCCCGTTTCTACGAGGCAACAAGCATACAAAATAACATTTAAGAAATGTGGGGTTGACGATGCCTCCAGCAAGATAACTTTTGTCAGGGACATCCTATTTTCGTCATTTTCACTGTGAAACAAGCGCCCAATTTTAGCGAACCTAAAACAAGTTTTACAGTTGCATGACATCAGTGATGTGCCCTGTTACCTCAAGTTTTAGGCACCATTCTGCCCGCAGACGAGAAATCCTACTCATTATGCAACAATGTGTTCATTTACCAAGTTACCAATGTCTGTTCATGTTCTCTCAGTTTCATTCACCTAATGCATTTCCTAATATTACTTTTTCACACATAAATTTCCAGTCCTAGATTCTGCTGTGTGGGCGTGATTCACACCTCCACACGTTGCCCCTCGGTTGCTGTTGACCTTGATAATTGACGCTATTGGAACTCTGACAGAAAACACCCAAAAATGACTCACACTGGGATTGCAACTTGAACTGAGCTGCTTCAGAAAACAGCACGAATCTGTCAAGCTAGAATTCTGAAAAAAAAAAACACATTTTACTAATGTCGAGCGGTAATGATATGAGGGGACCCGTGGTCATTTGTTACGATTTGATTTGATTATTAAATTCTGGCCAAACATTTGCCTGAGGAAAAAGTAATTATTATTATTATTATGAGAAAAAAAGTACTTATTAGTTTTATTATATGAAAAAATAAAAAATGAAAAATTAATAATAATATTAATAATAATAATAATAATAATAATAATAATAATGATTATTATTATTATTATTATTATTTTATTTCCTTTGATTTCTGGTGTGTACACATTTCTTCCCGAGTCCCTCCCAGATACCTAAGGTTAGAAATGGCATCATGACATTTTCCACTGACTAATAATAAAAAAATGATACATAGATGAAACCCTTTGTAAGGTGAAGATTGTACTCGTGAGAACATTTTTTTTTGTATTTCTTTAAGGCATGGACTTCCAGGAATCCTTTCAATTAGTCTACTGGAACCTTTTCCAACCAATCTGAGGGTTCCAACTCAACTCTGATTGTTGATGTTCCCATGTGCCGCATTTTTAGATTTTGATTTCAAGGTCCTTGTATTTTGATATTATTATTATTATTATCATTTTTATCATTATTATTATTTTATATGAACCAACACCTCTGAAAATTTCAATGGATTCCTTAACTGAATTTTCTGATGAATCTGAATTTTTAAGTTAATGATTGAATAACATCCTCGCGAGTTCCACGACTATAAAATACCAGGAAAAATCCTCCTATTTCACCGAGAAATATCTAAGGTTAACAACTTCACTAATATATAAAAATAGCAATTCTAAATATGAATATAAAGGAAAAAGTTGATACAAATGAAAAGATTAAAAATTGATGAAAAGCAGACATTACCCGGAAATGTCATCGCCTCCTCCTCAATTTTTTCTTGAAATCAAATAGCACCTTCGACATATTTTTTCTTCCGATTTGTGGAGACGACATAGGATTCTCTACAGGTCTATGCTAACAATCATACAGGAATGGTCCGTTTTTTATCTGAGCTAATGTCAGTGTATAAGGTACAAGCTACCCAAGGAATGAACGAACATGCGTTATAATAATAATCATTTATTATTTGTAAACTGAGGCGTAAGGTGAAAAATCATCAACCAGGGATTTTTCTCAACCTCACACATTGATTTATTTATATTTATGTACAATTTACCTACTTATCAAATATGTTTTCGTATATTTAGTCATTTCGTTTTAGCGTTAGTTTCATGAACTTTTCTGTAAAATCATGAAATATTTATTATTTGATTTGATTTTTTTTCTTTCCGGTTAACACCTTTGACTAACACTTCATCTTTTTTTTTCTCACGTGCCAAAAACAGAAAGAGAGAAAAGCAGAATGGAAATTATAAAGAAAGAAACATAACAAACTAAATAAAAATAAGCAAAGTTTCCTATAGAAAAATCATTTAAATATAAAATACAAGTGTTCCAGAAATACATAGCAAATTATCTTGTTTGGAGCAGATGAAAAAATATTCCTAAATTCACGACTGAAAATATCAGATTGTCCAAATCAAATTTATTATCAACAAGGGACTTTTGTTTTTAGAAAATTCGACCTTGGGTGATCGCAATATCTACTCGGTAAATCCTAAGATATACCAAAGTAGATTTTGCACTCAGTGTCATATCAGAACATCAGCGTAGCCAAGTACATCAGAGACTCGACCTGGAAGGTGTGCTCCTAAACACCAGGTGCGGATTCGCGCCTCACTGATGTCCACTGGCTTCTCCCGACATGAACACACATGGTCGACACAACTACGCTGAAGATATTTATGCATAGGACAACCGGAAAACAGGAAGACATTTCTGCAAGCCACTTGGGATGGCAAAAACTATCTCTCTCATCATTACGATAAGAAATATGGGGAGTGAAAGTCCCCAAAGACACGCACGCTCTTTTGCCTATAATAACTGACGAAGTTCAGAGATCAATAAAAAAAAATAATTTTACGTATGGTAGATTAGGTCTCATGATTTTCTTAGTCATTACTACGATAAAGTTACAATAGGTATTCCCAAATAGGATTTGCAGTATGAGATTTCAAATAGATTCGCCACTAAATCCTTACCAAAGTTGTGGTGAACCAATCAGAAGACGGCTCAACAGACATAATGAAAATTTATGCGGGTGTAAGTATAAATAAACTGGTTATTGTGTAATAGAAATCCTATGTATGAATTCACTTGAAGAAAATATATATTACAGCGGATAATACACAAGGAAGCACTTTACTAAGAGAAGCGATTATAATATAAACATAACTACTTGCAATATAAAATATTGCATTTTGCAAAATATTTATAAAAAAATAAACGTTAGTGTTTGCTTATAGTTCATAAGTTTGTAATATAAATTTAATTCACTTTTAAGGTTTAAATATCCCGAAGTAGTGGAAAGTTTGGTTTTTTTCGCGCACTTTTGTATTGAACATTATATATATATATATATATATATATATATATATATATATATATATATAAAGAAGAAAGAGGTGCCGCAAACGTTTTTGGTTGTAATATTTTTTCTAAATAAATCCACATTACAACCAAAACGTTTGCGGCACCCTCTCTTCTTTTTTTTAATATACATTTTTCTCTCGTTGGAACCACTACAACCTCTTTCTTATATATATATATATATATATATATATATATATATATATATATATATATATATATATATATAATTCTATCTATATATTATATATATAATAGATAGATAGATAAAAAAACAAGAAATACTCTTTAACTCTCCGCAGGGAATTTCTTTCAGCAGGATTTTCCAGTTACAAGAAAAGGCTCTTTTATATTACAATCTTGTATAAGTAATAAACGCGGACTTACATCAAATCATCATAGATAATTGCAAAGCAATATTTTGAATATTTAACAAAACAAAATTTTGAATCTATACCTGAACCAGTAAAATTTTCAGCTTTTATTTGAGAGGAATATGATTGTAATAATCAACTACCACGAGTCACACTTTTTAAATATTTCCACATTTCATTATTTCATATATTAATGATATGACTGACATCGTACTTTTTAAGGTTACCCCGAAATTTATACCGATACCGTCTACAGTTTTTCTTATCTGAATGTTTCATTCAATGTTTCACAATTATTTTATTTTTATTTTTATTTTTTGCCACATTATTTTCTTATTTTCAGTTTAGACATACCAATCCGATAAGGAGTTTGCAGAATTATATAAAGTTCAGCACAATTTGCTCCATTAACGTAAAAACTTGTTCTTTAATGACCACCTCATTTCGAAACTTTTCTAAGAGTGTCATATATGAAGAAAAATATGCTCAAAGGTATCAACACTGTCAGCGGTATACAATCGCTTTCCGAGATCGATGGTTAAAATTGGATTCGAGCGAATGAAGACTTTAGCTCGAAGTGAAGACCATCATTCTTAGAACATCGAGGACAGACGCTACACAATCACAAAACAAGAAAATGTACCAAATAAGATAAACCAAATCAATTGAGGACTCCCAACAACAGCAACAACTAAAATGTATATCACATGTAACTCGAAGAGAAAATAATGACATAATCAAGAGATTGCAATTCCGTAAAAAAAAAGCCACCATCTATTCTGAAAAGAATCATAACAGCTACTGGTCAGGAAAACTTATTTTCCTGAACAATTGTTTAATAGAAAAGAATTATAAATTCCAAAGTAGTACGGGCTTCTCTGTCAAAGAATTCCAAATGTTTCCTTATAAGTAAAAGACTAATATCACGATTGTCATTATTAGTTTATCAAGTCCAACAGACACAGGTTTCCTCTTAGACATAAGAACGAGAAAGAGAGAGAGAGGGGGGAGAGAAAGAGGGGAAGACAGAGAGCGAAAGAGAGGAGAAGAGAGAATGGATTATGAGTTATTTGCCAAAATTAAATTACGACGAATGTAATCTTTTAATAGGTGGCAAGAAATGGACATTATGTCTGTTCGCACAGAGTAGCTTATCACACCAGACAAACAACAAAGCCTAGCAGAGACGTATAATTTTAGAATTAAACAAAAAATGAGGAAAAAGTAAAACTGACTTAAAATTGCATTAAACACTGAAGTGAAAGTTTCATAATTATTTTAACCCATTTCTTCCCGACGTTAGTTTAAACTGAAAACGTACTTTTATAATATGACCATTTACTTTATAGTTGGATGTCCACGTAATGGAATGATTAGAGGATTGCTACGATGAAGCGAAGAGTCTTGTCCAGTCAAGTTTCATTACATTCGCTTTTGTGTAGATAATCTTGGAAAAGTTATGAATCCAGGAATCTCCCTGCTAGGGGTTTATTAGTAGGGCAGACTAGGCTGCTCTTGCATTTCTGGAAAGAGGTCTAGAAGAAGAAAAGAACTGAATTCAAAACTGGATATAATCATGGTGACGTATAATATGCTATGAAACTGGTTCAAATATCATAAGATTTACTATGAATCTGTGACCAAGGCTACAGTCTGCGCTGATTGACGGTTGCATATAGTTGATATTTTCTTGATTTAGATGAATATCTGTAAACTTTCCAACATATAGGCAGTGAAATTTGCAAAATTATATTTTATATGTATAGTTTAGATGTATGGATATAAAAGAAGGAAATGATTTTCTTACGTGCAAAGATATATAATAGGTAATTAAAAAACCTTTTACTTACAAAATATCTACAGATGGTTGTGCAAATTTTTATATTGTAAATTTTGATATCCCAAAAACCCACGTTTCACGTGATTAAAAGAAATATTTTTTCTCAAGAATGTATCATTTCAGTTTTTCAATGTTAAATTTATTTTCTCAGAAACAGCATGCAGCAAGCAAACAGATTCATTTAAATTCACTTCTTTGCTGTGAAAAAAAATTAAAATTGTGGATTATTAAACATATCATAATCGCCATTGTCATAAATTAAGGAAATTAATTCTAGGTTTTCTTAGGTTGCATAAAATGTCTAACGTACTTATTTCCGAAATCTATTTCTTATCATCTTAAGGGCATAATCACCTAAAATAATAAAAGATTTCTTTGGATTGTAATTGTACAGGTCAGACTTTATTAACCCTGCGTTAGTCAGCATGGATTTCCGAAAATATATAGTCCGTTGTGGTGTTTAAACGCCACTATACAAAAACATTTATAAAGGTTGTTCCAATAAATTAGACCGATTTTAAGTATAAGCGCCTAGTGATTTTTTTTTCTTTTTCTTTCAGATTTAACAGCTTAAGTCTTTGGCAATTTCTACCATGGACAGAAAAACAATAAAACAACGTCTTAAAGTTATCGAAGCCTATTAGGAAAATGTACAAACAAACTGAAATGCAATGAGAAGTTCCCAGGTCGCATCATCCCTCAAAGCAGCGAACTTAATTGGCCATCAATTAACGCCTTGTAGTTTCTTCCTTTAATTATTTATCGAAATGAAAAGTATAATAAATTTTTGCATGAACATAAGGTGTAGCCGAAGGTGAAACACACCAATACAATACAATAATAGGGAAACGTTATTTTCACATAAAATAGCAACAATATATAGTTCCATGAATAGAAAGATAATACATTAGCTAAACTCATAAGCAGAAGGCTGTAAGTGCAATAATATATATATATATATATATATATATATATATATATATATATAACGAATTATTAACGAGCTGACCTTTTTCCATTTTGTCCCAAATCTACGCGTTGGAATTTAACGAAAATTTCACAAAAAGATGTTAATAGTTATATGCGCGTACTGTGTAAAACTCTAAAGTCCTGGGCAAGTTTAAATAAATCAGTCATTTGCATTTGTAACAGAATATCATGAATGTCGACTTCCCGAAGGTTTTGTCCACGGATTTATCTCGTGCTACCATTGATAATCGTGACGGTTGAAGCAAAGGCTGAGTCTTAAACTGACGACATCGTCATCAATGCTTGAGTTGCCAACAAGAAGGACTGGTAACATGATTTGGGCTGGCATTAATGGAGGTAGCATGGTTGTTCCGTGGATAGGGACAGATGAAATTAAAATGACTGCAGATGTTTATATGTCTTTCTGAGATAGTTAAACCGTGGTTAAAAAAAAGCAAAAAAAAATTACGTTCTGTAGAATCAAAATATTTATGCACGATAATTCTCCTGCAAGAATAAGGTTTCTGTGGATCTCGGAAAATGAACTCGCCGACCAATTCTCCAGACGTAAACCAATCGAAAACTGGAATGGACGCGAATTTAGAAGCAAGTAGGACTTGTGGCAGACAATAGCGAATGTATCAGGTAGGATTAGATCAGAGAAGGTCCAGAAATTAACATGTTCCATGGGCAAGCGCCTTATTCATGTCATTTTAAGAAGAGGTTCACATATCCTTTATTAACCAGCTCTACTATTATTTTTCAAATCTATGCCCCTGTTGATTTCTATTTATTTCATGTCGATTACTGTATGTATCCATAGCAGTCTGTATATAAATCAATTAAAGCATTAATTTCTTCTTTTACATGAGTTTTAATTAAACCTCGAGAAATTTAACAGTTATAATTTAAGTAAATTAGGTAAATGAACATAGCTTTTGTGTATTTTGGCGGAACTTTATGCTGTTTACGCCATCATTCTGTGAAAATATCTGGTGAGGAGACAATGCGCTGAACACGTGAGCTAGGACAAAACTTTAGAGAAAATGGAAAAAAATATAAACTAATACTCCAGAAAGAAACTGTTTATGTTTCTCGGGCACATAATGAAGAGAGATGGCTTGTAAAATATGATACTCACAGGACATACTAAAAGCAGAAAATATTGTAATGAAATGTTCCACTCTTCCTATTACCTATTGTGACTACATCAGTAAATATATCAAGTGTGCATAGGTCATACTAGAGACTTGTTTACGTTATACTTACCTGGCTTATGTCAGAGGGTATCTGCCAGACGAGGCTCTGCCGAAGGGCAGACTCTCGTCTCGGGAAACTGACTCCGTTTTTACGTGGTCTATAGCTAATTTTTGCCCGAGCCTACGAGCTCGGATACTCTACTTTAAACTGGGCCGTGTTCCACATCTTGCTGTGTGGGACATCGGGTAAATAACTATACTAGAGACTGGGTTCGGGAAGTGCTAGAAGATTCCGTGTCTTGCAGTAGTGTATTCTCTATTACAATAAATCCCCTTTCTTCCATCTACGCTTATGTTGCTGTTCCTTTACCTCGAGTACCACCTTTGTCTGTTTGTTACCTCTTTAAGGATACAACAGGAAAAAAGAAGAAAACAGCGCATGACATACTTTGTGAGATTGATTAAATGTATGACGGAACAGGTTTAGGAGAAATAAGAGAAAGACACATTTATTAAGAGATACAAGGGACAGGAAGTTGTGGAGAGCTGCCATCACCTACCTCCTGAGGGAACATTGAAAATAAAGAAGATGAAAGGTTTTTGGAAATCTAGAAATCAGCATGCTGTACATAGGAAAAATGTCCTCACTGCGAATAAGATTTCATTCATCTCTGATCCACTATCAAATGCCTATAGTGCATTAAAGCACACTTGTGTTTATAAATATCCACAAACTCTAGATGAAGATACAACAACAAGTACATATAAATGATTTGTTTGTGGAACGTGTTGTATGATATTTCGTATTGGTTCATTCATTAGAGTATATTTAAGGGGAGATAAGAAATGAATATACTAGCATGTTACTCAGTAAAATGATCTTCATTAGAAACACTTTGGAGATCTATCTGCCTGTTAATCTTATATTTTTCCATTTTAAGAGCAGAGCAATGGATTGAATGGTGTATATAGAAATTACAATATCATTTATCTACAAAACAATATTACTATCCTTGAGAGTAAAATAAGAGCGATTGCACTGAATGATTTTTTAAACTACCGTCATATTAAACATCGGAAGTGATGAGTGTGCTCATATGGAAATTTCACTGCAAGTAGAAGTTCATTATTAACATCTTACTATAGACAAACATACACTAATCTTATGTTTTGGAAGGTCACGTTAGGCATTTATAAATCGAGAGATATATTACAATGGTGTGTGATTGATCGGTAGATCTTGATAAAGCGTGCTAAATAGCAACGGACAAAAAGAGTTAATAGATATTAATTTAGGTACTTTTCCAAATATGAAAGACTTAGTAAAAGATGACACATTTACTTTACTAAGGTTTCTCGAATGCGCAGAGTCATTATTTGATAAGTAAATATAAGATGGGGCGTCTAATTCAAATAATCATTATCCACTATAATAACGTGTTGAAAAAGCCAGATTAAAAATACATCATTTCCTCATATACAGGATGCGTTGGATAAATTATTGCCATTTTGTATTTTTCATTTCGCGAATGCAATTTTTTTTGTTTTTGATTTTGTCCTGTGTACAATATGAGAGAGTCAGTTGGGCACCATCTCTAGAGAAAAGAGCACATGATGCAATTCACTCGACAGACATTTGGAAAAAGCATTCTATACTGCTTGGCATTCACCGGAAGTTCCTATACGAACCTCTCAGAGTGTTCAGGTGTCAATCTGAGGACAGTGCAGAGGATTCGGAAAGAGCTGGTTGTGTCTTATGGAGAATACGATGGTATTTGATCACTGGTAATGGCGACTTTAGGTCTGCATTCATCTTCTCACAACGCTGTAGACTCAACATGGAGTCAAGTGCCTTGAGTAGGTAGTGCTGCCCTGAGTCCAGATAGTGGCTCCTGGAAGACCTATGTCTAGTAACAGGACCCTGCCCCGAGAAAAAAAAACAAGCAGGAGAAACCAGTCATCAATGTCAAGGATTTCTGTGATCACATTACGCATTAAATCTGGTCAAATAATTCCCCAGACTGCAATCTCTTGATTATTATACGTGGGATGCAATTGAGCGAAGGACCAACCAAAATCCTTGTAACATCATAGAAGAACAGAACACGACGATTATGGCAGTATTCACCAAGAAGTTCAAGGTGAGCACCGAGAAGAGTTACAGGAGATTCCGAAGTCGTTTGGAGTCCATGGTTCAAATTTACTCTTTTGCGTTTGAAGATATTTTTGTGTAATTTTGGTAAATATATGTCAAAATGAAATGTCTGTTACCTTAATTTTTGTGTAATTCAGACGATAATTTATCCATCGCATTATACTCTCTCTCTCTCTCTCTCTCACACACACACACACACATATATATATATATAGATATATGAACACACACACAGTTAGAGGATCAATTACCTCCTTACCAAGAAGACATATGATACATCTCTCATAACATCGCTCATTTAGGACCAATTTAAACGCATAAAAAACCCTGAAAAACTTCATCCACAACATGTAGGAAATACAAACATAATTGCCTTTTCTACATGAATGAAACAGCTAGACGTAATGGAAAAAGCAAAACTCAATAATATCAACTAACACAACATGCCGACCGTACCTGTCTATATTTCTGAGATGAGGTATTATGTACACTATTTACATTATTCGAACTATTGTACTCATCTTTGTCGCCACCTTTATCACAACGTTTTGGCCATTGTACGCTCCGGCCTTCTTCAGGTGTTTGGAATGTCGAACTGTACTCTTTATTTCACTCACTGGGGTAGACTGTTCTAATATATATATATATACAACATTTCGAGAGTTTTATACACTTTATGACCAGAAAAGAAATCACTTGTACAAAAAATGAATACAAAGGTTAATGGTAGTACTTTGATAATCGTCATTAGTAAATCTTATATATATATATATATATATATATATATATATATATATATATATATATATATATATATATATAATTTATTTATTTAAATGTTATTTTTAAATGGATACTGATACTTGTTCACTTTTTATTTATTTATTAAATAGTATTTTTTTTATTATTACTGAATATTCGAGAAATTTTTTTTATAAAATATGCGCCGTCTGGTTGGATTCGAACATTGGTACCAGATGGGAAACCTTCATTAGATCTAATGAGTTTAGATCACTCGACCAAGTAGGACCTCCGAATCAATCAATGCCCGAATCGTGCTTTTGAACTCATAACTTAATGATTCTGAAATACTCATATCTACTCTTTTTCATATCCGAGGCACTAGGGGACGCAGATTCGAATCCTACCAAAAAAAAAAATTGTTAAAAATGCCTGTCGAATATTCAGGCTGATAAATATAAATAAGTAAATATAATCTTTAGTTTATAAAGAAAAATGAGAGCATTGACTCAAATATGTCGAAATAAACTTTAAATATGCCCGATTTAATACATTTCCTCCTCTCTCTCTCTCTCTCTCTCTCTCTCTCTCTCTCTCTCTCTCTGTATATATATATGTGTGTGTGTGTTTGTGCGTGTATGGATATAAACGGTGTAAATTCGCACATCATTACATTTCTTTCATAAATAAATTTCAGTGGCATAACAAGATTTTTTTTTAATTCCAGCAAGTTGGAAGTAGTGAGCAGTTTGCAAAATTGTACATCCAAGACTACATTAACCGCCTATGGAGTAAAAGTGAAATCTGTAACTCTGCTCTCATGTCTGTCCGTGTCTAATATGTGTACGTTCTTATACGAGACGTAATAATTAATTCTGTATAACTCTATTATGGTGGACTCTCCCGTCGTATTCGATGTTTGAGAGTCAAGCAACTCAGTTCTCATACACAAGAATACATCATTTCCTTATAGAGGTTAAGATTTTATGCAGAATCAACCACACTTTTTGAAGGGCAAAATAACATAATGTTCTCAAATGACCCTCCGCAGTTTTTGGATTCAGTGTTGTCCTTCTCTTAGACCAGTTACCATCCAAGGCTATAGAACTCAGTCTGGCCAGAGATTTACCCAGGGGTTGAGTAAATAATAAATTAATACCGTCTCCAAAGGTATTAGCACGTAAGTTAATGCAATGGATTCGACTGGAATTCGAACACTGTTCTCCGATTCCTCAATTCTCAATACATACATACACACACACACACACACACACACACACACACACACACACACACACACACACACACATATATATATATATAGTTTCAAGATATGCTATATTTATGGGAGAAAGTTCTCAATATCAGAGATAGAGCGTATGTAAATGTATAAGTGAATATTTAAATCAGCACTCAGGGTCGTCCGCTGTTTCATGCTAGACGCAATCGTCAGGACTGATGACTACGTTTAACATGTAACAGCCCTAGTTGACTTCAATGTTCATACATATATATATATATATATATATATATATATATATATATACCATTTATATATATATATATATATATATATATATATATATATATCCATATATACATATACATACACATATATATACATATATACATATATATACATATATAAATATGTATATCCATATATACATATATATACATATATGTATACATATATATATATATATATATATATATATATATATATATATATATATATATATATATATATATGATTTGTGGAAAAAGCGTTGGCCGGTTACATACACAGACGAGGTTTAGTTGTCAAATTATGCTTGTTGTTCAAAATGTCTGCTATTTTCTGATTAGATTGCCGACACAGACGAGCGCGCAGAGGGACAGTCATACTCATATACAAATATGTAAATAACAACAACCTTATGTGGCAAAGAAAATATGCAAAACTCAAAATTGAAATTCCTTCCAAAGAATGAAAGCTGACATTTCTTTGAATTTCATCGAATTTCTTTTCATTCTTGACAATGCCTGGTATCAGTTGAAATCTCGGAAACTTAACAGGAACAAACACAAAGTCAGTCACTTCTTTTGTATCTTCAACAATAGACTAAAAATCTCATCTGCCAACTTGAAAAAAAACTATCGGAAATTATAACGTGTCTGTTTCCTTTAGCGAAATCTAATGGAATATTCTTTTTAAATCTTTGCGATGAAAGTTTACACTGTTTAAATGGGTAATATTTTCGGCATCTTGTTGCTGTCTTTATCCGCTTCGGGCTTCATCAGGTTTTACATCGATGACCTACAGGAAATTCCGAGTTTAAACATTTAATATACGGGCGTAGAGATGTAATGGAATATCTCTAATACTTATCTTTAGTTCTGCAAAGGCCCAGGAACTGAACTCACAATAACTACGTCACCACATTCACGTACGTACGCTTCAATCCATTAGGCTAATTCATCGTAAGATGATAAATTATCCCAGTGACAATCCTTTCTTGAGTACATGGAGTCTTAAACCTAACTTGCCTGCTGATGAGTTCTACTCATGCTGCTTGGCATGCCTTATTGATTATGTACAAGAACATTTTTGCTATATATTCATGAATGCACATCTCTTTGTCAACCAGCTCAGAAGTTTGTATCCTGTTGTACGACACATGCTTTTCTGTAATAAAATTTCTCGAATATTCTGTCCGACAGACGAAAATAAACAAATATACTATTTAATAAATAAACAGAGCGTCTACTTAAATATGAGCATTCAACAAAAATAACCTTTAAAGTGATAAAATGTTTCGGATTAATAAAATTAAAAAGGGAAATATTTTTTTAGAAAGTTTTTGTTTACGTTCGGATACGAAACTGCGTCTATATGAAACTTCAAGTTTCTGGGAAGTATTTGCGCTTCCAAGTCACCATTTCAACTATGCAAGAATGCAAAGACATTTCATGGCTGCTTTAAAGCCCGTCAGATCTAATGATGGTTCAAACTGCAAAGTGAAACTATTGTTCGAATCCTGCCTGGTGGTGATCCTTGGCAAATATTAATATTGTTTCCCGAGCGCTAAAATCCCTTCAAATTTTACCAAAATAGTCTTATTTTCGTGCAAATGTACATGCTGAACTCAAATCAACGATTATATCATGAAGAAACCTACCTTTTTGGATTTTAACGACCAGAAAAATCGGACTACTTCTCGGTCTTTCGTCAGCCATTACCGGCTTATTGAGAAGTAATTCAATTCAAGATATGTCGCGGACTCATAAAATTTGGGCCTATTTACCCCCTTTACAGAAATTCCTTGCAGAAATCACTACGCGCTTCCGTAAAGTGATTTTTTTTTTGAGAAGTCAGGCTTGCCTGCGTGGAAAGTGCTACTTTTTGTAACACATTTCCTTGATCTGAGCTGGTGCATTCCACGGAAGATGGTTTGTGGTCCCCAGTCATGATACGGACATCTGTCAGCAGGGTTGACACCAGTCTATTTGCTCCACCGAATACTATTCACATCCTCATCTACACTACACGCTACCGCAGAAATGTCGAAGTGCACAAAATTGAAAATAAAACAATAATTAATTCAGTTGTAAAATACACATATTGGAGAAACGAGCAATATATTGTTTTAAATAAGCAGTTCTGTGTCCCGATATTTCAATAATACCCTTAGTCTTCCTCCACATTCTTTCAATCGTTTGCGTGTGCATATTTTGGTCTGTTGGATCTACACAAATTGTTCACTATGGTTTATCTGCTTGTGCGTGTATCCGTGTTCCGGTATCCGCACATACGCCAACCAGCATCACTGTAAATGATTGATCCTGGTCGGATGTGTTGCATAATCAACGGGACAAGTGCATGGGCATCCCTGGCTTCTCCTTCTCCCCAATCAGACGTAAGTGGTACCAGAAATGTCTTCTTCCAGACTCTTTCGATTCCGCCAAATAGCCAGACCGTTTTCAATCGACGTCCACGGTTATATTTTCGTTTTGAGATAACTGTTTCGTCTATTTCTACCTCGACACCGGGTCCACCCATCTTCTCCTGCACATTTTCTAGTCAAAACTGGCACACATCACTGCAGAAGGTGTACCAATTTACTGAAGTGACTTTCGTAATATCCAAGTTTTCGAACATTATCCGGTGGCACCAGCTAAGATCAAGGAAATGAGTTACAAAAAGTAGCACTTTCCACGCAGTCAAGCATGACTTCTCCAAAAGTGTATTTTTCCTATCACCAACACTATAGCTACATTCTGACTGCTAGGACTGGAGACAGGTTTTTGGCAGCACCATACTTTCAGATTGCCACGCAACGAGCAAGGTGAATGGCATCGAGGGCATTCCACGGAAGACGGTTTGTGGTCCACAGTCATGATACGGATATGTTTCAGTAGTGTTGACGCCAATCTATTTGCTCATCTGAATACTATTCACATCTTCATCTACACTACACGCTACCGCAGAAATGTCGAATTGCACAAATTGTTCCATCACTATGTATGAAGCAATTCAACGCTTCAGTAGAATTTCTTCGACTACACCAAAATATCCACACGCAAACAATTGAAAGAATGGGGAGGACGACTAAGGGTATAATTAAAAGCTCAGGACACAGAACTGCTTATTTAAAACAATATATTGCGTTTTCCAGAGGGAGGCGAGCAGATTGTATCCAGAACCCTGAAACTATTTCATGATAGACATCTATAATTTACATGTATATTTTTAAGTGACATATCTCCTTTATAGCATTTTTCTAAAATTGTCAATGTCATTTTTTTCCATAGATATGAAACATTTAACTTCCTCTTTTACAATTGAATTAATTATTGTTTTATTTTCAATTTTAAATGTTAAAAAAATGCTTTACTGTACTACTTACTTTGTTATTCTTTTATTTGTCGATGTTTACATATACTTGAAAGTTAACTTTCTTCATAAATTAAGTACAGAAAATAACTTTACGGAAGCGCGTAGTGATTTCTGCAAGGATTTTCTGTAATGGAAGTAAATAGGCCCAAATTTTATGACAACGCCACATATATCTACTTCTCAATAAACCGGTAATGGCTGAAGAAAGACTGAGAAGTCCGATTTTTTTTCTGGTCGTTAGCATACAAATAGGAAATACGACTATTTTGGTAAAATTTGAAGGGATATTAGCGCTCGGGAAACAAAGTGAAAATTTACCGATATAAATAGATTTTATTAAATTAACATCGCGTCTATTCAAATATGAGTATCCACTATAATAACATTTAAAGAGGTAAAATAAATATATTTACATTGGAGTTTATTATATTTATTAAATTTATATGGTAAGACTGCTCAATATTGAGAATAGTGATATGAAAACTGTAAAATCAACACTATGGATTTACTAACAATTAATACTGATTAATCGATCGTCAGAACACACACACACATATATATGTATGTATGTATGTATATATATATATATATATATATATATATATATATATATATATATATATATATATATGTTTATACGTTATTTTTATCGATACAAATATTTAAGTAAATGCTCTGTTTATAATAAACAGGATTAACCGACCTGAATATCTGAGAACTGTCACAGAAAAAATGCGTCCTACGACAGAAATCGAACCTGTATCCTACACGGAATCATCATATAGCCTGATGTTCTATGCCATTTACACACAGAGAAAGTGTTTGGTTAGCAAGGTTACATTACTGTTTTTTAAAATACAAATTTCCCACGATTTCTCTCGAACGATCATATCTGCTCCAAGCGTACCGTAACCTAAGCAAATGTCATCTTATATTATGAGAGGCACTAAGTCCGACTATATTGTAATATATTTTTTTGTTTATACATTATTTTTATAGATACAAATATTTAAATAAATGTTCTGTTTATAATAAACAGTATTAAAAAAATCAACAACATTTACAGGCCTGAATATTAATACTATTTATGATAAACAGGTCATTTATTTAAATATGTGCATGTATAACGAGAAAATATAAGAAAAAGAGAAATAATTATCGGACTTAGTCAATTTCATAATTACCGGCATATATATATATATATATATATATATATATATATATATATATATATATATATATATATATATATATATATATATTGTTGTAACAAAAAATTGTCTAATTGTTAGATTAAGTTTTGAACCATTATACCTTTTAAGTCATTACAGATATGTTACTGGAATTTTCCGAAGTATATATTTGACTCTAAGTTAAAATGATGAGCTCTCTTGCTGTTGTGAATTTCTGATCCAGTTTTCCTCTCTACAGTTACCTCTTTTTCAAACTTGTTTGCTGTTCTCTTGATGGCACTTGAATAGACTTTGAAGATGGAAAACAGATTATGAATTTTGGAACCATTATAGAAGGCCTGAACGATCTTTTTCTTCTCACCATTGATCAATACGAAATACATAGTGTGACTTTATTTTTTTCATTCCAACACAATGCCACGTGGGAAAATAATTTTGGCGGGAGTTGACGACACCCTTCCTGCGCATGCGGGAAATTTTTTTTTTGTAGGCAGCATCAGTTCCCAGATGTTATATTTAGAATACAAATTTGTAATGCACGCTCGTCCGATTTTCGTTTTCACGCAAGATGATCGATCATATCCAGCAGAGACATTGCAACAAGTTTTGCCAAACGCTTAGTGATAATCAAGCTCAAACCATCCAGACGATTTGGCGATAATGCCATGGGCAAATGTCAGATCAAGCAGTGGCATAACCATATAACACATGGACACACCTCAGCAGAGAGTAAGGCATTCCCAGGCAGGTCATCCACAAGACGAAACGATGAGAATAAGCACAGGCGCAGTGTATCTCATTTGACCGTAGGATTTGTGCAATCGACCACTCAATCTGCCTGTTCATTCCACCCACATAATCAAAACTTTCCGGATCAAGTTTCACAAACCACACTTTCAACAGGATCCAATCTCTAGACTTGGCACCGTGTAACTTCTTGCTCTTCGCAATCTATGGACCACGCTGAAAGGAAGCAATTTGACGTGAGAGAGGAAATTATGAGAAAAGAGATATTGAATCTCCATAGTATTCAGGGGGAAGCGTTCCAAAGCTGTTAGCAGCAATAGTAGAACTGCTGAGAGAAGTGTGTAAACTCCCAAGTATTTTGAACGTGATTAAATAAAATTTATGAAATGTGCAAAATTGATTTTTGATTAACATTCTTCGAATATTTTTGAATGCGCCTGGTATATATATATATATATATATATATATATATATATATATATATATATATATATATATATGTGTGTGTGTGTGTGTGTGTGTGTGTGTGCGCGCGCGTGTGTGTGTGTGTGTGTGTGTGTGTCTGTGTGTAGAGTTAGGCGAATCAGATGATGAATCGTTTCTCTTAATATACTGAAGCCAAATTAAATTCTTTTTTATTATTTTCTTTTTCTTCAATTAAGATTTAGGATTCATAATCGCTCACCTCCTGTTAACCTGGCAATCGTTACTATATTTACAGAACTTTTTATACTATTTTATTTTTGGACTATGAAGCAGCGTTCCTCCCATGAACATATACTTTGTGCTCGTTGTGCTGGAAGACCATCGAAAATTAAATCCGTCCGTGCGACGTGTTATATTTACACAAGAGAAAAAATGCATTTAATTGTATTGAATTAAAGATGTCATTAGTAAACAATTCCCAGTATTAATCTATAAAACTTAAAAAAATATTTGTAATTATTTGCACTAATTTTAACCAGTGTTATGTCCTGAAAAACGTTATCAATATTTTCAGGTGGGTGTCCTACATGGAACTAAAATATTGAAACTGCCAGCTGTACACAAGAGCTTTCTCCGGTAAATTAGTAAAAGCAGTTTCGATTGAATGAAGTCTCTAGGTCATACGAAGAGATTCCTATGTAAAATTATCATCAACCCTCGTTCTAGAGTCTTGTAGTCGTACAATCATGACAAATTTCGGCCGAGGAAATCTGAAGGACGAAACGCGTAAATAATCTTCTTTATGTATATATATATATATATATATATATATATATATATATATATCATTAATGCATGTTTCATTAAATAATATAGACAAGTTGTGGGTATTTATTTTGAGTAAGTTCCTTTCATATTGAAATGATAAGCTTAGTAACATTATCATTGAAAGACTAATGGAAATCACCATATTGATACAAATTTAAATCCAATCTAAACTTTCGGCTTACCTAAGCCATTATCAAAGATGACAATTTCATTTCAATATATCAAACGATAAACGGACGAAACAATAATGATAGTCTGTTTTTTTTTTTGCCTGAAAACTTTCAAGGCAACGACAAACTCGTGTATACGAGACGCGGAAGCGAAAATCACGTCGCAGCTCGTGACGTCACACATGACCACGCGATATATATATATATATATATATATATATATATGAAAAATTTCTCAGAGTTAACCTTTAGAAAATGACAATATTTAAATAATGTAAAAGACAATAATTTAACTTCATTACAGTTTTTCCTATTGTCCTTTAAATATACATATATATATATATATATATATATATATATATATATATATATATATATATATATATATATATATATATATATATATATATATATATATATATATATATATATGATATAACGATATATACATTTCTATGTAGAGAACACTTCCCTTATGAATATAGCAAATTAGAAACACATGCATATATATTGTTGTGGATGTGTAAGGGTTGCGATGGTAAGGAATGTTCATAGTACTGGTAACAGCGCTTGATGTTCAAACGCATTTGAGAAAACATGCATCTGTATACTCATTTTAATAATTGCTTATTCTTATCTACGCTCGTTCTATATATTCATAAATTCTCCAATTTTCCCTAAATTCATGTTTCCTCATTTTAATATTTTTCTCTGTTTTAATTTTGTTAAGGCCTTGTCCCTTCAAATGTTAAGCAATGCTCACATTTCTGTACTTCCTTCCTAATATTCCAATCAATAATTTTGGGAGGTATTAGAAAAGTTGTTTCCTGTTGATTCTCCATAGATTTCGAATTCAGAACTTCCCTACCAGTAAAGTCAAAATGTTCCATATCTGATCCTTCATTTAAGTCGTACATATACAGATAGGATAAAGTACTTCCAATGACATTTGTGCCAATGTAAACGGCCAAGTTGGAATGTGAAATTGGCTCAGCGATTACACACTTCCCTTTATACCAATTTCGTATTCTAAACGAATGTATGTGTTATGTATAATAATCACACGTAGATAATAGCCGCTATCTTTCTTGCTTTTCTAACAAAGTTTAGATAAATTAGTTTTTTCGAATTTCTCGATTGTGGAATTTTCTTCCGGGTCCATATTTTCAAGTAAATTCTAACGTGCGAAAATTTAAAAACGACGGCAATCGCATTCTACTGTCCACCTAGTTACTCTTCTTCAGGTCTTGCTTCTTAGGAAACTTTCTGTTTTCTAATACTTACTCACATAGTAACCACTTTCTAACATAGTGGCTTTAATGACTTTCTTAGAGTAAAATGTTTTTTTTTTAAAATGTGCTCTCTACCACTCTTCATGTGATAGCCGAACTGTATAATTTTCCAAGTATTTTGAACTGAAATGTGTTTTTAACATACGCAGGTAGATATTTATCACTCCACTCGTCAGACCAAAGGGATATCTGGGCGACTGCGTAATTACCATTACTCACTTATTCATCGCCAGTTTCATCTGACTCCAAGTATACACAGCCCAGCTCAGGGATTGAACCATGTCAGCAAAAACACGTCAGCAAACAACACAAATTATGAGGAAAATATTTTGTGTGAAAATATTGCTATAAACAGTAACTGCTCACCCTACAATTTCAAACCGATATTTTCGTACACATATGCACAGACACATACACACACACATATATATATATTAACTTACTTTTCTTTAAAAAAATGCCTGTGAATAATTGTTTTCCCATTTATTTTTTAACACGGCATATTCTATATTAAATAAATATATTTTTAAATTGTATCGTAAGGTTTACTTTATATTTTTTTTCTTCAGAAAAATATCCTTTGGCGAACCATTTCTGCAGACATAATAACTTGTAAGAAAATTTCAACATTTTTCCTAATTCAATTTATTCTGCTCCTTTTTTTCCTTCGAGACATTTTCTTTGAACGTTGATGAAGCTTGTTAAGTTTTCGACATAATTCAACCCCAACTGTTTTTCTAATAAGTGGCCCTAGAGTAAAAAGAAGTAAATATTGTTAACAACTCTTATTTGGAACTCATATTTTTTCGATTTACTTCAAGTATTATGCAACAGAATCATCATAAATATTTATATAAATGTTTGTTTTCTGTTTTCTGTCCATAGAGAAATAAATTTAATAACTAGCAATATTTATTAATCATACACACCCTCACTCGCTCACTCACACACACACACACACACATATATATGTATATATATATATATATATATATATATATAAAATTGTAAATGAGCACACACACAGATCCAAAACCAGGGCCTCAGTAATTGACCACAAACTATAGGAGTGTAGGCAAGTGTAGGTTAAGGTTTTGAATATATCGTTTTCCTTCGCCTAGACCGGTTGTCACACCACGCTATAAGATTTACCATGTCTTGCTATTTCGGCTATTTAGTCAGAGCTGGCGGTGGGAGTCAGAATAGATGGATTCGTACCTTTCCCAAATCTATTTGCACGTAAGTGAATCTAGTGGATTTGATATATATATATATATATATATATATATATATATATATATATATATATATATATATATATATATATATATATAATATTAGTTGTAAATATACACATATATGCAATCATATATCTAATATATATATGAATAAATATACATACATACATACACATACATATATATTTCTATAAAAAATAAATCCAAGAGGATAAAATCCAGGTAGAACTCAATGTCCGGAACAGAGTAAGGATATAATAAAAAGGCTTAAACACTAATATTCCATGGTCATAATTTATTCCATTGGAATCGTAAATACGATCCAATTCATCAGACCTACAAATTCAAAAAGAAAACAGAAAAAAACAACTCCTGGAATAAAAAATAAAATTTAGTGAGAGTGTATCTATGAGAGTGTGGGACGAATGTTAGAGCAAATGAAAGCTATAGAGAGGGGTAACAGACGAGAGAAGAACAGGAAAGTCTAAAGATGAAGGGGCGATTAAAATTTAACGGAGAAGTTTTAAAGAGGGCAGTCAAAGACGGTTTAATTGAGAGAAATATGAATATACTCAGATGTCTAATACATTAAAGCTATACCGGAAAAGATACATTTTGTAGTGTGTATATGTCATATAATATATCAATATGCATAAAAAAAACAGCAAATACAATTAGTAAATCAGAAATATTGATAAAGCCGATATCGGCGAAAAAATTCGACAAAAAATGAAATGGTAAGACGAAAACATCCATGCCGTTTGTAAATAATCAATGAACACCGTAATGTCTAATAAAAAAAAAGAAAAAAACACAGAGTAACTTAAATTAAAACGTAGATAGGTAGGTTCAGACTCAAAATGGTTTTTATATATATATATATATATATATATATATATATATATATATATATATATATATATATATATGTGTGTGTGTGTGTGTATGTATGTATGTATAATATAAATATATATAGAGCCTGTTTGTGCGTATATGTTTGCGTGTATATCTCTGTGTACACATATATCCTTATTAAGACTCTTCAATGCATATGGCGGTAGGCGTCAATTTTCCTTTTTACCATAAGGGTGATGTCTCCTCAAACACATGTCTCTAGCTGCATTAAATATACCATTTAAATTAAAATGAAATAATGTTGAATTATTAATAAATCCATTAAAATCTTACAAGAGAGTTTATTTTTCGTTCTTCAAATAAAAATAATTCAGTTTAGATTGGATCCAAAAGATCCGAAAAATAAAGATTTATGCCTTCAAATGTCTAATTGATGTTGACCCCTCTGTGAAAGTAGACTGCGGATGATCGATCTAAATGCGCACTGCTCTTAATGGTGATTACCCCGGAAAAGATTGACACAATTAAGAACCCTGCTAGAATGCACATCTTTATTTTTTCACTGGATATTTGATATTAAATTAGGTTATTTAAGAAACAGACTGTCTACTCAAACATTATATACCCATGAAAAATAACGTTGATGAATTAGTAAGAAATTATATATAAAAAAGTATGATATATATCACTTTGTTACGTTAAACGCAAAAGATGATCTTTAACATTTCTAACGTTATCTTTGACTCTGAGAAAGTAGAAAGAGGTCTCCAAAAATGACAACACATGTCAAATTTTATACTCTTCGGTATTCGAAAGTATACGTTCGTTTTAGTTTTATTTTAATTTTAATTCATTTTTGGGCTAGATGTTTTATTTTCCAATGATATTTCATTTCACAGACTGTCGTAAAAAAGAGTGAAATGGTAGGTATCACCTTCATGGACGACATTGAGGAAACCGACATTTATATGATACTGATATGTCCCGGAAAGGGATATATTTGTTCGACGTAGCAAAGTGGTTGTTGACTACCGTAACCGGGTAGGACAATCTAGCAGTAATGAACTGGTTCTCGTCGTAGTGGTAGGCAATAGTCATAGGCAATTGTCGAAGATTATAGGCGTAGCTAATAGGCGTCGACCATGTACCACCACATCTGTCTGTATTTATGGCTGACACCAGCCAATCATATTACTGTGAGCGGTGGGTGGGACCAAGGTCTATGCATATTCATACATTAGTTACATAGGAAGAATTGTACGCATAGTAAATATTTTGCATGTAAACAGAATTATCGTAAAATAGCATCCTAATCAAGTTCAAATATTTTGATCCTCCATATATATATATATATATATATATATATAATTTTAAAACATTTATTGATCAGAATTGAATTTGACCAGGGTACAGCTGTATCAAAAAGTGGTACTATATACGCGTATAAAGAAAATAAAAAAATAAGATTCTGACATGTAAAATATTTAAAAAATCACCGAAGGACAAAAAGGTTTGAAACCAAAGTAACGTCATTGCCGATCTCATATATATATATATATATATATATATATATATATATATATGCGTGTGTGTGTGCGTGTGTGTGCGCGTGTGTGTGCGTGTGTGTCTGTGTTTATGTCTCTGTGTGTGCGCGCGCGTGTGTTGTGCGTTGTTATATTTGTATGTTTGTAATCTTTTCATTTAGAATCAAACAAAATCAGAAACCATTTTTATCCCATATACAAATCATACTAAGAAGACGATACATTGTCATGAAGATTAATTATTATCCAGAATATGTATATACTTACAGTAACCTGCTACAAAATTGGTATTTGGACGGAAAATCCTGCTCCTTTCTTTTTGTTGTTCACTGAAAAAATTGGGGTTAATTAAAAAGATGAAGAGAATTTCAGCTTTTATTTCCTGGGAACTAAATTTAGATGCGTTAAGCAGCCTTGGGTATACCAGCATTTGAATCAGATCACCATATCTTTATGTGAGCAATAATAAAAGGACAAACAATCGTAAAAGAAATTAACATTTAACTTTTGTTTCCATAACACTTACTAGCAACTATCAGCATAGCCCGGCATTGCCCGTGCTTCATTCAAAAATCGTACGACTCATACAGCAATCGCTATCACTTGACTTAAAAATATTTTTGCCTTCCTTGCCTTTAAAGGAGTGCCCTTTTCCGTGCTGATGTTGCTACATGCCTTACTTCTGGCCTATTTCACACTGCGAATTTTTTCTAAGCTCTATACTAAACATTAAATCTGTTACGAAAAAAGAACTAAACAAAATAAACACAAAACGATCAGCTTTAAAAAAGACTCGTAACTGGAAAAACCGAATGAAAAAAGAATGTTAACAACAAATACTTTTTCACACCCAGACAAGTTCTGCGGAATCAGAATCAGCGTTGAGTTTAAGCAAGCAAATGAACCAATTGGAATAAAGTGCCATGCAGATTTAAATTTTTCCAACTTGTGAAGAACACAGCTATCGATTTATTTTTTGCATGCTAGCATGCTAGTTAACATTCGTGTAAATCAGCTGTTGGCTCTCACGCTGGCCAGTAGAATCTCCCTGCCTATTTTTGGCAGCCAGCTATAGGCTCTCACACTGTCCAGTAGAAAACTGCCGTAGAAGCATTTAAAAATCGATTATTTCCACTATCGATGGGAGTTGGGAAATGAAAAGTCGGTCTTGGCCTTCCCAAAAATAAAAGCATGTGCATGTAAATTTTGGTGCAAATCCGTCGAAAATTGCATTAAGAAATTCGTTACACACATACACACATCCTGCCTTTTATAGATAGAGATAACACATCAAAACAAATTTTAAAGCCCATTGACGTCATTAAACTGTTAAATTCTTCATTTGTGATCATTTTCCAGACTTTTAACGGATCCTCATTCATTTCTTGTTTCCTTCGTGTCTGTGTGTCTGTATCAAATAAAGAAGGCTTTTTTTAAAAGTTTTTAAATATCAAGAGATGAGGCTATGGTCCGGTGATTTAAATACCCAGTCTAAAATTGTTCGCCTACTTTCCCTGATGACATCCTTCGTTGTTTTGGAAATATATTTTGTGCCATAGTCCTGATGAAAGATAAATTTCTATCCAATTAGTTTGGATGTATTTCTTTGTAAATTGGAAGACAATGTGTTTCTGTAAACTTCTGAATTAATTCTGCTGCTACCATCATGATTTCAAGAAATATGAATGAGGCTGTTCCAGAAGCAGTTATGCAATTTTATTAAAATACTGAAATCTCATGCATTTGTTTATCATTACTGTACTTCATTGGAAATTCTAATTTGGCCTTTCCATTATTACTGTTGATGAGTGTTTTTTCATTTTGCATCTGTCTCTATGTTTATGCTTTTAAAGTCTTTTTCGAACGGATGATTTTTACACCTTAACTCTGGATGGTGTTGGTGATATCATTACAGTTGTTTTTGAAAATTGTCTATTTCTAAAAAAAAAATTCTGTCATCAACTTAAACATTTTTTTTTTCCTTATTTGGCCGACCTGTTCTATGTCTGTTGCTCAGTAAATAATTTTTCCTTTCCTTTTTAAGATATTCCCAAATGTTCTGTTGGCTATACGGAATGCTTGTCCAATTGATCTGATCGTTTTTCCTTTTCTCTGCTTTAAAATAGCCTGCGTTTCTACCATAAACAGCTATCTTGTCTTCATGTTGGTTTATTCTTGTTAACAAGAAATAGTCTTTACAGATGAACCCAAGAACTAAAACCAAGAATAGTCATTCAGAGCTATTTAAGCTTGAAACAATTTCAACGCGCCATCTTGGCAACAGGAAACACTTGTCAGTCTCGTGTTCCACTAGATTTGCTCACTTGAAAAATGGGTGGGTTCAGACAAAAGGTGGTATGTCCTAAGTTGTTTTATACATCTAAATATAAAAACCATGAAATAACAGCTGAAATTCTGATCTATTATCTCTAAACCCAAATGTATTCAGCGAACAACAAAACAAAGAAATTAATATTCCCGGTCCATTACTTTTTACTGGTGGGACTCTTTTTTTTAACATTGTTGTTATGCAATTTTTATGGGAAATTATTATCATATCAAAAAATATTGAAATTTAAGTCTGGCTGTTTACAATAGCCACGTCATTCTGAATGATAAAATCAATTTTTTTAAAATTGACACGTCGCCGATCGTGAATTTCAACAATATTTTGTGTGAATACCCCTGATAAAAATTATCAATACATATATATATGTCAATATACACATAGAGCATATATAATATATATATATATATATATATATATATATATATATATATATTATTATATATATTGATACAATATATATATATATACACACACATATATATATATATATATACACATTATATACAGACATATATATACACAAATTTACATATATATATATATATATATTTATATATATATAATCCCATTATATATACACACACACACACACATATAAATATATATATATACATATTTGGTTTTTACACACACACACACACATATATATATATATATATATATATATATATATATATATATATATATATATATATAATAAACATGACATATATATATTAATATGCGTCCATAGATAGATAGATAGATAGATATAACGGGATATCTCGATTATCTATCTATATCTGCGTCGACAGAACTGTAGCTGTATGTAAACGAGTTGTTATGGCAATGGTAATATTTATCGTTTCCCCATTCAATCAGCGAGAAAACAATTTTCCTTCCGGTTGAAATTTATAAAATATTAATCTTAAAACAATATTTCAGGGAAATTGTTTCCGCAATCCAGTAAGTGTTAAAGCTTTAAGAGATCTTCTTAGAGAATATTGATCCTTTGACTTGATATATATATATAACTGATTGTCGAAGATTGTTTGAAAAGATCCGGAGTAACACACAAATGTTATTTCTAAATACACAACTCGAAAATATAAAATAATGTCTATTATGAATTCATTAACACATAAACAATATCATAAAGTTTTTGAGCTATAGATATAGTACAAGGTAGGATACATACGAAGAAATATGATCGCTTTCCCTTTTTAAAATGAGCATAAACTTTTGCTCAAAACAATGAAAACACTCTTATCCATCGGAGTTTTGTTACATACAATCGGAATTGGAATATGTCCACCGTTAATATACAATATACATCGATTTTTTCGGCATATTGTTATAACATGAAACTTCATCAAGATTTACAAGCGAAAACGTATTCTTCCTCCATAATATTCAAAGTGGGTCAATCCAGTAATTCAAAAACAAAGCATTCTCGAATTGCTCCTTTAAAAATCAAATTGGCACTGCGTGAGAATCATTGTTTTGATCCCATTAGGTATCCATGTGTCAATTCGTTATATATATACACATTGCTGTTCGTTTTTTTAAGTTAATCTTTTATATATAATAGTTCAAGTTATCTGAACGGGATTCAAGTTTATTTTAGAAGGGAAACATTTATAAAATTCAGAAACATGCAATATCTCTACAGATTATTCAGAAAAATATTTTTCATTAATTTTGGAGAAATTTTTTTATTTTTACATTAACACACTATAATTACTAAACTTGCAAGATTTAATTAGTCTGAACGTTAGCGTACTAGACATCTCACCGCTGACACATAATAAATTTTAATAATAATGAAATGCATAAATAAATTATTAAGAATATTCCTTTAAGAGTTTACCAAATCCATATAATGAATTTTGGCCTATAAAAAATAATAAAATTCGTTTCCAAAATTATCCATATAATATATATATATATATATATATATATATATATATATATATATATATATATATATATTTATTGTGGAAAGAATGTATGTTCTAATATAAACGTTGAGACAACGATATATATATATATATATATATATATATATATATATTCGACCATTGTTATATTGGAACTTATATAAGGTTTTCAAACAAAAATGCAAACAAGTTTCGATGTCTAATTCAAACATCTCATCAGGTGGTTAAGATTATTTATGTTAATAAACGATTTTATTCCTACAGTATAAAAAGTTAGCCATATAGAGAGATGTGTCTAAAAATAAAGAAAGATAATATATCATTTTTAAAAATGGTATATTCTGTGTTCAATGTAATTTCATTAAAATAAATAACTATTGTTCTGCAGTTGTATTTTTAAGCCTTTCGGTCTGATAATGTTATGAACGTTTGAATTATATACTTTTCTTTTTCTTTTGCATCTGTACATACACACACACAAATGGAGACACACACATTACATACACACACACAATTCTACACACACACATTATATACTATATATATATATATATATATATATATATATATATATATATTGTTATGGGACCTTACCCATAATAACATAATGGACTATTCCATACGCCAATAAATACTGCGCCTCAAGAGGAAGCAAATAGTTCAGTCTGAAGTCGGGTGACCGGCTGATCGGTTGAACTCTCTGCCTACGGGCGGGGAGGAACCCGAACGAGGCTACGCCGAAGGGAGGAGTCTCTTTCGGGGGAGGTAAACCGACCCTGAACCGGTTTATACGGGTTCAAAGGGCATATTTTTGGCCGAGCCCACAGGCTCGGAGATCCCACGTTAAACTGGTTTTGTGCCACATGATACCCTCGTGGGGGGTGACTAAATACTGTTCAGAGGTCTGAAGTCTGGAGTGAAGTCCGAAGGAGTCTGTCAGCCAGTCAGAGCGAGCGAGTCAGTCAGTCAGAGACAGTCCAAAACAGAGTCGCGTTCAGACAATTACTACAAAACCTGACATTGGAAACAGAGTCGCTGTTCAGACAATTACTACCTACTAACCTGATTGTTCGTACCATAACACTTTCTACTTCTCTGTATATATTATATGTTTGTAATATATCTGTGTTATTCCATATCCGTGTTCGAGTTCTTCTTTATTGGTTCTATATGATATATATATATATGGAAATATATATAATATATATATATATATATATATATATATATATATATATATAATTTTCTTTTTTCCAAAATATATTTTTATTACTATAAACGTGATATTCCAGTGGTGCACAATTTTTGGTAATATTACAGAAATTAATAACCACCGGTCTAAATTATGTGGTCCTTCTACAGGAAATGTTTACTCCCAACAGCAAGTCGAATAGAACCTTCATTTTGACCTAAAATATTCCTCTTCTTATTTGGTGACGGAGGCCGACCTGTCAGTAGCATATTTTATCTTCAGTAAGTCCTAATACAAGCCCCAAATCTTTGTTTCCCTGGACAAAGATCACAAAAATCTCTTTGTTGTAGAAGCTAAAAATTACAGTTTATGATGATATGTATGATATATAACGATTGATCATGGACTTGACACATCTCTAAACAGTGGCACTAAATCACGCCCCGCCCCTTATCTACGCGTTATCTATTTCTTCACATGTCAGACTTCCTATTGTTTAAAAACATCTTTACGACATACTATTAAACTAACATTGGTCGTAACCTATAAATATTTTCGGATATTCACAATGTCCCACGAATATTTATTGATGCAGCTACAAATATTTCAATACGATTGCAAGATTACAAAGACATGATGAACGAATCCTGATTTGATCTTTTTAAGTATTGAATCATCATGTTTATTCACATATTCTGGAAAATATTTTACTGCAATGAGTAAAATACAGAAACAATAGTTCGTTTACTAAAAAAGACAGACTGTACTATGCCTGCTTGATGCATAACGGGGCTTCCAAAATGTCGTTCTATCCTCGAGAAGATCATGTCTGGAGAAATCATACAAATTGCTAATTTAAATTCTGGTTCAATGATAGACACCTACAACGAGACTTTCATTTTTATGCAATTTAATATTATTTCTTAATCTCTGTCATATCTCTGTCATATGCTTATTCATTAAACATTCTTGTTAATAAGGAACGGGACTTTGACATACAGTCATTAAAGTATTCGAGAGAAAAAATAGAATTACCATTTACCGAAATAAAGTTCCACATTCAGGAAATTATGACAATTCATTTTTTTAATATTAGAAATATAACTATATTTCTACCAGTACAGAGTTTGTTTTTCGAAATATGTGAGTTTTTTTTTTGGGGGGGGGCGTTGTTGGTTTCATTTATTGAAGTGTCAAGCTTTATCTATCAAATATAAACTATTCATTAATCTAATAAGAAACAGGTTTGTATATGCACACAGGTAGTCGAGATATAAAATGAAACTATAAAAAATATATGACAATAATATTTAGAATCTATAAAATATCCACATTGTACTGTCGGAAACAATACTCGTATAGCATAATTATAATAGTCGCTGATAGGTAAATCGGTGACATCTAGTTTTTTTTCTGGTGCCTTCATTTTTCCCATTTTTTTTTCTTCACGGCCTCATTTATCGGTTAAATAACAGCATAGAACAGACTCTGGAGATTTTGGTGGGAATAAGATTAGAATAATGAAAATTCTAAATTCCGGACGGGTATTCTGTAGCCGGGGATGTTTTCTTGAAGCAATCGGACGTCTAGCTACACTGATGAGCTGTGATACAGCGAAAAAGGTTCTCTATAGAAATTTAATAATTAAAAAGAATAGTGTTTTAAAATGCTTACGTCTATATTGATTAAAAGTATTTTAATGCAAAAACATTAAAAACTAAATATAAATATATTTAACACTCCATATTTTGGGTTTCCGCTCAAATATTTTCTGAGTATATATTATTAATGAAATGAAAAAATCTGCCGTAAAAATTAAAAATTATAAAGTTTAATTCATTCACACATTTAACTTTAAAATAAATTCTCAGTACAATAATATAAATTGCAATGAGATTGAAATGAAATCAATCATAACTTAATTGCAATTTTTTTTAATTAACCATAATGTAAGTGAAATCATGAAAATGTTTTTTTTAAATACATAATACGATATAATTAGAGGTATTCACAAGATTAACTAATTGAACACATTCATGTGGTAATTTGCTGCACATATGTCGCCCTGACATTTTTTTTAAACTATCGGGTCTAATATGAAATTAACAATTAAAAACATGTCAACATTTAAATTTATATTAAAACAAGTTACCATACTAACATCCAAAAAGTAAACTTTTCGAGAAAATATTTTTATTGTAATTTTAGGTGATGGAATATTACTACAGATTTCATTTTTCACCAGATTTTGAATTATGGCACTTTGTGCTCTACATTTTAATTTTGACTGACATTTTGAAACACCTGATGAACATTCATAGACGTTTTCATGTTTAACAAGCCTTGATATATATATATATATATATATATATATATATATATATATATATATATATATATATATATATATATATAGATTTTGTGTGTGTGTGTGTGTGTGTGTGTGTATATATATATATATATATATATTGTGTGTGTGTAACGTGTAGAATCAAAAGAGCCAAGTTCGATTCCAATTTTCGAATCATACGTCGTAAAAACCTTTGGGAAAGGTATTAATCGTTTTCTTGTCCCGCCAGTTATGGGCAAACAGCAGGACAGACTGGGTCCTATAGCCTTGGATGGCAACTGGTCTTTAGAATGACGACTTTAATGGTCGTTTTTCCGATTTTGTGGCAATTTTATGACCAGGTCGCTGAATTCGTAAAGTTTCTGGTAGGTTCAGCACAAACCCTTCAATTTAAGTATAAATGTCTTTAGGGTTAGGGTTGGGGAACAGGGTTAAAATGTTAACCCTAACCCTAACCCTAATTTTGGTTCAGGAACTGAGCTGCTCGTCCCTCATACATCGAATATGACTAGAGAGTCCATATATATATATATATATATATATATATATATATATATATATATATATATATAAAAAAACATTAAAAATATAGTCTTAAGATATGATATATTCATGGGATAAAACTTTAATATCAGAAATAGAGCGTGTGTAAATATATAGGTGGTCTGACGATTGCATCTAGCATGAAACAGACTGTCACCTCTAAGTGCTGAATTATATATATATATATATATATATATATATATATATATATTAATAAACTTGCTGAATGTGACAAATTATTTCTAAATATTAGCATCGGTTACCTTGTTCTCTTTCGTGTTCACTTCTGCATTTAACTCTCAGATGATTGACAGAATATTATTATCCGTTTTTCCTATAATATAAATAACCTTATCAGGCTGTTTGAGTAAACCTGGTAGTTGCTTTTTGCAATGAAATGTATCCAACAATAATTCAATGAGTTGAAGAAATCTCAAAATTAAAACTTGATAATTATATGCACATTGACATAATTTGTTACATTCTATTTGAAATATACTTATTTATATACTTAAATTATACTTACCTTTATACTTCTTTATATACATAAAATATATTTATTTATATAGAAGAAATATACTTATATACTTATATTTACTTAAGTTTTTATACTTATTTATATACTTAAAATATACTTATTTTTAAACATATCTATATACTTAAAATATACGTATAATTATTATATTTAAACACTTAAAATATACTTATTTTATACTTATTTATATATTTAAAACATACGTATTTTTATACTTATTTAAATACTTAAAATATACTTATTTATACACTTATTTATATACTTAAAATATACTTATTTTTATACTTATTTAAATACATAAAATTATTTCATTCCTCTTTTCTTTCCAGTATCAGATTCCGTTTTATTAACGGATTTCCTGGGTCCGTAATGCTTGTAAGCTTAATAACTTCTAACTATTATCATTAATTAACCCTAATCATGTAATTAATGCGAAAGGCACGGTTAATACTTTTATCGCAAAACTCCTGATTAGATGGCATATAAACCCTCAATTTCTTGCTAAAATTAATTCGCATCATCACTTAATTTTATGTGTGTGAGTTCATCTTGAGTCGGGCATCTACCTACATCTGCCTCAGGCAGGTAAGCCAATCGGTATATCTTTTTAAGGTGATATATGTGATACATGGTAACATGATTTCGAATCTGGCTCTTAATTCTTCTTATCTCTTCTTGATTGAAGCTTATCGTATAGAAAGCCTAACAAGTAATGAAGAGATGTTAACAGATTCATGTTTGCATTTAATTCACTTTAGTTTAACAACTACATCTACTAGCCTAACACAATGTTGCCTCATTTATTATTCTTCTTCTTATTATTATTATTAGTAGTAGTGGTAGTAGTAGTTTCTTTTGATTTTTTTTGTCTAAAAATTTCCTTCCCCGACTCAACAAGAGACCTAAGGTCAGAAATGGCTTCATGTCATTTTCTACTTGCATTTCTTTAAGGTATGGTCTACCAGGAATCCATTCACTCTCTATCGGAACAATCTCCTCTCAACCCGATGACCCCAACTACAAATGAAATGATCTATGCCCTCATGTGGCAGATTTTTTAGCTTTTCGGTTCATGATCTTTGTATTTTAATAATGTTTTTAATGATTTTCAAAGATACATTACAATCTGCAGGAAGTAACATGTCAATAAAACAGTACACATTACGTTTGACTGTTATGTTTCGTGTATTGTAAAATTCCATAAAATTGTTATACGTTTTTGGAACTCAATTAAAGAATTGTAGAATATTCAATGGATTTTACTGATATCGCTATAAACATTAACTAATTCTTTTACACAAAATATAGGCTTTTTGCATTTCCACATTTGCATATAGAAAACAAAAAGTGACTTCATTCGAAATGCGCTGTAGTCTTTTCATTTTCAAACAAAAATGTTTATACTCGGTAAAGTCATCTGACAGAAAATGATAAACAGTAGTCCCCCCGCTAAAATTAGATATTTAAATATTGGAAATAATATTTATTAACCGATATAATTCTGAGTATAGAATATGTAATTTTTAGTTTTTACTGAGGCCTTTTTTCTGCTTAAATACGATTGCGTAAAATAATGAAGTTAATTTTCAGTTTTCCCGGAAGTTTTTGACCTGGGTCCGTTGTTCGTCGTTGTGAACAAGCTGAATGCACAAAACCTTGCGTAACCTTTCGTATATTTTATTCTAGTATATTTTATAATAAAATCTTAGCGATGTTAAATGAAAAACATTTAAAACATACGAATCGAAATATTGTCAACATAAATTTTAGCAGTAATATAATACGGATTTCTATGCCTATTGGCATGCTGGTAATAAAATTACACACATTCATAAAACAACGTCAATACGTTACGCTCTCTTTATGTAGACACATTCTGTTTCTTCTGTCATGCTAACACAACTGGCTCCGTTGTATTGTAAAGAAAGACAAACAAAAATATTTTTGTCTGAAGTTGTTTAAAAAATAATCAACGTAAATCATTTCTCAAAATTTGAAAGAAAACAGCTACTCATTATTAAAAGTTGATTAAATTAGTATAGTTGTGTTTGAAGATTGTTTATTTTCTTCATTTTCAAACGCCTAAACCGCTATCTCTGTGACCGGGGCTGCGTGATGTTCATACATTTTCTTGCAGTTGCCTTTCGTGGAAAGTTACATATTTTTCTAGTGCAGATATTGGCCCACTCATGCCAAATTTTATATTTAGTGTATTAAATTTGATACAAGTTGGTAAATTGTTTCTGGATATTTATCACAGAATATGCACTTCGTGCTTGGTAATTTCTAGTTAGCAAAAAATTGGTCCTGTGCAGCAAGAATAAAAGCTTCGCCCGGCACTACGTAACCACTGATGGTTAATTATTATTCTTATTATTACTTTTATTGCCTTTGATTTCTGGCGTTTATACATTTCTTTCCGGGTCCCGCCCAGGGACCTAAGGTTAGAAATGCCATCATGACACTTTTCACGGGCAGGGAAAAAATTACATAGATAAATCCCTTCGTATAATGTGGGCTGTATTGTCAGAACAATTTTTGTAACTCTTTGAGGCATGGACTTCCAGTAATCCCTTCAATTAGTCTTACTGGATTCTTTTTAACATTATCTAGGGTTCCAACTACTGCAGGGATCGTTGATGTTCCCATGTGCACATTTTGAGATTTCTATTTCAAGGTCCTTGTATTTTTTGTTCATTGAATATCTTCTTTTTCCTTTGTATTCTTTGATAACAATTCTGGGCGGTTAGCTTTGATTGTTCTGCCAGTGTGATTGTTCAAAACCCTTAGAATTGTAAACTGGTCTGGTTTTTTCCATACCAAATTTTTTCAGTTTTCCTTCCGGTAACGTTGCAAATTATTATCATTATAGATATTGGCATACTCAGTTTTTTTTGTGCCAATATGATCAACATTTTATCCGATGATCAAAAATTTCTGGATATTTATCATAATATATAATTTTTAACACAATATTTAAGTATATGTGTGTGCCCAGGAATGCCCTAATAAAACAAGCATTGGTCCTAAGCAATAATTTCAAACCTATTAGTTTTGACATTTCATTTAAATTTTTACATATCCACTGATGGAAATCATGGACAAATTTTGTTTTACGTCAGTTGTTTGGTATTGACAGATTTATTGGCCCTCGACGCGTTTTATCTTGCCATTGGTTCTAAATCTGGTCACCTGCATTTATTATCATTATTATTATTGTTGCTGTTGTTGTTGTTGTTTTGGATGATGATGATCATGTTCTTCATTTCTTCTTCGTAAAGCTCGAAAGTAAATTGTTGGCTGATTTTATGACGTCACTCATGGAAACCTTTAGAAATATTACCAAAAGACTAATTAACATTGTTTTTACTCTCAGTTCACACCATATATATAGGGCCCAAGTCCTACTGAGAGCTGAGGATTGCTAAGCTACATTAATATAAATTCAACCCAAAAAAATTACAATAAATTCATATCGTGAACATATAAAATGTGGGATCCTATGTGTGAATGTGTGGTTGGTGTGTGTGTGTGTGTGTAACTGTGTTGTGTGTGTGTGTTACAAATTCTAAAACATAATAAATTCCTATTCCTCATTCCGGTATTTTTTCATATTTTTCGTCTCGTTTTTAGCAACTCCAGTAAGAAAAGGTCATGCCAATTACAAATCCCAACTTATCGATTATTTTTATTTTATTTTTTTGATTTCTGGCGTTTTTTTTAGTTTCCGAACATTTGCCCTAAACCTAAGGTTAGAAATGGCGTCATGAAACTTTCCACTGACAAAAAAAAAAAAAAAATTAAATTACATAGATATAAAACCCTTCAGCTGACTGATAAAGAATGGGCTGTACATGTCAAATTTTGTATCTCCTTGAGTCATGGACCTGGGAAAATTTAAATCTACATGGCACTTTTCCAACCAATCCTGGCTCATTCACTTTCTTAAACTCAACGTTGATTTCTATTCCACATTTCTGGATTTCTGTTAAAAAAGTATTTGTTGACAACATTTGAATATCTTTAAAGATACATTGCAGTCAGCAGGGAAATTTTTTTAAAACTGATTTTTTTTGTGATTATTTTAATATTATTATTATTATCAATTTTTATATTTGAGACTATTTTACAAAGCTCTAATGTTTATTATCACAATGTTTCAATCCGTTGTGCTCTCTGATACTTCTCAATATGTATATCGATTTGTGTAACATCACTAAAAAGGGTTTCTTTTAAAAACTACTGAACCGTTTAAATAATTTTGGATCAGATTGATTTATTGTGTATTGAATTAGCGTTTTTTTAATCAATTTGGTGTTTGTGATTTCTACCCGTGAGTCGGATAAAGGATCAGTCTTTTGGCGGGTGATAACTGAAAATAAAATCCATGAAAATAAGAATGGACGATATTTCAAGACATTTTAGATGATTCAACAACAATTCTCTAAATACAAAAACATTCGTTCTTTGAAAAAAAACAAAAGATTCCCATACTGCGATACAAACCTGATTTTCTGGGCATGATCTTATCTCTCCTTATTTTATTATAACAACAAAGATGAGGACAATATCCGAATATAAATAGTGGAAATAATGATAAATCCTCTTCCTAGAAATCATTGCTGTTAAGTTGTTATTGTTATTAATATTATTAGGTCTTCACATATTGTGATTGATCCATGGATAGCGGTCGACAAACAATTGTCTCAGGTATCATGTAGGTTTTATTCTTATTCTAAGAGAGTTCACTTTTCCAATAATTCGACTAGATAAACATTTGTTTGATCCATTTCTCTCTTCTTTCAATCAGGGTAACAACTACACCAATGGCACTTTATGCAATCATGACGTTTTACATCTTCCAAAATCTTGCGAGTTCAACATTTAATGAATCATAGCTGGTACATTGCCGTCTGGATCATAGCTGGTAACATTGGCGTCTTCTATTTGGTATCTCTTTCTATCAAATGGGCACAATGTTCACAACGCCTCAAATTACTGATTTTTTCCCCGTGTTCTATAAATTAAATTCTATTTTATTAAAAATGGCTCCCACTGAAAAATTTTTTCATTTTTTAAATCAAAATAAATTTTGCTAAGGGGATATGGTTTTACCAATATAGTAGAAAGTCAGAACCCCAGGTCTTGCGGTAACTTCATTTTGATCAAATTTGAAACTTGACCATCTCTCGCCTTTTATATGCTAAACTTGGACATTATATTTTCTTTCTTCTTCTTTTTCTTATTCTTCTTTTTCTTCTTCTTCTTCTTCTTCTTCTTGGGTTATTATTAAACGGATATTTTATTTTTCTTCTATTTCCCTTCTTCTTTTCTTCTTCTTCTTCTTCTTCTTCTTCTTTGATTTATTATTAAATTATTATTAACATAGAAATTATTCCTAATCCTGCTCCTAGAAAACAGGTTCTTTTTTAACATCATTTTAGTATTCTAAATCATACCCAACCTACAAAATCTTTACCATTTCGTTTGAATATTGCTTTTCCGATCGAGTTATTATTTTAACTTGAAAAATATTGCCCAGAAAAGTTCTTCACCAATATATCTGGAGACATCTACTCTAAAATGACCTCATATATATTATTTTCTTTTTCTTATTTCCTTTACGTTATTTTTATATAAAAATAAACTTCTATAGCGGACACTTTAAACAAAAAAAATCAAAAAAATATGAGACTATAAATTCCATTTTTTGATACTGATTTCGGCTGAGGTGAAGTGACAAAAGAAACCTTTGTCCTTACTTCTCAAGCAAAATCTAATTCTGGTTGTTTTTCGCTTTTTAATAAGCCCGTCCCCAACACAATATGTTTGCACGCCAACTAATTTGTCCAATTCTAAATCGTGTTAGATTTCTAAACAAAATAGGGTGAAAACAAGGCAATCCTAATGCAATGATAAGGCGGAATCATCTGGCATGGAGCGTCGACAAACAAAGTGGAAAAAAGTTGGAATTTCTTTGTGTTTTAAAGGAGTGGAGTTCCACAGGCGAGAAGTGGGTCATGATTCAAGAAACTTTTAACAGTTTCGACAGTGACAACCATCGACATAAAGCAAATGAAATTGAAAAGATGGAAAATTAGACGCTGAAAAGTATTACTGATCTAAAGATTTATATGACGTGTATTTATGGATACAAAGATTTCAATGAAACCTCAAGAAAACGTTTTATTTTATAACAATCAAGTTCTAATTTTGGCTTCGAACCTATTTTGAACTCTTATGTAAAAGCTTCAAAGCCTATTTTGTAATAATCCAAATATGAAAGCAGCAAAAATAATGAGATGCACGCATTTTTAATAATATATATCAACAGTAGAGAGAGACAGCGAATGTTAATATTTAGATATTTATGCACAGGAACAGCTGATTTTGTAAATTTTATTATTATTCGTTCCTATTTTAATGTTTCATCTTTTAATTTTATATTCTGAAAACTGTTCTCTGCGTAACTCTGTTTATCAAATGAGTGAAAGAAAATTAAAAACGATGTTATAGCAGAACCACTCTGTTATCGAGTCAGAGTAATGAAGTCTATGAAGGTCGTTGACATGTGTATGAAATATTAAACGTCAGTGCTGAAAAGGGGACTTTACTTCTTACGTGTTATCCATGCAATATTGAACATAATACTACTTTGAATAATATTATCTTTTTAATCTGCATTATTATGGGCATCAAAGCATTATTTGCGGCATTATATTTGAATCTGTAAAATATCTCGTTCTCAAGGTGAAGTTGAGTTTTTTCAAAGAAAATAAATAAAGAAAAAAATATAATCACTGTTAAAGGCGTTCGCGCTGGTTAGATCCGAAGGATGCATTTTTTATCGTAGCGTTAGAATTCAATTCAAATTCAAAGTCGTAGCGTTGAATTTCGCAAAAATACACTTGGTAGTGTGTCTTTTCTCTCCTTCAGCTATGGGTTAATAGCAGGGAAGACTGGATGCGCTGACAATTTTTAGTTACCTGTCTAGAAGAAAAAAATATAAATTGAAAATTCGTTAGAAGTAGGATACCAACGTCATGCTTGTGAGAGAAAACACATCTGTAACATCTAACAATGGTTAGATTATTCAAAATTAATTAGAGCATCATCAACGTCATCATAAATGACTAAAAATGAGTTGCAGAAGAAGACGTAACATGTTTTTTCTTATCTTTTTTGTTGAAAACATAAAGCAATACTAATTGGAGAGGGTGATTTGTTAGTGAGAGAATCGTTGGTTAGTATTTTATAAAATTCCTTCATATATATAACAGTTAGAACAACATTTTTTATCCATAACATAGACTGTATTTCTTATTTTAGATAGTACAACTTTTTATCTGTTGTGCGTCATATTTAACTAGAGCTATTTTCTTACTGAAGCTGATGTACCATATACCATGGAGAGTTAATCTTCACCGATGATTTGGAATATTTTAATAATGTTAATTTTTCGGTGTAAGGAATTTTAATACAGATACAAGGTTTCTTTTTTATTTTTATTCTTTTTTGTTTTACTTCTTTTTCACATGGATTTAATTTCCTTTGCAGAATAAAAAAAAAAACTTTGAGAGTTTTAGCGATTAACAAAGATGGCCGACCGAGAAGCATGCTCCAGGATTGAACAGCGGTCAGTTATCAAGTTTTTGGTTGCTGAAGGGTTCAAACCAGTTGAAATTCATAGGAGAATGTCAACTGTCTATGGTGCCACATGTTTCAGACAAAAAATGTCTACAAGTGGGCTAAATTGTTTAAAGAAGGACGGAGCAGTGTTGAGGATGAAGACAGGCCTGGGAGGCCTACAGAAGGTGATCGAATCAGTCAATGACCTCATTCAGTCTGACAGAAGAACTACTATGAACTGGTGAGGCATGTCAAGAAAGACATAAAGAACAAACGCAGGGGTTATCAGTCAGAAGGAGTCATCTTGCATCATGAAAACGCAAGGCCTCACACAGAAGCCCAAACGGTGCAGACCATCAACTGCTCCCTCATCCCCCTTACAGCTCAGACCTTGCCCCTTCAGACTTTCACCTGTTTGGTCCCTTGAAAGCGTTCACGAGAGGTACGAAGTTTAAAAGTGACGATGAAGTCAAAAGTGTTGTGAGCGACTGGCTGAGACATCAGTCCAATGATTTTTACGCTGAGGGAATACGGAAGCTTGTGCACAGATGGGAAAAATGTGTGACAGTGCTGGAAGACTACGTTGAAAAAATGTAAGCTTCTATCTGTATTATAAGTCCTTATACCGAAAAATTCACCTTATTTATTGAATGACCCTCGTACATACGTCTGAAATAACGATTTCAACAGGTTTATCACTTTGTGTTGTGCGTTAAAATCAATGAAAAGCATATTATCAGTGGCCATATATTAAGTGCATTTTCATTGTTTTACTTTTATAAAATTAAGTACTGTGAACATAAAATTATATTCACTATTCGTGTGCAATTTCCCGTCAGTAAATAGGCGTTCATGGTCCTCCAAAACTCCATACCCTTTGTTGTTTATTAATTACATTTTGCACCTTTCCGAATCCAAGTAATTCTGCAAACATCTCGGCTATATTAACTTTTATACAAATATCTAGACTCTATTAATTTTGATAGCTATGTATTCCAGCTATTGAAAAGATGTTCTTTAACAACAAGCTAAATTGATTTAAATGAACGTCACCAGTAAGCTCGATTATGCATCCGAGGCATTCTGCAAGCATCAGGATTATATTAATTTTTGTACAAATATCTAGAATATATTAATATTAATAGTCATACATTCCAGACAACAAAATGATATTTGCTTACAGAAGACATTTAAAAACTGTTCTTTAGCAATATGATTTATATGAAGAGAGTTACCAGTTAGTAACATATACGTCGTTTAATCTGTTGTTTTTTTGTTCTTTTTTTTTAAATCAAATATGTTACTTACTCTTAAATATAGAATCTGTTGGATGAATTCTACGGATTGCATTTCGGAATTCTTTATCGTTCGACAGAAGGACGCCAAAGTTATCGTGGAGCAAACATGTGGGCAACGACGAAGTTTTAAAAAAATGGAAATAAAAATGACACTTGTACGTAATATCATGTAGAGACAATTGAATTATTAAGGGCACATAATTAGGAAAGAGGGCTTGTTAAATTCAATACTCACACAACAGATTGAAGGCAATAGAGAGAATGTAAATCAACACCAAACCTACCTAGCAAGTATTAGTAAATGGATGGCGGAACAAAGTTTAGGAGAGATTACAAAAAGTCAAATTGTTTAAGCGTTACAAAGGAGAGTAAATTGTGAAGAGTCATCGATGTGAAGGCCTTGAAACATGCCACATAAAGAATATTCAGATATTAATTTTAATATAATTATTTCATTCCTCATTTCTTTTTTAAACATATACGAGAATCAAATCAACGGATTAAATATTCTCTATTTAATTAATTTGTAAAAAAAAATTGCATTCATTCTTTACGACTTAATTGTAATTTCTCATCCAGTCCGCTTTTATACATCTTGAAATAATCGACAACACAAGTTAAATTCCTACCAAGATTGTTCCGTTTACTTTAGAACATATTCCTTTGGGAACTTCATGAATCTATTTCATCTTCACCCAGCGTTAAAGAGTAGTTTAATATGTACTTTCTAGACATATGTAACAACCACTATTGGACAAGGAACATTATGATTTCAAACGGTTTCAAAAACAAGGGTAAATCATTAATCTATCTTAATCAACAATACAGGGTAATTTAGAGATAAGGATAACCTAGTACAGATTCATTGATAGATTTCTTACGGCTTATCAACATTTTAAAGTAAGTTGCAACATCTGAATTTTATTTATCCTATTCCCATTCGGTTTATTAATCTTATCAGTTTTTTTTTTCTTTTTTCTTTGGTGATAAAATTTGTGCATTCTAAAGTTCCATCGTGCCCCTGTCGAAACGGATAACATACAGCGATTTTCGAACTGCACACTTTATTTAATCGACAGACTTAGATTATTCTTCTTCCGCTGTCCCTATGTAAAGATATCTCGTTTCGTGATTATTTAATATTACCTAGTTATAGCTCGACCTATTGTCTAAGTCTGTACTATTAGGACCAGTTAATGAACTAAGCATTATTATGTCATTAAATTCACGAACTAACCATTCGAACATCCCTGAATGTTACCGGGATTTACATATACCTGAATGCTGATGGTTATAATGATCCAGAAGTTGTGATAACAACAATGAAGATGAGTACATTAGTACAAATGTGACTAATGTAAACAATGATAATTCAAACAGAAATCATTTTTTATTGATGGTAAAAGAAAATTCGATGGAATAATGAATTAGTTATACATTTTAGAGTTGATAGTAAATGAGACAGTACCAATCGAAAGAAAAGAACTGAAGCGAACAATCGGGCAGAGAAACATATTATGACACTATGACGTTAACAAAAGGTAAGTTAACGGATTAGCTATGTCATATTAAACTGTTGCTAAATTCAACGTGTCAGACAACATACAAGCTATTTTTCGCATTGACTTTCGATTTACTTATTCGCTCTTTGATGAATTTAATCGAACATCGAAGAACTGCCATTACTAAAGCATGAGTACGAATGGATTGTGCTGCGTACATTAGAAAAGAATTAATTTCGAACGTGGTTCGGCTTGATATATTGGTTTGTTGAGAGGAAATTAGATTATATATGAAAAAATATTCTCTCGACGCGAAGCGATTAGAAAATGGAGAGTAAATGTGGGCGAATATACAGCAATGTCACATGATGGATTTAAAATATTTACTTTGTAAGTTGATTCCGAACAAGTGATTTGAATGAATTTAGGAGAAAATAACACTGAGAATACAAAAGGAAATCTAAAAAAGAAAATTATAAAATTTAGCGACTCAGAAACAAACGAATGCAAGGAAAAAATATTAAACACGTAAGAGAGAGAAAGTAAATATTCAGATTTCGGGGAGGAAAAGTGAAACTAATTGAAGAGGAAAATATGGGATGAAAAAATCGAGGAGAGAAAAGATGCAAAATTGAAATTAATAGCAGAAAGAAATGAAAAACGATGAAGTAGGTCCGGGTTCCCAGATGTGGAGAAGTCTGGAGTTCTTAAAAATGAAACGCCCAAAGCAAAGGCTCATGAAAATGTACAGCGACTACTTGTAATAATACTATTTCTGGTCGGAAAGCAATGACAAATTTGTCGAACGAATATACACTCAAATATTGCAGAAATATATATTTTTAAAAGATGTCTATTCAAAAGGAAAACAACGTTCTAACTTATAGCAATGGAGAATATATTAAATTATTTGGTAAATCTAAATTAGATATGACCAGAATGGATATGAGCGTGGAAAGCATCGACTGCAATCTTTCATTAAGACATTACAAGGTAGGTTCATATTTATTATTGCAAGGAGGACAGAGTGTGCGTGTCTGTGTGTGAGTGTGTCTGCGTGCATATCTGTGAATGTGCCTATGTGTCTATTTCTCTCTCTCTCTCTCTCTCTCTCTCTCGCTTTCTCTCTCACGTTCTTTTTTTTCTCTATATGTGTGTGTGTATGTGTGTGTGTTAAGCTAGCGCAGGAGACTGGGTTTAACATACGCTTTGCATGATCTTAACAGCAACTGACATGAGTGTAGATGTCAAACATTATAACAAAAATTAACGAAAGGCAAGTCAGAAGTAAGAAAAACGTAAATGAAAGTTTTACTTTAAAATAATAGAACATGTTAACAAAGATTGAAATGTGTTACATGTCTTCCCTCAGACCATTAAAACTTTAATGCTAAAGGCATACTATTAACAATAACACGACTGGTTGTTGAAGAGCACCCACCTTCTGACTGAGAATGGACTGATCCCTCTATTTATAGGTCAGTGCAGAGAGATCAGACGAGATCTGTTCATCATGTTCTGTGGAATCAGAGATCATTGCAAAAACCATCTCTCGACCGGAAGATACCGTTGGACTTTAGACTCTTGCTTCGATCTTATTACTAACCTGCGTTCGTTATTAGTAATCACTCTTTTATTAAATAAAAATTCAAATATACCAGTATTTTTCCCTACATCTGTGTTTGTCTTTATTTGAATACACACATGCGGGAACACTCTCAACATGTCAACACCGGTCAAGCGCGATTCATACTAATTACGGAAAAGGAGAGAAACTTAAAAATAGGAAAGTCTTTTGCAGAAATGGCAGTTTTTTAGGGCATATAGTGAGGAAAGAGGGCTTCAAGCATTTGACATTGTTACTAAAAAGATAATTAAATACATCAATTGAAATGAAGATGTTCAGCGTTACGGGTGTCATAATCCATGTTTTCTAAACTGTCAGATTAGGTAATGAAGGAAGATTGGTTTGAAGAATCTATAATACACAAAAAAATAAAAAGCGAAATTAAATATATATATATATTTCAAATGTGTTTGTGTGCATATATATATATATATATATATATATATATATATATTTATTTATGTATATATATATGTGTTACATGTATGTGTGTGTTTGTGTTTGTATATTTGTTTATATATATATGTATATATATGTGTGTATGTGTCTGTTTTTGTATGCGTATGTATGTGTTATATATTTTTTTGTATATGTAAATAAATATTTATATATATATATATATATATATATTTATATATATATATTTTGTGTGTGTATGTATATATGTTTCTTCTCATTTATCAATGAAGTATAAATATTGTGCATTTGTTCTAAATGTTATTATATATATATAATTGTGTTTTATATATATATATATATATATAAATTTTATATATATTATTGTAAATTTATTAAAATTTCCTTTATTTTATCTCTTTATTAATTCATATATTTTTTTTCAGTTATTTTAAAATTTTTTAATATTTTTTATTTGTATTATTATTATTATTATTATTATTATTATCATCATCATTCGATTTCTGCTATGGACACACTACCTACAAAGTCTGCGGAAAGACCTAAGGCAGATCGTGGTGTGTTGTTATGGCCACATTTCATGTTAATTTTTTTTTTTTTTTTTTTTTTTTTCCGATGAAGTTGCTAGCGTTACATAGACAAAGTTCTCCTTAGTGTGTGTGCTGTACTTAATAAGACAATTTTCTGTATGTCTCTTAAGCTGGGGTTTCCAGGATTCTTTCAATGTGTTGTTTTGTTCCATTTTTTATAATTCCAAGTGCACCTATTACCACTGGTATTATTCTTGTTTTCAATTTCCACATTTTTTCTATTTCAATTTCCAGGTCTTTGTATTTTGATAGTTTTTCAAATTCCTTGGTTGCTATGTTACAATCCGCTGGACAAGCCATATCAATTAGTAGGCAAGTTTTTTTCTTTCTGGTTTTTGACAATAATGTCCGGCCTATTTGCTTCAATTTTTCTGTCTGTGTGGATGGTATAATCCCATAGAATGGTGACATCTTCTATTTCTGTAACCGGCGCTGGCCGATGTTCATATGTTTGCTTACACATTTTCCAAAGTGTTTGCACATTGTCCAGTGTAAGTATTGCCCCACTCTATCGTGACGATTTTTATATTCATTTGGGGCAAGTATAGAACATCCTGAGATTAGATGGTCTATTGTTTCTTGGTATTTGTCACAGAACCTGCATTTTGGATCCACATTATTATGTATGATATTTGCCTGAAAATTCCTAGTGAAAAGACTCTGGTCTTGCGCTGCAAGAATAAAGCCTTCAGTTTCAGACTTTAATCCAGATGCTCGTAACCATCGATGAGTATTAACTTTATCAACATTGGGTTTATTTTAGGTTCTGGATATTGGCCATGCAGAGGTTTGTCTTTTAAAGCGTTGTTTCATCTGTTCAAGGGCTTTATCCTTGGCTTTCTTTTTTCATATCTTTTGCTGCAATAGTTGGTTCTTGGCTTCTGTTTTGATTTACTACAGAATCTACTAAATGTAAATGTTGTTTGTATTTACTGCCTTCTTTTTATTATTGAATATTTTTTTCTTTCTGTTTTCATGTTGTTTCACTAATTTTATCATCCAGTCATTTGTTGTTTCCATGTAAGTTAGTAAGCCAATAGTTGTTGTCTTGTATGACAATTCTAGCTGAATAAGACCTCTTCCACCTTCTTTACGGGGTATGTATAGACGGTCTACATCAGCCTTTGGATGATGCATCTTATACTTAGAAAGAAGCTTTCTTGTTTTAGAATCCATTTGTCTGATGTCATTTAGAGTCCAGTTCAAGATGTTGAAACTATATTGGACCACTGGGATGGCTTTTTTAATACTTCGTACCCTTCTATAGTATTCTTTACGCACTATTTCTTTCATTTTCTTATGGTGAATTCCTTCACTCATTTACACCTAGGTACTTATAAGCTTCTCCTTGTTCTAAATCTTTTATTGTTACAGCAGGGTCTAAAACTAATAGAGGAAGTTTGTTGTTTCATCCTCGTAAAACTGTAGCTTTAGCACATTTATCCAAATTGAATTTCATTCCAATGTCTTCACTGAAGCATTTACAGTTTGCAGAAGACCTTCCAGCTCATTGTCATTCCTAGCATTTTATTATTATTATTATTATTATTATTATTATTATTCAGTTTGTAATTGTGATTATAATTCTATGGGTAGGGGTTCGCTGCTTAAAATTACCAGTCAATATTAATGTATCTATTTTGAAATATTATCACTTCCTCCCCAACCCTTTTTTTAACTTGTCAAGCACAGGGAATAAATTATATTCTAGGTCGCCATGCCGACTGGCTTTAGCTCTTTTTCTTTCCATCTCGCTTTTTTTTCCTTGTCTTCTCTGTCCTCAAATATATTGAAATTATGTCTTTTAAACTTTTTTTTCCTTTTTTTTTATATTAAACCTTTTTTTTTCCTTTTTCTCATTTCTCTCTCTTCCTTTTTTCTTTTCCTTGTGTCTGAATAAATTGAACTCCATTTATTTTGTAAAATTTGATTTGAAGAAATGGACGTCTGAGTCCACGGAATAAATTATCTCTTTTGAATGAACTTTTAAGTATTCTGTATTCATTATATATATATATATATATATATATATATATATATATATATATATATATATATATATATATAAAAACTCGTTGTAAATCATCTTCTCACCTACTACACTACGGAAGTCCTATTATATAAGCAAACTGGTAACATCTACATCCAAACTAATGACCTCAGTATAGGAACTAACTTAAGTCCTGCTTTCCCTGAAGTTTACATGTCTTATATTGAAAAAGCAAATAAACATCTGAGAAACCACAAATCTACACAATGTACGTTGGCAACATTTTTGTTTTGAAAAAAATTAAGGGCGACATTATAAATCTAAAATCAAATGTTGAAGAAAACTTAATGCTAAAATTTACGTTTGTACTCACGCTTAATAAGGTCCGATTACTTGATGTTGATATAGAACTAAAATCCAAAGTATTTGCTACTTACCCGTATAAAAAAAGAAAAAAACACGTCTTGTTTTCTAAACTATGGTAGCCAATGCCCGGAATGTTATAAAATAACTTTGATAAATAAATTCTTAAATAGACCACAAGTAAGTTCCTCTTCCAGAAGAATATTTCTCAGTGAACTAAAACACATAAGAGAAACATTCAGTTATGTGTCATGCATGATAAACGCTTAGGCGATCATGTATCTTTTGATACATAACTGACGAGGCAGATATTTTCTGCGTAGTAGAATGTCATTTCTTTCTGCGGTAGACCAGATCCTATCCAAGGCTACAGAACCCGGTCTGTCCTGCTATTTACCCATATGAAGAATGCGGAATGAAGAAGAGGATTCATATCTTTCCCCCGGGTATTAGCACGTTAGTGAATGTAATGGATTCAACTGGAATTCGAACTCGGCTCTCCGATTTCTCAAACCATGATACATTACTCTACCGTGCCTCCCAATAAACATTACACAAAATAATTTTCTCAACTACAACACTGATAAGCAAATAAAATTATTCTTACAAAAAATACACGACACCAATAATGAAAATACCACATAACAAAATAGCATATTTTACTGCAACCATATTTACAATAATTATAAGCAAGACCAAAATCGCTATACCAAGAATAATTAAACACAATATTTCTGCTGTAATTTCGGAAAAACATAAAATTCCTAATATATTACAGAAAATGTAATCCCGCAAACCTTTTTGTCACTAATCAAAATAAACCTATCCAATTTGTACTGGCAGTGACCAATAGAGTGAGTCAAATTCAATTTCTTGTCAAAAATCTATTACCTATATCGGACATACTGTGGCGGCTTCTTAAGTAGAGGCATCACGTGTCACTTATTTAAAACAAAAAAAAATTGTATATAATTCACATTATCAGAAACAACTCGCTATTAGACAGATCATGTATATCAAACATGCCGCTCCTTCGATCAACCTCACCTTATTTAACAGTGGAAATGGAGTGTTAATATTTATTTGAAATAGAACGATCCTCACGAATTTGGGTGCAACAAATGAAGGCTGACAATGACCGCTCAAATGCAAAACAACGCAACATAGAAAACAGGAAAAAATAACAACACCAGTAAGAAAAAACAACTGGAAATTTTTATAGAAGTGGCAAAAGCGCTTGGGACAATATAGATTATGGAAGATTTTTGTATACCCTTACAACCTACATAAGGGGAAAAAGTAAGTATGCTAGGAAAACATAATAAAAGATTAAATAAATCTTCTTTGTCTGCCCTACTTAATGAAACATGTTTGAAAGAAAGGCCTCTACTCAAAATACATTAATTATATATATATATATATATATATATATATATATATATATAAATGTGTGATTCTCTCTCTCTCTCTCTCTATCCTCTCTCTCTCTCTCTCAATTTAAAATTATATATTATATATATATATATATATATATTCCATATATATATATATATATATATATATATAGAGGATATATATATATATTATCCAGAATCACATATACACAAGAGAATCAAAGAAAGAAAAACACACACACACACACACACATTTTACACACACATATATATATATATATATATATATATATATATTATGATAGAGAGAGAGAGGGATGAATTGATTCATGTAGATATATCGATCGATTGTTGTATAGAATTAAAAACATCCATTAGAAATTATGTTATTTTATTGTATTGTACGTATCCAAATATCTGCAAATATAATATTAAGTTTATAAACAGAAATTGAGTTAAAACATTCGACATAATCGCAATTTTCACGCCTCATTTCCTCTTTATGCTTAAAATATTTTGAAGATTATTCTTTTTGTCGAATTGAAAACATTTTCCCTGTTGTTTCAAATATTGGGCACTGAATGTTTTGTAACATTCAGAATATAGATGTCGTAGAACGTGTTTCCTTTTTAAATCATAAAGAGAATATATATTTAATTAGCCGGGAGGAAAGTGTGTGTTTTATTTTTATTTTACTGTAGAAAAATATTTTTTGCATTAATGAGCGGTGAAACCTGTGACTTCAAAGTATGAAAACTGATGAAATAATTAAATTAAGTGGCTTCGACAAAATTATTCAATAATACCCAAAGGAAAGGCAACGACATACACGCGCATACATATATATATACACATGCTCCTAACTCATCCATGCACATACATATAACTTTGATATTTACACACATGCTATCCTTGATATTGAGAAGTATATTAATCATTCATTCATTAATAGATATCCACTTTTTTCTACACTTTTGTTACGTATACTATTATACATTTTACAAAGAAAAACACACACACACATTTCTATTTTATATTTGTCGTCGATCTAAGTTTTCGGTTCACATGTGCCATCATCAGAGTGGTTATAAGGACACTACTACAGAGATGTTCACCTTCAAATATGACATCCTTTCTTGTTTTCATAGAAGTCTGCTATGAAAGATAATAGTCGCGTAATAGCAGGCGCAGGTTGTAAATTCGTAAACCATTACACTGGTCAACAAAAATATTTTTTTTTAATTTGTCTATATTGTTCCAAATGATTTAGGGCAGTTTTTCACCTCTGAATCCGTTTCTCTTAAGCAGGCCATTTCTTTAATTCATTAATTAAATATTACAAACATTGATTACAATACACTGGTAAGTATACATTGATAAATGCATGTACATGTAAATTGCATGTTACGTCATCAGAGTCCAAAATTCTGGACTTGAAATTCCATTTATTCAAATCCGTAGAATGGTCAGCGGCAGGTGTTACTCTTTTAAATGTCCAGCAGTAATCAGCCATCATGACTGCATCCCAGCATCCTTGATATCTGGTTTTTCAATGTCTTTCATGTCCTGATGGAATCTCTCCCCTTTTTCGTCCTCATTGATCTCAAATTCTCAGGAAAACTATCCATATGTGAGAATAACTAATTTTGATGCTCATGTTGAACAACCAAAAGAATTTTTGCTCTTGTCTATAAATACTTATAATAATAAAATATATTCATTCAGTTTGGCTAGATAAACTGACAACATCGTCTAAGATAATTTATACTTTTGTCTTTATCCATATATATATATATATATATATATATATATATATATATATATATATATATATATATATATATATATATATATATATATATATATATATATATATATATATATATATATATATATAATCATATATTGTCTGGCTGTCACCTATGAACTGACAGCACCCATACTTTATAGGTTTAAATATCGATATATCCGGATATTCTATATCCTGCCGCCTAAATATATATCACTGGTCATATATTGTCAGGAGAGTCCAGATATACATATACAACTGATATATATATATATATATATATATATATATATATATATATATATATATATATATATATATATTAAAAAAGATTTTAGGCCATGGTTTTTGAAATATTTTTCTCAATAAATCCACATTACAACCAAAAACGTTTGCTTTTTAATATACCCGCCGCCACTAAACTATTTTTTATATATATATATATATATATATATATATATATATATATATATATATATATGTGTGTGTGTGTGTGTGTGTGTGTGTTTGTGTGTGTATCCAAGTATTCAATTCCTCACGACCTAAACACAGTTCACGACTTAATTAAGTTTGACTATGGAAAATCCACCTGCATTTACATAGATGAAAACAGGAAACTCCAAACGACACTACCCACTAAAATCACAGACACCCAAAACTCTCTACATTTTAAGTCTTCCCACCCTAACCACCTCAAAGAGGACCTTCCCTTAATCCAAGCATTTATGAAATAAGATATCTTACAACAATGAAGAACTAAATAAACACATTGAAAATCTCGAGTATCTTTTCAAAACATGGGGCTACAAAGAACACTTAGTCAGGGAACAAATAAATAAATCAATTTCCACACCTGGAGGAGACACCCTAATGTACGAGATTAAATCTGTAATAAACCAACAAGAAAAGCAACAGGATTTTCCCAACCATGTAACAAGAAAAGTAGCTTATGCTGCAACCACATTAAACACGATGATTCATTCACTAGCTCAGTCACTAAATCTACTTTCAAAATCTACCACGCCTCTAACTGTTGAAGTCATAACATAATTTACCTCCTAGAATGCACACTATGCCAGAAACAGTATGTAGGAAAATCTGAATGGCCCTTTCACTACAGAATTAATAATTATCGCAATCGAATTAAGTCGATTCCCCATGAAAGATTATTGTAGAACAACATTTCCGCCTAGAAAAACACGATTATAAAACCCATGCCAAATTCACTATAATTGAGAGAATAGAAAAGTTCAGAGCAGATGTCATATGAAAGATTTTAGTGTTCCATGAAAATAAGTGGACACAACGTTTAAAAACGCACTATCCAGCCGGTCTTAACCATAAATTTAACAATATAGATAGTATTAATATGTATCCCAACAAATCAAAACCTACCCACATTTCTCACCCACGAAACATGCAGGTGTTGAGGCCTCAAACTTATACACACAACCACAGGAATATACACACTTACACACATCATACTGACTCACTCCCTAATGAGCCAAATGATAACACATACCCATAGTAATGTACACGCTTACACACATCATAGTCATTCCTTCCCTAAGAACCAAATAACACATACGCATACACTTAACAGAGACACATCCCCTTTCCAGGATCCAATAAAACTGTCAAAATGGCCAAGTGAATCCACCCAGCTCTTATCTCAAATAACAATTAAAAGAGACTGTTTGACCAGCACAAAGACTGGCCAAAATTCATGTTAAAAAATAAATAAATAACAAATGAAACTACAGGCAAAAGTTCAAATTCTCCATCAAGACATTGACCACTCTGAAATGAGCTTTAAAAAAAGTCTTGTTTCAATTCAACAACTGAAACTACACGCTGTGTTTTAATCATAGAATTAGCTGCAGTTCACTGCTAATAGCAAGCAGAAAATAATTTCCCTCCTAATGATGGCCATGTTGGTCGAAACTAGTCGAGGGATCTAAATAAAATATTAATAAAAACGAAAGAATATTAATATACAACCCAGTCTGTCTGAAGATTTTATTTTTTTAATATTTTTTATTGTTTAATATATATATATATATATATATATATATATATATATAAGTAACTGGTGAAGGTGGCTGCTCAGAAAAATATTACATTTCAAAACCTTTGTATTTTGTCAAGAACAACGAAATGAACAAGAGGAAGCAGACTAGATATGGCAAAAAACTTATTCTAGATTTGTAGATGTGTAAGAGGTATACGCAAATGACAAAAAAAAGAAAACGAGTAAAAACTGGACCTCCTTTTATTCAAAATATATAACACACATTAATACAAAACTATAATAATTAAAATAATTTTTATCTAGATTTACATGCATACATACACACCCGACCGCAGGCAAAACACCCACCCACCCACGCATATATATATATATATATATATATATATATATATATATATATATATATATATATATATATATATATATAGATAGATAGATAGATAGATAGATAGATCGGCAAACGTTTATACAATATTTTAATTTCATTAAATCCAGAAAAAAAAACATTTTAAGTATAAAATAAAAACAAAGTAAATTATCATGTCACTTTTCTTCAGATGAACCTTTATACAAGTGAGTTTGGTACCCAAATGCCCAGCTATTAAATTAGATAACACGGCAGCCATCAAATAAACCAACATAGTACATTTAGGAAAAAATTAATTCTACGACAAATGCCATTAGCCCAAATATATTGAAACAGACAAACGAAAAAAATATAAAATAATCTTTAAAAATGTTTTTGACTGTGACAGAATCTAAGAACGCCCAATGCTACAAGAGACAGACTATTAAAAATGAAGCCTTAATACCTACACAAAACATAACAAAAAACCTCGGCAATTTGTATCGAGAAAATAATCTACTCCCCCAAAGGAGTGAATAAACGTTACCCTCTCTGGTCATAAACTAACACTGAAGGAATACCAAACACACACGCACAAGCGACCCACATTATACACACACGCGCACAACGGCGCGCGCGCACACACACACACACACACACACACACACACAGACTTATATATCATTTATTGGTAATATATAATTATATTATTTACTTATTTATTAATGATTATTTTAACTTTTCTTTCTACTTCTTCGTATAAAGAATTATACAATAGCATTTTAATATTGTCTTTTTAATCATGATGTGGTTGTAGGTAGCGTAAAAGGAATTTCCTTTCATGACTGCTTTTGGAAACTGTTTCTCCACTTTTTCTGAATTGGACATATTTTTCTCGGATTGTTATTAGATGTATTTTTCAGCTTTTAAAAAGTTACATCGTTTTTAAGTGATGCTGCATGCTAGTGAATTTTTATTATTCTCAAAACAATGGAATATATATATATATATATATAAGCAAGTGTAAATGGATATAAATCCGACAGAAGAATGAAGAAATTTTGAAAAAACAAAAAAAATCCTTAAATGTAGTTAAATGAAAGAATAAACCGAAACGTCAGACGTCGACATTTCTTTCATTTAACTACATTTAAAGATTTTGTTTGTTTTTCAAAATTTCTTCATATATATATATATATATATATATATATATATATATATATATATATATATATATATATCAAGACTATTTTATACATTTTATATATATATATATATATATATATATATATATATATATATATATATATATATATATATATGGGATTCTCCCGTCGATTTGCACGTATGCGAAAATCTCATTCAGTTTTATGTTTGTGTCGTTTGTGACACTTCACTTCCCCCTAGGGTCATGCATAGATTTCCGCATATTTTTCAACAACTAGCTAGGATCTCAGAACATAACCACAAAATATTAGCTGATGATATTCACTGTTTTCCTTTCTGTCTTTGCCACTCAATACGACTGATATCGAAATTTCTTATATAACTCTGGCACAAATATCTCTAGTTTATTTCTATCTAGGGCAAATCGCTCGAAATAAGTATGAGGCACATTGATAGCTGACAGGTTACTCTTTAGCTCGTAATTACACCTGAGCGACAGTCATTTGTCAATTGTCAAAGTAACGATACTTGAGGACCTTAGATATTCTGTCGTCATTCATCCTTGCAATATGACCAGCACAATGAAGTTGTGATTGCATCAGGAAAGTCTCAATTCTACCAATGTTTCATTTTGCGGGAAAATCAACACTGGACATATTATCGTCAAAAGTATAGCCATAGATCACGCGGAGCTAATTTTGTTGAAGACATCCATCTGATTGATATGGGATCTACAGTGGTGGAAATAAGTATAAGACACCCCATGAAATTGTTAAGAATTTTCTTATTACTTCACTAATTCCTCTGAAAATGTGTGTGTGGTAACTAGATCCAATGGTATTAGTATACATATTAGATTTTATACCAGCTTTCCCCTAAAGAAATTATTAAGAAATTTATTAAGTAAAATACGTTTTCTAGGGTAGAAATAAGTATAAGAAAGTTTTGAAAATTTGTATTTAACAGCAAAACTGTACAAAATTCAATATTTAAATTTATTGCCTTTCAATTGTAATACTTCAACACACCTGTTTTGCATTTAATTAATCACTATTCTGAGAGTTTCAGTTGAAATATCATTCCAGTACTGCTTAAAGCATGATTTTAAAGTTTCTCTATCTTCAAATTGGCGTTTATTTATGTATACTCTTCGTGACAAAATTCCCCACAAATTTTCTATTGGGTTGAAATCTGGAGACTTAGTGGGCCAGTCCAAAACTTCAATATTTTGTTTTGGTTTTAAACCAGTCTTTCGTGAGCTTATAAGTGTGTATGGCTGCGTTGTCCTTTTGACAAATGGCATTATTGGTGTCTAGGCGATTCATACATGGGACAAGACTTTTTTCCAACACATGTATATATCGAACTGAGTATTGTTTCTCTTCTATCACTTCTAAATCAGCCTTTGAAGATGCAGAAAAAGCTCCCTAAATCATAACAGATCCCCACATATTGTCTTTTTAAAAATAGCTGCATCTCCTTTCTTAAATCATTCCAATAACACTGGTAGCCGTCGGACATATCCAAATTAAACATTTTTCTCATCACCAAACACCACGGATTCACATTTATTCTTTGTCCATGTTATTTTTTCTTTACCAAATCTACGCGCATCTTCTTGTGTTTAGCAGTTAAATCAGGGACTGTCTTCCTGTTTCGATTCACGAGATTTGGCGATTCATGGAGGAGTTGACGAACTCTTCTTGGAGTGAAAAATTCTTAGATTTTTGCAGATTGCTTGAGCTTGATTGTCCTTTAGAAGCTTCACGAAAAAGTCGAGTTTTGGCTGCATTTGTAATTTTTGGAGGACGACCTTGAAGTTTGCTTGTGCCATAAGATTCAGGAAACTTTAGATAATTTCTCACAACTGTTCCGGACGTCGACAGTTCTTTTGCAATTAAACTTATAGATTTTCTTTCCAGTTTATGGTCAGAAATTTGTCCGCTTTGATTTTCATTAACGAGGGTATTCCTAGGAATTTTGCAGTAAACGTATTCAATTACGAAATGTTTAAATATGACTCATGTGGCTTAAAATCATGATAAGAGTCTTTTTATAATCTCAGCATGCACTTATACTTCCTTTGGTATTCTGAAGTAAACGAGATATGCAAATTTTCAAAACTTACAATTATTTTCACGCTCGAAAACGAAGTTTTGTTAATAACGTTTTTGGTGGAAAGTTATTATATAATTGAATATGTATACTAATAACCATCGTATCTAGGTACCACACACACAATTTCAGAGGAATTTTTTGCAGTAATAAGACAATTAACAATTTCATGGGTTGTCTTATACTTATTTCCATCGCTGTATGTCGGATCCACAATTCTGTGCAGTACAACAGTGTGGACAAAACTGCTCTATAAACGCCTATTTTGTTGTCTGTGTTTTTTTTATACGTCTCTCATTCCGCAGGTGGTGATGAAGCTTCCAAAATGTGATTGTTGGTTAGGCGATCTGTTTTGTTATTTATTCAACAAGAGATGCATTCGCATTTATCTTGCTTCCTAAATATGTAAATCATTTCACATTCTGCAAGTTTTTCAAATTAAACTGGATAGAAGTGACTGGGAATTGATGAACTTGTGGAAGTTGTCTGAGATTTCCGTATCGGCTTTGGGCGAGGAGGTAGCTGAGGAATTACTTCTGTTTTCTTTATGTTAATGGTAAGTTCAAAAGATTTGCATGAAACAGAAAAATGGTTGATGAGTTCTTGGGCTTCTCTACGAGTGCAGCATCAGCAGCAAACAGCAGATCACGAATGATACTAGTTCAAATAATATATATATATATATATATATATATATATATATATATATATATAGTCCCATATATATATATATATATATATATATATATATATATATATATATATATATATATATATATATATATATATATATATATATATATATATAATGAACTGTTGTATCATTTATTTTAAAATACGTATATTTAGGCAGGATATTTTCATTCAAGCATGTTTCTTAAAAAATACAGATATAATATGTCTATTGTTAAAATAATCTGCTCTAGTTCTCTAATTATCTTAGTGCTGTTAAGTTGAATTTCCTCTAGGAAGGTGCCGTAGTTTTTGTTAATCGAAGTACTTTCAATTTCCTCTGGGATCATCCTCTGCTGTGTATTGCGATGAAAAACTTAATTTAATTGCAATTGTTGTGATGGTGATTTTTGTAAACACGCGTTCTTGTGAACGCTGAACGCACACTGTTATATTTATAATTATTTTAAAATTAATTATTTTGTTTACGATGTTTTGCAAACAAGCGTTCCCAATCCAAGTTTGGTAACCAGCGATGGTAAACTGAAAAATGCTATTAAATGTTAGTGAACTCAAATGGATTTTGAAGCAACACTATCATACTCGTAATAAATTTCGATTAGTGTTGGTTGCTTGCTTTTGATATATAAATTGCCTCGAAATTTTGAGGTGTTTGTTTATTTTCGTGGTGTAATATATTGGTGTTGTCCATAATTATTTTTATGCATTGTGAATGTGAACATGAATGTGTCTTTAAATGTTGCGCGATAGAACATGCATCTGACAAATGGAGCGTAAGACATCTTGTTAATAAAGTTGAAGTCAATCCAACGTATATACTTATATTATTCCAGAGATACAGTCTCTCAAAGAACATTTAAACTGATATACAATGTCGGTCTTTAGCGAAACACTAGTTGACGTAGAAGAGTTATTGCATATGATTAAGTTGGTTAATACCAATGCCAATCCTACGCAATCTTCTCGTCAAATAGTGTTTTGCGAAAACCCACATTGATTTATTCTATGTACTTTGACCTCTGTTAACCTTTAGCGAACGTTCATTGACTTGTCAACATAGACTAATAAAATAATTAATTCTCTTAGATTATATTATGTTTGCTGTTTCTTGTGATAAACACGACATATAGTCTGATTCACACTGAATTTAAAAGCAAATTCATGTCGTGTTCGAAAATAGAGAGAATTAATTTCAATTTTCAGAAGCAATTTTCGGCACGCTTCTATTTATTTAAAAACATTTATGTATAACTTATTTCGATGAAGATGATGTATCCTCGTCGGAGTAAATTATGCTTCTAAAAATCAGCACTCAATTTTCAGTTAAGTCGGATAGAGAAAGAAAAATGATATGCTATTCAGTACATAGTATTTCATTTTATTTATTAACTTAATATTTTCATTTATTTAAAGAATACTCCCCTTTGCCAAACATAGATAGATAGATAGATAGATAGATAGATAGATAGATAGATAGATAGATAGATAGTAAGTTTTGGTTGTTTGTATTTTTAAGCTCACTTACATTCTTCTGATAATGGCAGAACACCGCTTGACATACTTGTTGAATACATGCATAGTATATTAAGAGAAACAGCAGGATAATCATGGGCATCAGCAGGTTGCATCAAGTCCGAAAGGATAACAATAATAATAGAACAAGTCAAAATATTAAAGAGATGTAATAAATGTATCAGTGTGAAATGCCATAACAACAATTGGCACTACACGCTGCGTTTTAATCATAGAATGGTCCGTAAAATCTGAGTTTAGATCAGCTCTTGCCAAGCAGAATAAAAAAAGCAGAAAGGCTACCTGAGAATTTAAATGAGATGTTGGAAATATTAGAAGCTGTTTTAATCGATAATCTTACCTAAATGAGAAATATACAACTGTGGTGAAATATCGGAAGAGACCAACAAATTAATTTCCATAGAGACCCGAAGGCAATTATGGAAAAATGAATGCGAACATCGCTAGACAATCAGCGTATAACGTAACTTGATGATTTAAGGATAGTAGAGGAAAGAATGTACACATTATTTATTCTAAAACAAGATGGATGCATGTCAGCAAAAGGTATGTGATTCGATTACAGAAACCGTCTAATTTGCAGAAATTTGAGTGAAAGTAAGAATAAGTAAATATGTTTTGGAAAACAGATTCATGTATTGAAGAATCAGAAGCCATTAGATACAAAGAGAAGAGTACTGGACAGCTATGTAATATCTAATCGTCTACATGTCAGTGAATGATTGACAGTTTTCTCATAGATGGTTTAGCGCCAAGTTATACTGAAGGAACACTCACATAGAAAATTTTAAACAATATATAATTGCGTTTTTTGGTAGCAATCCCCTCCTGTATATTGTCTTTTGGGCACCTCGAGGCGGTGTAATGGTTCGCAAGTACGAGTGAGTAGTGTTCGATCCTCACTGGGTGCCTCCTACTTTCGGCCTTATGCCACATCTAGGCTATGCTTAGAAAATCCTTATGGCCTTTTCAAGATGTTTAATCGTAGTTTTCAACTTATGTAAATAAGAGATTAACTTTTGAGCCTTAGTGTATTATGTGGAAATTGCCTAAATGATTTTTTTCTGCTATCGCCTAATATATTAGACTCTTCCTGGATTGCGGATGTGTTTTTAAAATAAAGTAGGAGTAGCAAAGATGCAGACATATTTTTAGTTCCCGAATACAGCCTATACCTTATGGCCGTGTTTTTATTTTATTTTTTTAAGGGTTGTTTTTTTTTTTCTCTGTGTAAGATTCCTATTATTTTAGACAGTTGTATTTCGGTTTTCGACCAGTACATTGCGTAACAAATTTTAACAAGTTTCCATTTTGGGATAAATGTTTCCTCATAGAATTATGAGCCGGTAGCTTTAAAGACAGTTCTGATAGTATTATTTTCTTTCTATTTTAATTTAATTAAAACTATAATTATGTACTAATTGTCCATAATTATCCTTTAGATTAAGCAGGTTAGAAGATAAATGTCAATCAACTGACCATATATTCTTTATATATTTTGTATATCGAATATTGTCAGATTTAGAGAGGTGTCGTACTTTTTGAAGTGGAAATGTGTCAGCGCAGTGAGCAATAAATAATAGATTTCCTTTTTTAATTGTTATTCGTATCGTTGAATAAAAAATGGTGAGAGAAAAACGGGGGAAGTTCGTCCCGGCCAAGTCGTCATGAACTGTTTGAAGTGTTTATTCATGAAATGAGGTAGACAACTGAAATAGATTCAAACAAGCAGTGCACTAGACGAAGAGGGGTTGTTCAAATACGCCCCGCTATCGCTGACAAAATACAATTTATCATCTTTAAGACACGTGCTCTTTCGAAAGAACGGACAGAAATTGGCCACGTTTATTCGAGTCAACATAGTGTAGAGAAATACTAGACAAATGGTCGAGGTTTAACAAATTGTATCTTTTTTTAAGTGATTTCTTTCTATTTACAATTTCGAATAGAAGACGCATGTGAATTTGGATATTGCTGTGCCAAAATTGCTTCCCACTCACATCGACACACCAAACACTATTAATATGTCGATATTTTTATCTGTTCTTGGAATATACTTGGATATGTGATGGTTCCGAAGTTTTGCAATGGGTTGGTGCGTATCGATTCAGAAATTTCCACATTCAATTTACATCAATACATGTATTCATTGACTGCTATTTACAGGAAGAAAATATTTCCTCAGTGAACCTTCTGGAAGATTCGACATAATCTGGCCTGAGGAAACACTATAAAAACGCCAATACTCTCAAAACCTCATTCACAATGACATGTGACTTCATACTAGTACAACCATCGACAGCTTCCGGACAGCTTCATCTACACAGTTTCTATGTTACGGCTACATCAACCCGAATTAAAGATTTCGGGTGCTTTCCAAATCTTTGATATGCTGGGTGTCACCCTCCGGCCGATAACATCAATAAATGACCTTCATGATAAATAAGCCATGGTGTGGTTTAAATCCGTATCATTGTCGCAACGCGGTTCTAGCCTTGTCATATATGCGTGTTGATATATATATATATATGAGCTGGCTTGGTTCATTATTTTACTTAGTATGCGATCGAACATTTTGGCGAAGACAATATATACAGGTGTTGCATTAGACAATTGGCATAAAAATGAGAAACAACTGAACGAGATCAACTAAGTCAAACATTTAAACATACCACACGTCAAAATATAAATTTAAAGCTGATTTGACTCTGTATCTTTAGAGTTTTTGATGTAAAATTGTAACTAGAATTTGTTGCACCCCCCCCACGGACAACACATTATCCTAAATTATCTCTCTCTCTCTCTCTCTCTCTAATATATATATATATATATATATATATATATATATATATATATATATATATATAATAATATTTGCTATAAATATGAATTAAAGTGCCCAAAAACAAAAATAAAATCCATCCAAAAAGTGAATTATAGAAGATTAATGTTGATATTTGAGTCTTTTCTATGTTTCATATTCTATATATATATATATATATATATATATATATATATATATATATATATATTATAAATTCTAGATAAATATTTTTTTATACATTTTCATATTTTTAAAAAAATAACTAAGTCTTGTTCTATTTCTTTTCTGGAAACTTTTTCATATCTTCTGAAAATTTGATAAAAAACTTAACCGAAAAAGAAATTTATAACGTGTTCTTTTCTTATTCTGCCCATCTAAAATCTTTCTTTTCTATATAATCAAGCCATTATCAAAGATATAATTATAAAAATAAGTTATTTACAGATTTTAAAAAACCATCAATCTACCTAAGATACGTTGATGATATTCTTATGTTAGTTAAAAATACAGATGAAATAATTCTACTTCAAAAACGGTTCCAAAATAATTCTGTCCTTAAATTCACATATGAACTCAATACTAATAATAAAATCCCCTTCCTTGACATATTGATAAACACAAATAATAACAAATTTACTATTTCGCCATACAAAAAACCTACAAGCATAAATTCATGTACACTTAACTACAAGAGCGAATGCCCATATTACTACAAAATAAATTATAAAGAATCTAATACATCGTACAGAAACTAATTCATCCACGAAACAGATTTTTTACAGTGAACTAAAGAATATAAAACAGACACTTATTAATAATAGCTTTCCAAACTATATAGTTGATGAACAAATAAGATGCTTTCTTAGAAATCTCAATAATAAGCAAATTGTACATAATACTGCTTCTACTGATCTCAAATATATTAATCTCCTATATCGTAATCAAATGCATACTAATTATAAACAAGATGAAAACATACTAAAAATTTAGTAAATTCTAATATATCAACTACAGATCCTAGCAAAAAAATTAAATTAATCATATACTACACTAAATCTAGTATATCCAACTTAATACTTCATAATGATTCTTCTCCCCCCGGTTAGCGATTTGTAAAAAACCAACATAGTTTATAAATTCAAGTGCCCTTTGGGAGAGTGTATCTCCAACGAATTAAATAATATTTATGTTGCTCACACCACAAACTCGCTTTCACGACGCTTGACACTACATTTTAATGAAAACTCTAACATTTTTAGGCATTTAAAACAACATGCCTGTCCGCACACACAATTCCGTAAAATACTTGTCGAAAACACAACTATACTTCGACATGAAAAAAATAGACAAAAACTAAAAAATACTTGAAGCATTATACATCAAACAGTTAAAACCCAACCTAAACAAAATCAACTATGGAATCTCTACAAATATTCTTAAATGTCTATAATTTCTATAATTGGTAACAGAAGCCATTGGTTTATACCAACGGCTTTCCTTATTTCATTCTACAATTCACTCTCGTGTAGTCATGTGTGACGTCATGAGATGCGGTGCGATTTTCGCTTCTAGCGTCTTATATGCGCGTGTTCATCGTTGCTTAGTGATCCACTATGTAAACAAAACAATGACAGACTATCATCACTGTCGTGTCCGTATATTGTTTGATA
>CAHIKZ030001534.1:387500-400000 GCA_903632075.3 Acanthosepion pharaonis | reverse complement strand
GCTCGTTCGAAATTCTATCTCACTCCGGATATATTTCTTTTCTTTTTTTCATTCTCTTTATCATTTTCTGTCTTTTGCTTGTCATCGATTTGATGGGAAGTTCGATCAGCAGCTCATCCGCTTTCGTTTTACTACACGTCTTTTTTTCTTGGGTCAACAAACAAAGCAGACATCGAAACAGGTGTAGGTTAACGCTAGAAAACCCGAGTAAAAATGTCCGGCTGAAAATTTTATCGCATTACTGACGAGTTGGCTTCAATTTGTAATTTTCCCCAGCCAAAGTGGAGTCACCATTTGCAATCTAATTTCTTTACGGCTGATCCACTTCCTACCACGTTTAGCCTTTTTTGGCCTCTTCTTATCATTTGTGCGTACATACTTACATACAATATACATTTCATATTTCCCTTCATCTCGCTTTGTTGATAGCAAAGTTGCCTTCCTTTAAAAGATATTTCTCATTTTCTCTCCGCTCTCTGTTCCTGTATTATTCATAATTCTTCGCATTTCAAAATAGGCCACCACTCATACATTCTCGTTTGGATAGAAACTAGCAATATTTGGATTGACTTTCTCTACAGTAATTCATTCATATTTCTCTAAAATACACCTGTTCTTGGAAATCTCTCTAGAGTATCTTATTTTCCGTCATCACTTCCCGATAAGTCTTCAAATTAGCTTTGTACATCCCATAGTCGAACAGAAAATAAAACGATGGTAGGAAAACTACAGCAATAATATTCCAAATCAAGATGAGATCGTTGCAATAGATTTAGAACAGATACATTTTAGAATCAATGAAATGCATTTATTTCCCACCCACATAAGGGTTGACAACAAAGCAGACTATATTCTCAAACAACAATCTGAGTAACAATTCTCGAACGACAATTTTGAAGTCAAATCTCATTGGGCATGGATCTAGAACCTCCACTCCGTATTAATTACTCGATACAGAATCTCAACACCAACAACTAATGCGGCGAGATAGTGATCCTAGGAATGTTAGCTATTACATGTATTTTGCGATATTTAATCATAACGTAGTATATATCAATGATTTTTAGACTGTTGATTGTTCATTATAATCCTATAAGAATTCATTAAAAAAAAATTACGAATTTTAATATTTGGTCGTAAAATTCAAAATTTGGAGAATACTATTGAAAATAATATTTGTGATGAGTTTAACGGATTAGTATTAGTGATGCCATTCTGAAAGTGAAAAAATTTAATCTTTTCTAAACTCTGTGAATTAAGAACCGAAATTCCTTATATGAACATTTCAAACTAAAAAAAAACGAATATTTAAATAATTTGAATTCGAATAATAATTCGTTGAGCTGTGTAGGGTTGATTGAATTTTAATGATAATGGCATTCAGAATAATTATATTTATATTTAAATGTTCTTAAAATAACTTCTTAAAATATGGGTCTGAGTTACTCTTAAACATTCAAGATGTTTTGAGATTGCTGGATGTTTACTAATTGAACAAAGGCATTATGCATTTCTCAATCAACAATCTTACAGAACAGGCATGAGTTCTTGAATTTTCATAAAGCGTATGTCTCTGAACAAAAAATAAAGAGATAAACAACAAAGAAAATGAAATCGACTTAGTAATATGTGAAAATATGATAAAATAGACGGTAATTACTCAAAATTTAATTAACTTATTACATTCAATATAAACGCTTGAAATTATACTTCGTTTGAATGCAAATTACATAGAACATAGATTTTTTCAGTTGTAAATTTAAACAATATTGATGCTTGGGAAGGGGTAAAAATGCGAGATTTTGCATGTGTTTGTGTTTAGAATAAATCATAGAAATGTTATGTTTTGGTTAATGGTCGAATCATTGAAACCCAATTGATGTGATATTTTCAGTATGTCTGAGTTGATTTCTTGACCTATTTAACAATATTATTGTTCATATAGACAAATCTTGGGCCGGAGTCCCTAAGACAGTCCGACTCTATGTTCAACTTTGTTCTGGCAAATCCTGCGACGACGCCGGCCTCAAGGTGTATGCAACACTATCTTTCTCTTGGACAACATCTGTGTGGTGAATGGTAAAAATGTGCTGCATGGACAATTGTCGATTTCGTCAAAATTACTGCCTGGCCCTGTGCTCTGGAGCGGACGCTCCAGCGTCGCCTAATCGAGACGGCGAAAGACGTGAAGTATGGCAGGATAACGAAGTTCTTTTTCTATGGGTAACAGGCAACTGGCAAGAGATCCCAAGGGTGACATCCTCGCTTTATGTACAACTATAACGAGGGCGATTGACATCAAGATGTGGAACGACGTCTACAACGATCTCTCACGCAGGAGACGCACATTTCTCCGAGGAAGAGAGAAAAAACGGAGGCTTGCCTCAAGGGAGAAGCGTACTCAAGGGGATGAAAGCAACACGGCGATATCGGAGGAGAGCTGTATTACTTTTGTCATGCCCATATGATCATTTGCAGCCATATCAAATGCTGCAGCACCATCAGCAGCAGTTATTTTTTTTTCTTTTGCACAGATCCTTGATATATCTAGACTGAAAAATGCCACATACAATGACATATTTGAGTTGCCATCTATAACATAACGAGAAATGTATAAAAAATGTAATAGCATCATTTTTCACTGGATAATGGATTCAATCTGTAAAAAATCCCTTGAAAACCAGTTTTCAAGAATTTTAACTGCCTCTAGCTTGGTTACATATAGCAACTTAAAAAAAAAATTATGTCTTGACCTAGCACTTGTATCTATGCAACATTGGGGAAGCCAAAGTGTTAATAAAAATCAACCGGCGAAGGCTAGTGGAAAATACATGCAAGAATTTTTCATTTTTATAATAAACAAAAAGGAATATGCACAGAGATAAGGTCGGCTATACCCTTAAGGTACCTTGATATTAACAGAAATTCCTTATTTATCTCTGGTGAATATATGTTGTAGCATCCCTACGGACTATAATTGGTATGTTCCCATTCTCATATATAAAGTAGTAAATACTATATGTTGGTCTGCAGTCGGAGATTCATCTCCAGCTGTACTGGTCAATCTCTCTGCCTCCGGGATGAGCGGACGAGGCTATGTCGAAGGGCAGACTCTCGTCTCTGGAAACAGCTATCCGACCCCTTTTTATACAGGGAATATTTGACCTGGCTCGGATATCCCACATTAAATCGATCTTATGCCATATCTGGCCGCGTGTGGCGGTTAGTAGGTATCCTGCATTCAAAGATTCATTGTGGGATTTATTTGACTCACTACTAGCAGTTGACTACATCATCTACGCGCCGTATCTATAAAAAGAATACCCGCTCGGCCCGGTGGCTAGGATCAAAGTGTAGTATCTGCGCTTTGTGAGCTGCCGAGTCGGGTGTCTGTCGAACTCTCTGCTTGCAGAGAGGAACCCGGACGAGGCTCCGCCGAAGGGTGGGGTTTCGTTCGGGGAGGTTGACGGAACTAGCCCACTTGGACGGGTTTAGATGGGTTTTATTTTTGGCTGGGCCTACGGGCTCAGACATACCCACATTAAAAAGGCCTTGTGCCACATTCAATTCCTGTGGGTGAATTGATAAATACCATCATCTACGCGCCGCTGGCGAATCTAATATGCGTTTTTCTCGTCCAAAGTATTATCGTTCATTACCAACCTTCGTGTGATTATTCTGTTCAGTAAACTTCCCAAATGTTACAACAATATATCACTGATTTTGATAAAGCAGTAATAAAGAATTTTATATACTATTATTTTTATGCATATATTTCTATGAGAAAATTTACTTACAAATTAATACAATAAGAGATTATCAAAAATAACTAATGATATCATAGCATATTTATAATAATATATTATCATAACAGTTACATGGTAGCTGGAAGGATATTAACTTAGATATTGGCAACGTCTGAATACAATTTTTAATTCCATACTTGTAAATGTTTATGTTTTCTCCTAAAAGTATACATTGAAGTCTTCTTGTTCATATATTCGAATTGCCATTCTCAATACGTTTCAATTTTGTGGCAATTATTAAGTACAATCATAAATTCTTTATGCCTGTGCTTGACACAAGATAACTGGAAATTTAGACAATGAATGAGCAAGAACTAATATATTACTACATTATTATTTACATTCGAAATAGTATCTCTTGTGCCCATCAGAAAATTCCACTGTCTCATTCATGAGGCGATATTACATATAAATATCGAGTTTAAAGTTTCACTTAGTTAAGTACCGGGACAGACAGAGACGCGGGTTGACAAAATTTGCTGCTTTAATTTTCCAAATAGGGAAATTTTACCCATCTTAAATGAAATAGCGATTGCAGACAATATTTCTGTGGTCGGAAATTAGACTAACCGCTTGGAATTGTACAACTGTCACAGTCACCTGAGAATCTTTTTTTTTTTTTTGTATTTCTGGCAGAAAATTGTAGTAATGAAAATCCAGTGAGGATTGAAACCTGCTGAGGACTCATTAAAAATTATTTCTCGAAATGAAACATTTCTAATTATTCTTTGTAAAAAATGATATATTTCATTCATTCATTCAATATTTCTCATTCGAATACTAATTTTCTTTTATTTCAATTATGTGCCATGCGTAATAAACGCTTAGGCGATCATATTTTTTCGATACATAACCGACGTGCATCTGCCTATATTTCTGAGATGAGGTATTATGTTCACTATTTACATTATTCGAACTATTCCGCTGATCTTTGTCGCCATATTTATTACAACGTTTCGGCCTAGTGAGCGAAATAAAGGGTTCAGTTCGACATTCCAAACACCTGAAGAAGGCCGTAGCGTACAACGGCCGAATCGTTGCCATTTCTTTCTGCGGTAGACAAGTTGCCATCCAATGCTATAGAACCCGGTCTGTCCTGTTATTCAAACATAGCTGGGGCCAGAATAAGAGTAACCATACTTTTCCCAAGTGTATTAGCACGTAAGTGAATGTAATGGATTCTACTGGAATTCGAACTCGGCTCTCCGAGCCGCTATCCATTACTCCACCGTGCCTTCTTCTTTTATTTACACTATATTTATTTGAAATATTGATCTGATCTTTGTTTTTTTTTTTTTTTTTTTTACCACGACGTTCTGCTCATCTAATACATGACTACAGCCTATGATTAAAACCATAGTTTTGGAATATGCTGACAGAATGATTTTGAGTTCAATCCCTAGGCCTGGAAGTGAGTAATTGGAAACAATGGAAACAGGCGTGGAATACTAAAAATAAGAAACAACTAGACAATATACCTACGCATGCGCACTGGAACGAGAACAATTTATCACCATTGATTAAATAATGTGTTCGGTGGAGAATTCACTGTAGTTTACCCAGATCGATTTACACCTGGGGACGGCAGGAGAGCACACTACCTGGAACGTTATTATAAAAGCAAAAAAGATGAGGATAATAGCCCTAATATAAATAATGTAAATTGTTATAACTCCTCCTCCCAGAATTTCAGAGAGAAATAATCTTCTATTATTTAATCCTTTCTTTTCTTTTTTCACACTTTTCTCCTTTAAGTTCTGTTTCGCATGTCTTTAGCATTCAACTTTCATATTTATTAATGATTGTTTATAACAACATTCAACCAACTTCAGAGAGAAATACTAATCCGTTTACCTTGAGAATTATTACGCGTGATCGATTTTCGTCTCGGAACAAATCAATCCTTTTACTTTGAATCTAATATAATATCACTATTGTAAACAGCTAAAGTGAATGCCAACTTAAGTGAATAGATATTAAAATACACTGACGAATAAAAGAATTCGGTAACAGGGTAATAATAACTTTGGTTAGTTCTTTACTAATCAGCTGTATGTGTCCGGCAATGTAATTACACGAATATTGTCATTTAAAACTTAACTTAACCATAATGAGGCGTACATCTGAATGCATAATACTCTCTCTATATAAAACAGAGGATGTGTGTTTGTCTCTCTGTCTGTATCTTCACTCAAGGTCCATCCAACCGATTTTGACCAAATTTGGACAATACATTGTATAGTGTAACCAATTTTCATCAAACTTAACAATTGCTTTATAAATGGATCCTCTTTTATATCCCTGGTAGCACACTGACAAATTGAATTTCAAAAATTCCGAAAAAATTGTGATCTGAAGTGGGTCTTCATGTTGCCTGTTTTACCCCTTCATGTCCTCAGTTAACTTCGATTGAATAAATACAGACTACTTCTGTTATATCAGTAACTGTATTAATTCAACATGTTTTTAATGAAAGTGCTTTAAAATAATTGAAAAAGATAGGCTCTGTTACATCTAAATATGGTGCCATTTTTGCTCCATTCCAATTGAACGCTTTTTCTGATCGACCAGCTGGCTGCTACTTGATTAATAATTTATTAACCACTTGATCTCACCGCGTCTACCATAAATGCTGTAACAGATTGTGTCGCGTATGCATATTCCGCATATCCAAACCGAGATTGGGTAAATGTCGTAGATTTACATGTGACATTTTAGTGTAGATGATATGAATTTCGTCATGAGAAATTGGAGTTGGGAGTGAAAGGGAAGATCATCGAAAGATCAGAAAGAATGAATCAATGTGTAATAGATAAGGAGTTAGAAAAAATTCGGCGTTCTGTTGATATCCCCTAGGAATAATTATGATAGATTTAAGAGTGTTCAGGATAGGACATATAGTGGTAAACCTACGATATCAAAGAACATAGATCAAAGAAAATTATGTCTTTCAATCCAATGTAAGGGAAACGACAGTAACATTATTAATGAAATGTCAGGTTATTGCATATGAAGCGAAGAAGATACATGGTGCGAAGGGTAAATTGTCATCATTTCATAGTTTTAATTTTGAGCTGGCAAGTTGTTTTTTATTATGTCGACTGCGCAGTATAGTAGGATAAGTTTCGGCAACATCTGTGAGTTAAAGAACTCCATGACGCAACTTACTCCGCCAGAAATTTGGAAACAGCATGCAGTACAGCTTGATATTTGCTCCGGAAGCTGCAATACGAACATTTCTTTGTGATTGAGTATCAATTTGAGAACATTGCAGAGGATTCGGAAAAAGTTGCATAATATGCCCAGTGAACATCATGATGTTTGGAGTGATCACTAATGATGGCGACATTATGCTCCTATTCATCTTTCCGCAGAGCCTTAAATCAACACAAGCATACACCAAGCTCCTTGCGGATGTAATGCTGCCCTGGTTCAAGAGGGTGGCTACTGGAAGACCCTATGTCTGGCAGTAGGACTCTGCACTATGACACACAATCAGGAGAACTCAGTTATGACTGTCAAACAATATCTGCGGCCACATTATCTCTTACATCTGTCTACCTAACTTTCCAGTAAGCGACCAGCTTATGGAGCGCAGTTGCGCGAGAGACCAACAAAAATCTATATAACATCAAATATGAACTGAAGTAAAGGATTATGGCAGCATTCACCAAATCAAACAAAGAAACTGTCCAGTTTTCAGGAGATTCCGAAGTCGCCTGAAAGCCGTGGCTGAAGCCAATGGCGATTTTATTGAAGAAATTTACTCTTTCGTATTTCAAGATATTATTGTATAATTTTTGTAAATATATCTGTTAAAATGAGATGCCAGTGTTATATTCATTTTTGGTTAATTTAGACTATAGTTTATCCATCTCACCTTGTATAATGTAAATGAATGAACTGCAACAAAAAAACAATTTCTAAATTAAAAGGTCGAAAAACTGTACAAAATCAAATCTCCTTTGGAGTAATATGACAGTGATATTTAGTGACAAAAACATATGTAAACTACATCCATGATTAAGAGGTACACTTTTTAAAGACTTTTATCAGAGTTATAAAATGTGGCAAATTCCAGTCCACTCTCATGCTGTATGCGTTTGAACCCTCAACTTTAAACCAACCATATATCATGAAATGATCAGAAGAAATTGCTATCCAATTCTAAGTTCTTTAGTTCGCTTCAAAGTAGATTTTATAAAACATACAAGCAAGGTAAAATGGTCACAGATGGAAAATAACAACGGAATTATTCTATGTTATGGTGGAAATTAGAAATTGAGATTTTATTACGGGTGATCAACATTCTTTAAATGTTTGAAGGCCCGTGGCCGAGTGTTTAGAATGTTCGTTTTATTGACCATGAGATCCGGGTTTGGATCTTACCAGGGAGACGACCCCATCGTGAGGCACCTTTGAAAAGTTCCTGAAAACATATATAATAGCTTTGTGAGTGAATTTGGGGAGCTGTCGATGGTTGTACGAAGTCACACGTGACGAAGAGTAGATAACGCGCTCTCTTTCAGTAACTGTAACTAAGGCACCCGCTATTAGTACACACTAATTTAAAAGATGGCAACACGAAAGGTCACTTAGCCATATACCGTGTGCAACAACATATGTTTCACTAAAGGTACCGCAGTGTTAAAAGACTGAACTTTCAAAGAACGAGGCCCTGACATAAGTGAACATACATGTACAGAAATTAAATCAAGGTTAATAACAGAACAACAAAGAACCTACAGGGAATTTAGTTTTATTCTGGTCACGTTTGTATACACAAATCGTCACGGTTTAGTGCAATGAAGAAAGTGATGATTTTCATGCCTACTAATACTGATGGTATTTACCTATTCTGTAAAAGGATATCATGTGATACATGGCCATTTTAACATGATGCTAAATCTTTGCAACCACATTCAGCTGACACTGCTGTCGCCCATTTTTATAGCTAGATGGAAGGTATTCCCGCAGGTTTGTAATCCTCCGGAATTAGGGATTTCTCACTGTCTGAAGGAATGCTATTTACATAGAAAGTTTTTAAAAGAACTACATGCCATAGATCTACAATTCTAAAATTCACACCTAAGACCCGACAGGCCACTCACATTGTATCAAACCACCCTCATTGCCTTCGTACACCATTGATGAAATGTAAGTTCCACTGGAGCAGCTTCTTCCCATGAACTGCTGCTCCGTTATTTAAACTGACCTCTATCGACGGAAAGTCGGCAGAGAATTGTCGTAATTTTCCACTAGCCTAAGGCGTTATTACGAGTATAAGGGATACCAGGAAACTCTTGAAGTTATGGTAGCACATGAACGAAGGGCGTTTGCCCAGATGTCCGAGTGTTCGTATCGGGATCACCCAAACTAAAAAAAAACTGGGCAATTGTTTTACAAGGAGTGTCCCGGTACTTCTCCAACCTTCTTTATATAAGGCAGTACAGCTAACATATCCCATGAACGTTAGTGGTATTGCCCTAGATGTGTGAATGACGTCAGAGATGAGCACAGGGAGCCTTGGACAATGCGTCGATGTCCTTACTCCCACAGATTTCCGTCCGGTATGTGAATAGTGTTTTTCTTAGTTTTCTTTTTTCCGACTTAAATTATGTCTATCAAGATAGCCGGCCTGCATGCGAAGGGCTTGCGGGATCGGTCTAAGTCTGCCTGTCTGCTCCGTGAACTCTTGTCATTCGGTGTGGATGTCGCCGTGGACTTTTCCCCGATTGCTATAATCTTAACCTGTTTGTCTAAAGTGTAACCACTATCTTCCCAACATATCCTCAAAATCTATGCCGCTTACTCTGTAACCCTCTAAGCCGAGTGCCATTTGGGCTTTATACAGAGTGAACATCTCGCAAATGAACGATAACAGAGGAGAACACATGCTACGCTTTGATCTCAACATGAAAAATGATGTCTTATCTGGTATTTACGATAATCTCCTGGGATGGGGTATGATATGACATCTAGTCGGTTTATAGTGCAGTTTTGAACTGTGTATAACATGCGAATGACTACAGTAATGGTGTAATTTTTTTTCTTATATTTTTGCCTATGGGCGCCCATATTAAATCAACTCCACGTCAAATCTAATATCTGTTCTCACCCACACTGCTCTGTTTTTGCTTTCGCAAATTCTTCGGTTCTTATGATGGGGAACACCTAGTTGCGATGATTATAATCTTGAAACAGCATCTACCTCAATATCATAAATAAAATGCATTACTGGATACCAAGAACTATGCATCTTTGACCTTCGTACATATGAATAGAATATTTGCCTTAAAGTGACCATATATCCTATGCAATCGCCTTGCGATATTAGATAAATTGCCGATAATCCAAAAAGTCTGTTGTTGAAGAGTTGAGCGTCTTATTAAAATTGAAACACCTTTTGTTTGTTTGTATTTTAACCTTCATTTATTTTTCCCGCTAGTGTTAGAAGTTTTCAATCAACTCCATGTTGGATTACCCATTTTGCAGAGCCGAACACAGGCTCGGTAATCGGAGACATTTATAATCTGAAATAAGGCAGATAAACGCTAAGTAAAAAACAGAAATCTAACAAGAAGAATTATGATAGCAAAATCATTTCGAAACAATAATAAATCACAGTAGCCTCACTAAAATTAATCCGGCTCCAACCCTTTTGATAGCGCAAAGCAGGAATTCTCTTGACTAATCTCTCTTCTGCTTCATTGACCAATTTTTGGTACGAAATACTCCAGGGAAACAAGGAAAGTTAAAGCTCGCCAAACCTAACCTTGGCGACTCGAATAAGAGAAGCCGAACATTGCCAAACGACCCTGTGTTTACGCTTATTGGGTAGATAAAATAACCGCACATAACACGCTTGAGAGAGAAGACAAGAGGGGAGCGGAGACAAGACAGGAGGGGTAGACAAGTCGATTGTTGAAATATGAAGATAAGAAGCAATCTGGCAGAAGAAAATTTCGCATGAGTTCTTTTATGTTTTACTGATAAAAGATTTGGAAGTAAATGGGCGCCTTGTTGGTTAATAGTGGTATTAGGCTTTCTCGGAAAGGACCGGTAAGGTTCGTACTAAAAAAATAAAAATACTTCCCTGAATTTAGTCAAGAAAAAAGTCAATATATTTGATACATAATAAAATAAGGGAACTCAGGAATAAAAATTCTGAAATATAACGTCTGTTGTAAATAAATATTACAAATTTATCGGAATTTTTGTTTTAAGGCTATGATCGCTTAATAAATAAATGCAAATAATAATTACATTTTCTTCTGAGATCTAATGACTAAAAAATTAGGCTCATAAAATTAAACCAAGCCTGATGAGCGAACAAAATTAATTTTCTTCTCTTTTGGTATTAGGTTTTAAGTCGATGGCGTTTTATTGGTTAATAGAGTTTTGAAATGAATATGTGATAATATTTATATGCTGAGAATATATTTTTGACATTATAGGTAAGAACATACTGTGTAACTGTAAACGGCATTTCTACACATATACTTAAGAATGCTGAAATAATATCCGTTGATATTTCGCCATATTGACAATTAAGACACACTACAGTAAATTAATTTATTTGCATTATGTTCTTAGTAAATATTATTAAAATCCAGTTAACTATCGATGAAACTAAAACAATTTCGTCGAATCCTCTGGATCACTGTTGGGAGACGTTCTTGGAAAATCTTAATTATATTGCTTAAGGTCATTCTGTTGACAGATGTTAAACATGTCGTACTCGATTTTTATTTTGAATGACAAGGACAGCATTAAAATCAATACCTCATATCGATGGAACACACGGTGGACAAGCTCTAGACGGAAGGCGCGACTGTGAAGATGTCATAATGCATGTGAATGCACCATTCCATAGAGACCAGCCTGAGAAATCTAACTACCCTGTCACGCTCTGCTTGTGAGCGTTCATGATTTGAATGGGATGCTAAGAGGTAGACTAACCAGCGACACACAATATCGAGAAGGCTTGAAGGCCGGTATTGTTTAAGCGATTGTAAATCGAACGAGAACTGCCAAATATGGGTCTGCAGTCGATTCAAGAAGGCTTGAAGGCCAGTATTGTTTAGGCGATTGTAAAATGAACGTGAATCATCAAAAATGGGGTCTGTAACGGTTCATGGAACTGCTTTTGTTTTTTTGTTTGTTTTTGTTTTTTTAATAATCTTTTCTGTTCTTCAAATTTGAGCAAGTTTACATTTTTTTAAAATTATATGTTTTAATGAATATATCTACTTTGTATTATAATTGTTCTTTATTAAATGGCACGCACTGAATAGATTATATTTGCATCCTTATAGACAATATTCAGACTAGAGGTTTTAAACATTCCCTGCCAAATACAAAATCGTAAAAATATATTATTTATATATAAAATACTTATTGCTAACAATGCTATGATGTCCCTTAGTTTTTTTTTTTTCAGCTTCTGCACTTAGTACTTCTTGACATATTCTTAAGTTAACCCCAGATAATGGCCTATACATCAAACGATAACGCTTCACTCTTTGCTTTGGCATAACTTACAAGCTTAGCCTCGGGCAGTCAGTGTAATCTTGAGTAATTATTTCACAATCTAAACACGTAATTATTTTTTGAATATCCGCTTTCCATCTAATTAGTTTATCGTAATTTGGAGAAATTCGTCATTAAATTGCTATCCAATTTTAAGTTTCT
>CAHIKZ030001534.1:347500-385000 GCA_903632075.3 Acanthosepion pharaonis | reverse complement strand
ACCAAGTGAAATAAAAGTACAGAAGATATATTCGTGGACAGGGTGTGTAAAAATCAAAACATTGAATGCTGGTCCCACTGCTCCCCAAAATAACACTTTTTTAATCCTTAAAGTTGAAAGATTTCTTTCTTCATGCTGATTACGAATCTAAATTCGTTTTCTCTCTATTAATCCACATTTGTACGTCACCTATAGTTTTCACATTTGAGTACATAATGCATGTGCTTATAAGGTATAATTGATACAAGATATAATATTTTTATGGCCATTTATTGTACAAAGGCAAAACAACTGTGTGCAAAATAAAGCTATATTAGCTTCTATTGAATTCCAAATTAAAATCTTTTGGATTTACTCTTTGTCTGGTGCTTTCTCAGTTTCAACCCTGTATAACATTAAAGAATAGTCAGCAAACATTCTGTCATTTTGAATTCCTTGATAGTGTTGCTTCACTGATGCTAACAAAGGCTCACTACAAAAGAATCCAGATGTGAATAACCTATTGCTGAAAGAGACTCTTGAAGATTCCATTTGTAAAGTCTTGGAATTTCTTGTTACCCAGAGAATTTTCACAGAACCACTTAAATATTCCTAGGTATTAATTTCAATCTCATCCATTGTATTCATCTAGCTTTTTTTTCCTGTTTTTTTTTTTTTTTTTTTTGCTTGAGGATTTCTTTTATCTATATACCTACTAATACGTCTTCCTTCAGTTTTGACTCTGTGATCTTCGCATATTCAACGCCTTCTGAGCTCTACCTATCTTAACATATTATTTCTTGATCTCAAGATTTTGTGAAGAGGGGGAAGAAAATTATGGCTTTGCTAATGACTTTCCCCGATGTTAGAGACTCCCTGCTCATATAGTTCTCGCCGGGGCCAGTCTTATTGCATGTAGTGATTGGCAGTTGCACGATTGGCCCAGAGGCATAAAAGCATCAATATTTTGTGAAGCCTGCATTCACATCAAAATACCAATGATATTTAAGTTTCCATATATATTCTATTTGAATTCTGAGTAATTTATGGTATCGAGGAGGACATAGCTGTTCTCATAACACGCTTTCATTTGCACTGATTGTTTCATGGTAATGGATGATTTTTTATTGCCGTTGTGTAGTAGTACTGCTTTGAGAGTTTTCTTAGATGAATCAATGAATAAGTTCCATAAAATAGAAACATATTCCCCTGCCATATTTACTCTGCCAAAATAACTCGTCAAGGCTTGATGCAGAAAATAAAAGTCTTCTTTTCACAGAAAATAAAGAAGTCAGCTAATTAATTATGTTTCAGAAATGAGCAATACAATCATCTTCCTGAAGCAGACACTTTTGTTTGAGATGAAAAATTAAACATTTAGCTTCATTCTTTGGCAGTGCCAAGTCTCTAGCAAAATGGTTTGATTATACTTCAGAAAATTTCGGTTGATTCCACAACAATACTTATTTCCTCACAAAGTACCCCTTGGACAGAGATTTGATGATCATTCTTTGGTGGTACTGTAAAAGGAATTTCATCATCGTTGATTTCAATTGTTATGATACGTTACTGACCTTCGCTGGTAAATGAACCACAGGCATATAAAAAATGCCGGTACTGTTTTTGCAATGCCTATATTTTGATGATGATGATGATGATGATGATGATGATGATGAAGAAGAAGAAGTATATGATGACGATGATGATGATCAAGAAGAAGAATAGGAATAAGTATATGATGATGATGACCAAGAAGAAGAAAAACTATATGATGATAATGATTATCAAGAAGAAGTGTATGATGATTATGATGATCAAGAAAAAGAAGTCTATGATGATGATGATGATGTTGAAGAAGAAGAAGTATATGATGATGATGTGGAAGAAGAAGTATATGATGATGATGATGTTGAAGAAGATGATGATGATGATGATGATGATGATGATGATGATGATGTTAAATAAGAAGAAGTAGATGATGATGATGTTTTGACACCGGAATGGATTGATGACGAGTATCAGCAAAGTTAAAAAAAAAAAAAAAAGTCAAAATTTATGGAGGTACCAAATATCATTCAAGGAACAATTTTGTGAAAAATACTTACCTAACCCATAAAAATGTTTAATCATTCATAAAATTGCATAATGCACACAATTCGTAATAAAATAGAAATCAATAATTACCTATTTAAGACTTTTACTGGTGGCGAAACGGTTGATAGCTGTTTTCTTCCCACCTCATCTCATCGAAAAAACTTTAAGTGGCAGAAGAAATTCGATTACATTTTTTTAAATCAGCGGACAAAATATTATATAATACCGCTCATAAAATTCTTCCAAATTGTCTGCTTACCATGGTAAGAGAAAAAAGAAAAGAACGCTTTAAATATTGAGCTAATATATCTGATAACTCTTCAGCGTCGAAACAGTAAACAAAAATATGGAAGGACCAAAACTATTTATGTGTAATCAGCACAGTCACATTAAACAAGACAAAGCAGTGGTTCAGACGGAGTTGTAATGATGATACTGGAAATTTCCGATAATTACATCATTGACAAAGTTGCAGATATTTTAACTGATATATAAGAGAGATGATATACAGGAAGATCTCTGTAGATACATTTTCATAACGCTACTCAAGAAGTCAGTGGCAAATGCATTAAAACGATATCGGATCATTAGCTTAATAAGCCACATGACAAAAACTTATCAAAATTCGACCATAAAAAGAACGAGAACATTCTTTAACGACAGTGGAACAAGGAAAGCGATATTTATGTTGAGGTGTCTGAAGAACAAAAGAAAGGCAAAAGGAAGTACACCTATAATTTATAGATTATGAAAATGTGTTTGATAAAGTACGTCACAATGGACTGCTTGAACCGCTAGTTAAAGTTGATTTATTTAGAAAGTATATTAGAGCAACATAAACACTGTTGATAGCAGACCCCGAACATAAACATTTCTACAGAATGTAGTAAACGAAAGCAATTATAATAACCAAAGATTGTAAGAAGACAGAATATATGACTGGAAGCAAATAGAACTACCCAAGATTATGACTAGGAATTGGCGATACCAAAATGAAGCAAATACACACATTTAAATATCCAGGAAATATTTTAACAGGGGACGTTAAATGCGACACCGAAATGCGAATGATGTTTTCTAAGAAAATATTATTGGATTCTTATGTAAAATCGATCATCCTCTAAGGATGTGACAGCTGGACAATCTTAAAGATGAAGAAGAAACACGAGACAATAAAAATATGTTTCTACTGAATTATAAGGAGGATACGATGGGCTGAAGATGTGAGCAACAACTAAGTTTTAGACAAAACGGGAGCAAAAACGACGCTTATAATTAACATCAGGAAGAGACAGTTGAAATTTTTAGGGTACATAATAAGGAAAGAGCGACTGGAAAATTTAACACGCACAGGTTATTTTGAAGAAAAACGGATTGTCTTGTTTAAATTCCTGGAAGCACCGAGATTAAGAGAGATGGCAAAAAGACCAAAACTCTTAACAGAAAGTTGTGGCCATTACATAAAGAAGAGATGGAGTGCTTTGAAGAAGCCACCGGAAATTTGAGTATAAAATCGGATATGGCAGGGCAGCGTGTTTTCTGGATTGAGACCATGAGTAAAATGCCGTATTATTCTCCAACAATATAGTAGATTCCAATTTTGCTATCTCATGCCTTTCGGGAAATAATCTTTATACGTTGCTTCGAGATTCTGTTGTACATGTCAGTTCTACCTGGATATATTTACGGAAACTGAAAATTTAAAAATTTCCATCGATCTAAGATAATATGAACTTAAAATTGCCATAATTTTGCATTAAAAAACAGATATATTCGCAATAATCTATATGAGATAGTGAATAAAGCATAAGGAGTTTATTTACTACGTTATTACTTTAAAATAATTAGAGAAATGATCATGATTATATAATGTGATAGGTGTTTATATGTTTGTATTATTTTATATTCTAAAATATTTTATCTTAAATTTATCTTAAAATACTCTTGATAATTATTATTTTGTTGCTTGAAGAATTAATATCAGATTCAAGATGAATTATTTCAGATTTTGCAGGAGATCTGTAATCCGACATTTTATAATTATCACAAGTAAAATGTATCACAGTGACCTAATTAATTTAAATGTCATAATGTTAAAAAGTTTGATTTTGTTGGAAGTTGTACGCGAAACGCAAAAGAATTAATCTCGGTAATTTTAGTAAGACTTTTTAATTAAATCGTCATGCATCCCTCGTTCGTATCAATAGAGCCATGCTAAGATTATAATGTTTGTAATATTTTTTCTATAGTTTCTAACGTCAAACTACGTAAAATCAATATAGTTGGGAATTCTCCTTTCTTAATTAAGAGGATTTCGCATTTAATATATGATTATTATTAATAATTAATTTTAAATTATGAATAAATATTTATTTAATAATTAATTAAACAAATATTCTTTTAATATTAGATTCACTGTAAACTTTATTTTTCTTCAATCTTCCAAAAAACCTTTCTCACCATGTGGGCATTCAGAACATATCTCTCTGTTCTCTGTGGAAGAGAATTCTTTGATGGATTACATGTTGAATACGTCACCTGTGATGAGTATAATAACACAAACACCCAGCCGAAGACTGGTAGATATATTTCCAGATTAGGAAGACAGTAATATTATTTGATTTCATTGGATGTACGGTGTAGTGGATAACGGTTCAGAACGAAAAATATGGGAGCCGAGTTCGAATTCAAGTCGGCTTCATTATATTTACATACGTGTAAATAACCTTGGGAAAGGTATGCATTAATCTCTTGGCACCCATGAATAACAGGGAATCCTGGGTTGGCAACCAATCCACTGCTGTAAAAAATGGCACACTACTGCATAAAAATGTTATTTAGACATTTCTTTGTCAAGTGTTACGGACAGGAAACTCAGCAGATATGGGCTTTCGAGAAAAAAAAAAAAACTCTGCACGAAGAAATGTGCTTTTTCTCTAAAGGAGAAGAGAGAATATTGCTGGGATGTTCGCTCCCGCTGATCGAGTTGTATGAGGCACGCCGAAACAAACGATGGTTTCCCCGACAAAATGAGACGCAGGCTCGAATACTGACGGAGATAACACTATCTTTATTAAGATTTCTCGAGTACGCCGACCGTTACATGTAAAAATGAAAAAAAAAGCGGGGCCTCTATCTCAAATACGGTCATCCACTGAAAATGAAATTTTAAATAATAAAAAAATATATGTGTGCATGTGTGTGAGTTAGAAATTGGGCTCAAACAAAAACAAAACATACACTACTGTGTATTCCAAAACTGAATAAACCTCTGTAAATAATAGGGTCACTGCCACGCCACATTAGGTTTCGTTACTGCGGCTTCTGTAACAAGTAAATTTTACAGTTTGCACCAGGTTTTGAATCCAGAGATTTCTTTCTGCCAGACTGGTTGCAAATTAAAACCGGATCCTGAAGCCTAGCCTACTTTTAGATCTTTTTTTAAATTTTATTTTGAGGTAATGTTGAAAAATTCTTTACATATATTCAAGTCATTTTATTGAAGCACTTAGATCTTTAGTGAATACTCGTTTCATAGATAAAACGTGTGAACATTCGGATTTACTATTTAGATAATTTTACGTTTAGATACGTATTTATTGACGTAAACTTGTGTGCAATATGTTCTGATTGTGTGATATAATGTGTGAGTGGTGATTTTTTTGGTTGTTGAAAATGGATGCAGCTCTACGAGTTTATATTTTTTGAGTTTACTTCGTTTTAATTCCTTTTGGAAATCTCACTTATGAAAAAAGAATAATAGGATTGATTGAGAAGTATTTTAGAATTTTCTATTAGAAAAATAACCAATTTCTTAGGTGGAACTTTTGAAATCCTGAAAATACTTAATGCACTGGTGTGAGTGAGTAAGGATAATTGCTTTTCGTATCTTTATCATCCCAGGTGAAAATCAGTCACCAACCTCGGAATCGAGAAAAATGTTTGAAGTAAATAAATAGTTGTATATGTGTACATGTGATAAATAATGGTACTGTATTTTTAAATGCACACACACACATACATACACACAAACATACTTCATGATTTGATCATTTTTTATACAATTTCTCATGTAATCTAATTTTTTTTAGTACGTAAATTATATAAAATCTGTCCAATCGTTGATTTTTTTTTCCTGAGAGCTGTCGGCTATACACTTAGCCATTTTCAAGTTTGAAATATATTAACTGTTACCAAGAAATAAATTGTTGTATGTATGTATTTATATAATGTTTTAATTTTGAAAACACGGTACGGATATTTTGTCAATGTTCATAGTTGATATTATTCTGAACACATGCATAGTTTTAAAAATACTGGGATGCATTCTTCTTAAAGGATCTTTTCGACGATCACTTCGTCAGAAGAATCCATTCGTAGATATTAACTGAATAAAAAACAATTCTCCATGCAATAAAGCATAAGGAAGAAAAGAAAGTTGAACCGCAACTAAAATACAAATTTATTGATACAATATATAAGAATATGTTAGAATTATGAGAGTTAAAATGCAAGGAAGTGGAGGAGAAATCCCGGAATATCTTGAAAAGAAAGATAACTTGGTTGAAAACATTACCAAGGAATGAAACATTGGATAATAAGACACAACAAAAAAAAAATGATCGAAACTCACACAAAACGATTACATGCAACATCAGTAAATACAGAGAAAGCCACACAACAGAGTTAAGAACCCAGATAAATACTACCACGCACAAAAATCCCACGATGTAAGCACCCTAACTCATTCTACCATACGCAAACACATCCACAAGAACGAGAGGGACGAAGTACTGAAATACTGGCACATGTGACAATGTAAATGGTTCTTTGTGAGTATAAAATGGAAAAAATTCCCTGACATACAAGCTAAAAAAATGTGAGATCGAAAAAGTGCACTTTCTGTCTGCACATTGAAAATTGGAGAAACAGATCGAATATGCTTAAATGCTGATCAAACCGAACTGTGCAGAGGAATCGTCTCTATGATGAGTCGTGAACAGACTTGGTACAACTCATACTATAATTAAAAATATGTCTTATATTCACTGGAACTTGTTGCCCGGCACAGTTTTCGAGTCGGTGATTTTAAATCTATAATTAATATATATGCTGGACTCTCTCGTCGTATTCGACGTATGAGGGTCAAGAAAATCAGTTGCTAGGAACCAACATCCAGACACCTGCACTTATAATTTGTTTATAATGGTGAAGGCCTTGTGCATAATCAATCATAATTTTTTTAAATAGCCGAAGAGAGAAACGTGGTGCACCATATGCCACAATGTCTTCAAACGACCGACCGCAGGTTTTGAATTCTGAGTTGTCTTTACCCTAGACCAGTTGCCATCCAAGGTTATAGAACCCATTCTGACCTCCTATTTACCCAAAATTGTGGGAGAAGAGGAGGATACATATGTTTCCCAAGGGTATTAGCACGTAAGTGAATGTGGCGGATTTAACTAGAATTCGCCTCAGCTCTCTGGTACATCATATATATATATATACATAAGTAAATATATATATATAAATATGTATATATATATATATATATATATATATATATATATATATACACATATATATATATATATATATATATATATATATATATATATATCTTTCTCTCTCTTTCTCTCTCTCTCTCTATATATATATATATATATATATATATATATAGAGAGAGAGAAGAGAAGAAAAGAGACTGATGCAGAAAAAGGCACGTCGGAAAAAGAGAGCTTTATGCCATATTAACTGGCAGAGATTTAATATTTCTCAATAAATCCCCAGTGAAAATTTAGTAATTTGCCAGAAATCACAATTAGATTTTCATGCGTTCTCTTGCAATCATCAGGCGGTAGATCGCCTGATGACTGCGTGAGATCACATGATACTTTTAGATGTGGTTGCACACACACACACACACACATACATATATATATATTAAAGGACAATTATATTTATTGATATATATATATATATATATATATATATATATATATATATATATATATACACACACTTATAAGGATTTATCACGCAACTATGTGGACGTGCCAGTAACAAGAAATTTTTGTCAATATATCTGATAATGGAACGGACAAATAAATGCTGATTCTTTCAGACAATTTAATAAAGTTAGTATAAAATAAACGAATTAACTTTTGGTAATTTTTTAATGATTATTATATATTATATTTAATGAAAGAATTTTTTCTTTTGTTGTCGACCCGGGAAAATTTTATATTCATGAACAAAACTTTTTGTATAATTAAATATTGAATCTGTCATAGAATATATGATTTGGCGTGAGGTATTATCATAATTACAACATTTACTAGTTTTAAAATTAGATTATTTTTGTTCCTGGAACACTAGTAAAATACGTTTTGTTATTTGAATCTGTGTATCATTAACACTTTAATGAAGAATTACTTTTTAATATAAGTCACGTGGGTTCTTATTTTTTTACGTATTGCAGGAAAATAGATAACGGATTTCTGATCTGTTGACCTTGGTGTGTCTCTATAGACAATATCTCGAAAAGGCTTTGTAAATTGATCGTTCCTGAACTGGTGTCTCGAATACAGCCACATTCTGTTTCGGTGCCTTTACTCTGTTTTTTCTATAAATTCCTCATGGCAAATGTTCTAATCTGTACTCTTGCTTGGTGCCTTGATTTTTATAAATGTAATCGTACTACTAGGCTGGGAAATAGATCTCATCTTTCTAAGCTTGAAATTGTTGGAGGTAACCCTAAGTTATATTCTGATAGAATTCCCCACCACCCGTGGATATATCTTCCAGTAAACTATTTCAATGCGAACATCGTCTTTCAAAAAATGCAATATCAATCGAAATCTTCTGCCTTCTTAAATTCTTTTTTTTTCATTGTCCTTACCGCCCCTCTCCAATTTTCACAGTTAATAATCCCACGAATGATAGGGGCATTATCGCCATTCTTGTGTTGAATTGATTAAACAAATACACACAGACACATACACATACCCAAATACACATATATTTACTTTTTGTCTGAATGATTCATTGTAATATTAATTAAACTGCACCACCTATTTGTTTTAAAAGAAATGATCTGGCCTGCAAATATTTAGGATAACAAGTGAGACACTCCTCCACTTATTGAACTATTCAACTCATGCCACGATGACTGCTTGACTCATACAACAAAAAATTATTAAATTGCCATATTTGTAAAAAAAAACCGCTCTCACTTAGATTTTTAAAAATCAACCTTAACTTCGCGACTTCACGCTCCACAAGTTTGTCTGTGTTGTTAATATGATACTTCAAAAAACATATTTCGATTTGCATTATATATTTTTGTCTCGGATGCTACTTGAATTTTACCAAAAAGAAAAGAGTTTCCATGTCTGATGATGGCCGGAGGATACGTGAAAGTTATTTGCATATTTAAAGAAGACTTAATACAGCTTATAATTTTAAAACACAAGGATTAAATCATTCATCATTTGATTAGTGAAGTGAAAGTGATGAATGAATGATTCATTGTAATGTAATTTAAACTGAGCCACATATTTCATATATATATATATATATATATATATATATATATATATATATATATATATGCATATATATATATATATATATATATATATATATATATATATATATATATATATATATATATATATATATATATATATATATATATGTATATATGTATATAAAATGAAATATAGATTTAACGCATTCATCGGGGTTTGGCGATTGCGTTTATCATTAAACAAACCCTAGATTCTAGGTGTTGACTTCAATATACTAGATATATATATATATATATATATATATATATATATATATATATATATATATATATATATATATACTACGATACGCCCGCCGATGGGACTTCGATAGCCGGGACGCAACGAGAAAATAAAAAAAATAAGTAACAGATCCCAAGGTTCGATATAAAAATAAAGAAAAGAACGTTGGGAGGGGAATTCTCCAATTCCGTCGGGGAGTAAAAGAATGAGAATCAAACCGTTTACTTTTCGGGCTGTTCGGTCGATGTGTGTAGTTTGCCTGAGCAGGTCTTGTCCTCGGACCAGCACTAGCCATTACTCGAGGCTTTGTGCTTCTCCCATATTCAGATGGGTCCTCTGATTTATTCTTGCCTCGCTTATGCGTTAGTGCGTATTCGTCCGCAAGGATAGCCTTCTCGTAGGCTGTGTCGACCTGTCTTTCGTTGGGGAATGTTTTGAGGTTGTTGTGAACGCACCATTTAAATTCTTCAATTAAGATTAACTGTCTTAACTTATCATAATCCGCACCTATTTCTTTCGCCGAAATCCATCGGTCGAAATATGTTTCTTTCTGCCTGAAGAACTCTACATATGTTTGGTTTTCGTCCATTCTATGATCACAAAATCTCTGTCTATATGCTTCTGGTACCATTTCGTAGTTTCTCAGGATCGATGTTTTTATGATCTTATAGTCGGCACTGCCCGCAACTGAAAGTGAGGCATACGTTTCTTGTGCTTTACCTTTCAAAGCTGTCTGTAGCAATGTCAGCCAGGCTTCGATGGGCCATTCTAGGTTTAAAGCAATTTTCTCGAAGTGTTGGAAATATTTATCTACGTCTTCTTCGTTGAATGTAGGCACAAGTCGGATTTGCTTGGTGAGATCAAAGATGTTCCGCTCCCTCTCGTGTCGTAATTGTTCTTGTTCTATTTCTCTGATACGGGTTTCCTGACTAATTCTCGCCAGCTTAATCTGGGTCTCAGCTTCGATCTTGTTTTTCCAGTTCGATCTGGGCTTCTGAGAGTTGAGGCACTTCTGACACAAGGTTGTCAAGAACGCTCCGATCGAAAACTTCATTATCGTCCATGTCTTCTGAGACCACTCTCACCAAATGAGCCTTTCGCATAGACCGTCTTACGTCCAACTCCAGTTTTAACCCTATCTCTAAAATATGGTCCTTTTTCAGCTTTAATAGACCGTCAAACGTGGAAGAGTTTAAAAAGTATCTATTACAGACATCTCGGTTTATGTGCCTTCCGTAATTCTATGACTGCACTGTTCCTCACTGTGAAGTCTTGTGGAAAAAAGAGAAATAATTCCCGGACATGAGCCCCCCAATTCTGTTACGCCCGGGTTTTCGGTGGGACTACGATAGCCATATAACGAGAAAATAAAAAAAAATAAGTAAATTATCCCAAGGTTCGATATAAAAATAAAGAAAAGAACGTTGGAGGGGAATTCTCCAATTCCGGACGTCGGTAAACGCAGAGAGAAAATGAAACGCAGACACATAACAACAGAAGACAACACGAGAATATATAATACAAAGATTTTATTTCTAGAATACACGGAGTGTGAACGTAAGAAAAAGAAAAAGAAAACTAAATAATACAAAGGATGGTGAGATAAGTTACTAATTAAACAAATATTAATGCGGCGAAATACATATGAATACGGAGATAACAGATTATAAGATATGGAAAAGCACGCAGGAACTTACATAAGGTTGGAATCGACGTCGATTGACTATTATCGGGGTACAGTTTGTTCAAAAGATATTCATACACTTCTTTGAAAGTAACGGATGGGATTGACAATATTCTAACATGAATTTTTGACTGGCGACATCCGATCCGTGTTGATGGCGAGGAGAACACACAGAAAAATCACGGGAGTTGACTTGGGTTGACGATGTTGATCTAGATACTTGCGTCGATCCTTTGGTTTTTGGTGGCATCTAATTCTTCTGGCATCAAACAACGAAGTCTGGTTCTGGTGACAACTGCTTCTTCTAATGGCAAATAGCTAAGACTGGTTTTTGGTGACGTCCGACTCCTCCGATAGCCAGCAACTATGTGTGGCTGTTGTTACCTTAACACGTGCGAAACGAAAGCTGCTATCTGTTGAGTCACGTGTTGGCCCCCAAAAAAAGGTATGCGTCATTCACGAACCCTGTTAATGTCATCTACACTTATCTGTCAAACAGCGTTCGTTTTTTGGCCAGCGACTATGGAACTGGCTAACATCATTCACAACTGTCAAACAGCGTTTGTTTGGCCTACTCGTCAGAGACCAGTTAGGAAATAGAGGTAGAAGAGAAGGTTCTTTTCCGAGAACTGGCCCTGACTCATCTGGTTATAAAACAATATATATCTCACAATCTGCATATTCAAGAAATAAAGAAGTTATAAAGATTCATATGTTTCGTCGCAAATACACAAGGTACTGAAAATATACTTATAAAATCTGCTATTAAATGAAATATGGGGTTAAAATATTAAAATATAAACATATATATATATATATATATATATATATATATATATATATATATATATATATATATATATATATATATATATATAAATATATATATATATTTATTATATATAATCATTCATCCAATTTTTTCCCACTATATGGACGTGCCAGTAACAAGAAATTTTTGTCAATATATCTGATAATGGAACGGACAAATAAATGCTGATTCTTTCAGATAATTTAATAAAGTTAGTATAAAATAAACGAATTAACTTTTGGTAATTTTTAATGAATATTATATATTATATTTAATGAAAGAATTTTTTCTTTTGTTGTCGACCCGGGAAGATTTTATATTCATGAACAAATCTTTTTGTATAATTAAATATTGAATCTGTCATAGAATATACGATTTGGCGTGAGGTATTATCATAATTACAACATTTACTAGTTTTAAAATTAGATTATTTTTGTTCCTGGAACACAAGTGAAATACGTTTTGTTATTTGAATCGGAGTATTATTAAAACTTTTTTAATGAAGAATAACTTTTTAATATAAGTCACGTGAGTTCATAGTTTTTTTTTTAAGGATGGCAGGAAAAAAAACGAAAGATTTCTGATCTGCTGACCTTGGTGTGTCTCTATAGACAAAACCATGAAAAGGCTTTGTAAATTTATCTTTTCTAACATGGTTTCTCGAATTCTGCCACATTCCCTTTTCGTGACTTACCCCGTGTTTTCTAAAAATTCCTCAGGACAATTAAAACTTAAAATATTCATTTTTTTGTTGATAAACTACATTTTCTAATAAATGTAAGTATTTCAAGATAATATGTTTTCGTTAAAGTAACTGTAAGTTAGGTTTTGTTAACCCTTTTGTATCCGGTCTCAATATTTTGACCAGGGCTGTGTTTGTACATATATATATATATATATATATATATATATATATATATATATATATATATATTATATATATATAAGTGTGCATGTACGCAGAAAATAGAAAAGAACACGTTGGGTACATAATCCGGAGTTCCTTAGTATTTTTGTTTTTATTTTTAAGAAGGCAGTGCTCCCTACAGAAGTAAAGCTTATATTATAATATTTTTTGCTTAAAAATATGATTCCTTCGCTACATAAAAGTTCTCATGTTTCCAAAACGAGAGCCGAAACCATCCAAATAATTATTAAAATTAAGTTGAATTCAGGTGTTTAGTCCCGTTTTATCTTCAAGCGAAATTTTAGGAATAATAATAATCTTGGTTTACGTGTGTTTTTAATAAATAATCTTGGTTTACGTGTTTCATCTTCATGCGAAATTTTAGGAATAATAATAATCTTGGTTTACGTGTGTTTTTAAGCATGGTTCGTTATAACATTCGTTATTGTGGGAGTGGTTAGGCGAGTCATCTTGGTTAAGTGGCCATAAAGTTAATTCTTATCTATGGATTCATGATATTCTGAGAGCTTTTGCTCAGGTTGTGTTGGGTATCTATTTCAAGGCTAATGTTGGCGGTCATCCTCTAGTTGGTTCCCAGTGAGGGATAGTTCTGTTGCGCGCCTAAAAGTCGTTATGTGTCGGGAGTATTTTATTTTATTATTGTCTATCTGATTATCTCTTTATTTATCTGTATATTCAAGTGTGTGTTTTATATACAAACCGTATTGCACTGAATTTCAATTTGTTTTTGACTACTACAAAAAGGGTTTTTCCTATTTAATGATTTGGCTAAGCTTTTAAGACTTTTATTATACTATGGGATTTTTTATGCTAATTATTTAATGCGAAAGTTTGTTGATGTCGGCAAAAAACCGTTAACTCCTGCCTATGGTTTAATAATTATTCATTATTTAGAAACTTAATGATGTGTAGTTTTTCGTGTAGGCATAAATGGCATGGGTCATCCCAGGTTTTACAAGTTTTTGTTCTATTTACTATTTTCCATTTTACTTTTGGTGTTTTATTCGTTTCTTTTAGATGCCAGAAATATTGTGATAGAGATGTCTGATTTCTATTTTGAATATTGTTGAAGGAGCTCTTGTGTTGCCTCCATCTAATTTTAAAATTATTCTTCGTTGACCCTATGTATATCCTATACTGCTTTGTTATGTGCAAGTATAATGTTTATGGAGATTCAAGTACAGGTTCCAAAACAAATATCGATAAATATATAAATAATATAAATAAATAAGCCAACACCTGTTGATATGCCTTAGAAACCACTAATTCAGCATAACCCACAGGTCAACGCAGTCACTAATATAAAATTAGATGTGTCTAATGAAAAGCCTTTTTCTAGGCTAATTGCTGTGCACGAATTAGAATCTAATCCGAATCTATTTATTTGTCCCAAACGCTTGCATTCTAATTTCAAAGTAGGATGAAGGAAATAAATCTTGTTCTGATAGAAAAACCTATAATCAAAACGATGAATGAATTTAATCAAAAACTATTCCCATAGATAATAAAGAAAATATCTAATCTTAAAATTAGAAAACAATCACATGAATATGTGTTATTTATGGTTACTTTTTCGGATATAGTCGTTTTTCCGAGATTTGATTCTTTCTCTATGTGATATTTCCGTTTGATCATGGGCAATCATGCCTCTCCACAACTTCCTCATAGATTTTTAGCACTATTTTCTGCCTTTCTTGCCTTCTATGTGCCCTCTAACATTCAAATTTTTAAAACAGACATTTCTCATTATGTCTCCTAGAAATTTTAACTTTCAGATCTTAAGTAAATTGATCCGCCTATATTTTTTCTTAAAACTTCCTCGTTGTTTACATGCGCCTTTCATGGCATACTCAACATCATTGTGCCAAAGAAACACGATTTTGTCAAGTCCTCTCTTCGTCTCGGATAATAATCAGTATCTATCTATATTTCTGAGATGAGGTATTATGTACATCATTTACATTATTCGAACCATTGTCATCATCTTTGTCGCCATATAGTACGAATAATTTAAATAATGTTGGGCGATATTTTTAAAAAACGCTGCCATATACGAACTGTTATAGCATTTAGTTTCTAAATGAGTTGTTTTATTTTTTAATTTTTTAATAAGACTATTGTCCTCGTCTTTGTCGCTATGTTTGTCACAACGCTCCCGCATTCTTCAGTTGGTTGGAATGTCGAACTGAACCCTTTATGTCTCTCACTGGGGTAGACTGTTGTAGTTCCACTTGCCATGTCTAATGGTTGTCCGTTATCTCTTGTTAATTCCCCTCTCAAATTTCTCCAGGTATTGAATTTACACTCTTTAGGTCCTGTCACTGGATCTAACTAACGCCTTTATCCACTATGACATGTGTCCTTGAGGATATCCGTGTATGAATTTCTGGGTGCTATAAACCTAATGTCTTCAGCAACCATTTTTTACCAGTGTTCATGTTGCAATTTTTGCTGTTATCTTTGCATGTTTTTTACGAGAGCTCATATTGCATTTTTGGTGTTATTATCGCTTTTCTCTGACACTCCTTATTACTGGTTCCCATTTTGTATTCATTTCTATGCTTGGTCGGCTCTGAAGATTTTTGTGGCCTAGTTTGTGTGCTGATTCCTTAAATTTATGAATTGTTCAATGTTGGTCTTTGTTTATGATCTCAACTTGATCCCATAGAGAGCAGTGATCTCCCTTTACTCCCCATATGTGGTCAGCCATGCCTGATTTTTCCACTTCCCCTCGTGTTACAGGTTTCTGGTGTTCTTGAAGCCTTACCTTATGGGGACGGCCATGTCTCCCCTTTACATTTCTTTCCGCAGCTGCGCGAGATGGCTTCCACACAGTCTTTAGTCATGTTCTCCTCTATGAGGCGAGGTCTTACTCGGAAGAGATATCTCCGAAGTGTCGTCAAGCTTTTGACGGTGGTCCTGATGTTATACAGACCGCAAATCCTTTGTATTTTCTCCTTCACATAAGGCAGGCAGACTGTTTTCTAAGTGTTGTTGTCCTCCTCTTGTACCCGCATATCCCAGTTTTTGGAGCTGCTGCCAGTACCCAGGTTAGTTGTTACGTTGTAGAGTACTATGAGATAACATAGACATGGCACGTGGAACTGGAACAGTCTACCCCAGTGAGCGAAATAAAGGGTTCAGTTCGACATTCCAACCACCTGAAAAAGGCTGGAGGGTACAACGGCCGAAATGTAGTGATAAACATGGCGACATAGATGAGGGCAATAGTCCGAATAATGTAAATAGTGTACTTACTACCTCATCTCAGAAATATAGACGGATAGGGAATTTTTTTTCTGCTGTTTTAAAAATGAGTTAATTAAAATTCGTTCTACGACTTTCTGACCTTTTATGTTCATCATTGCCGATTACGAAAATTTAATCTCGGAATCTAATCAATCTACATTAAAATCCGATGGGACGAACATAAACTTTTAGTTCATCACCGTCATCATCATCATCAGCTAAACTGTTTCGATTTGAGTTCATGAATTAACATGTTTTCTCATCTCCAGTGACATTGTCTACTGATTCTACAATAGTTTGCCAGCCTTCTCTGTCCTCTGCAAGTTTGAGGATTCGTTGCAGAATTTCCTTGATTGTAACCTCCTCCAAAGGAAATGTGGGATCTTTCTGACTTGTTCTTTGAATGCCTCAGTTCAACGTTGTGATTATGGTGGTTCTTCGATGAACACTGAACTTTTTGAAGTCAGTCTTTTCAAAGTAAAACTCAATGGCTTTGTTAGCTGGGCATTTTGAATCCTTTCACAAAATATTTCCAGGAAGTCTCCAACTTGCTTTCAAAATGAACAAGGACAATTGAGATTCTTAACATCTGCTCAAAAAATTCTTGTTGGAGATATTATGAGGGTACTTGTTTCCTATCAGAATTCGCAGTTGTCTTCTGTCCTGCTCTTCTTTCTTAGATCGTGACATTAGAATTTCAAATACATTTTCTGAATATTGTTTTCGCCATAATGCAACGTCTTAATAAAGTAGTTACTGCATACCAGTAACTGGAGCAGCCATTATCTACTCCCCTCAAATTCTAAATAAAAATGTCAAATTTCACATCTGAATCATTGCTATCCGCTAAAGGTGTATTCCGCTTTAATTGCGAGAAACTAATTTGGTTTCAGTAACTAAATAAAAGAAACAAACAAGGAAAAAAGAAGGGAAGACAAATATGCTTAAAATAACCAGCCACTATTTCATGAGTGAAATGAAAAACTTTTCAATTTCAGATCATTTCATTTGTACACCTTTATTTCTTAAAGTAACGACAAGCATTCATATTTATGATTATTTTTGTAATATTTTGTTAAAGCAACAATATATACCGATGCGATATGGGCATTTCTCCGGATATTTTATCGTCGTAGAACTGACCAGAAGCTTTTTCAATCATTTACTTTAAATTCTCTAGAAAATTCAAATAGGAAAATCATAAAAGTGTCACAGGTATTTCTAGTGTTGGAATAAACACTTTGATATTGTTCGGTGGCCATCTCACAGTAATATTTATTGATAATATTTTGATGGCTTATCGACTTTTTGTAAATTTTTAAAGCCAGGAAATATTTTTAGATTGTAAAAATTTTGAGAATAATATACTAATTTCGAATACTAATTAATCTATTATACTGAGTTAAATTATTCCTATCTTAAAAAAAATATCATCCTGAACTTTTTAGAATAAGGATTTATCTGTAGGAAACGTTTTTAATTTTTTCTGTGTCGGGTATTTACAAAATAGGAATATTCGGATATTTTCTTTTACGCCAAGTAATGCGTAATCATTTTGTCGATGTAGGATGAGACAGAATAGAAAATAGTTATATATCATTGCGTGATAAATAGTGAATCTTAGTCATGAAAACATTGTGAGTTATTTTTAATATTCCTTATGTAATGCTTAGAAAACCTGAACGACCACCATCTTTCAATCTTTATCGGTGGTAGACCCCTCTTTAACCTACGTTTTGCAGATGACATTGACCTCATAGCATGTATTACCAGTGATCTCCAGGACTTGACCAACTAACCTGTTGAAACATTAGGAGCATATGAAATGGAGATCAGCTTGTAGAAATCCAAAGTAAGGGTGAATAACACAAACAGTAACACTTGTTTCAACATTACCATGAACATATATTCTCTGAAGGAAGTGTCCAGTTTTAAATACTTGAGAGCAATCTTGTCTAAAGCTGGTACCAGCAACTCGGAAATCCGCATATGGATTGCCACAGCCATGGCAGCGATGATCAAATTAGCAAGAATATGGAAGAGCAAAATCAGTTTTCAAACGAAGTACAGACTGTACAAATCACTGATAGTCTCCATTCTTCTATATGGATGTGAAACGTGGACACTGTTGGCAGAAACAGAGAGAAGGATCCAAGCGTTTGGGAACAAATGCATGAGAAAATTCCTTGGCATCTTCTATTCGGAACATATCACCAATGAGTTTATTGGAAAAAGGGATCGAAATTTTTGTGGGACATCAGGGACCTTTTTTCGCCACTCTCAAACGGAGGAAAATGGCATGGCTTCGACACGTTACAAGGAACGGTAACCTGTGCATGATCATCATGCAATCATCGTTGAAGGTGGATGTGAGAGACGACGCCAACCCACAAAATCGTTGGGCAATTTCAAACAATTGACAAATCTGACTATACAAGAATTGCTGCTTGCTACCTCTGATAGACGCTTTGTAGAAGAGATTTAATGTTTCTTTTGCATTCGTCCCCACCCTAAGATTACAAAAGTCAAGGGGATGAAAACTGTCATCGGAGTTATTTTTCGTAAAAAAAAAACAATATAAAAGGGTCAAAGTTCAAAATAAAACCAGGAATTTAATTTTCATCTAGTCATGGCGAAGTACAAGTTATAAGTTAATAATCTTGTAGATAAAGAATTGAAAAAAAAATTGTGTTACAGTTTTTTGTTAATCTGCAAGAAAATAATATGGATTCATTAAAATTCTGCTAGTAACATTTTAACTAACAAAAATTTTACCAAAAGTATTTGCAGAAACAAAAAAGAGAGTATTTCCTTTTCACACATCCTTATACACTTTATTTTTTTCCAGGTTGTATATTAAACTTTGCCTTGTTTTTCTTCTGTGTACCGTGTGACTTCAAGGCCTTAGCGATTTGACGCTCCACAAATTCCTCTCATTTGAAGAACTAAGTAAATTTAGCCTTTTTCCTATATCAACATTCTGTAATCCATTTACACAAACTTGTTAGATAGAATATTTGTGGCTTTCCTGAGTGACTCTGTATGTCCTGTGTGTGCCAAATTCTCCAAGCCGTTTTTCCTCATTATATGCACGTGTAATATCAACTTTCTCTCCCTGATGTTAATTAAAATTGTCTTTTTTCCATTTTCTCTAAATTTTCGTCGCCGTCGAAATTAAGAAAATATTTATATCCGAATCAAATCGAAATTAACCTTGTCTCGAACCAAATCGAAATTAACTTTGTCTCGAATCAAATCGAAATTAACTTTGTCTCGAATCAAATCGAAATTAACTTTGTCTCGAACCAAATCGAAATTAACTTTATCTCGAACCAAATCGAATTTAACTTTGTCTCGAACCAAATCTAAATTAACTTTGTCTCGAATCAAATCGAAATTAACTTTGTCTCGAACCAAATTTTAACTTTGTCTCGAACCAAATCGAAATTAACTTTGTCTCTCAAATCAAATTAACTTTGTCTCGAAATTAACTTTGTCTCGAATCAAATCTAAATTAACTTTGTCTCGAACCAAATCGAAATTAACTTTGTCTCGAATCAAATCGAAATTAACTTTGTCTCGAATCAAATCTAAATTAACTTTGTCTCGAATCAAATCTAAATTAACTTTGTCTCGAATCAAATCGAAATTAACTTTGTCTCGAATCAAATCGAATCAAAAATCGAAATTAACTTTGTCTCGAATCAAATCTAAATTAACTTTGTCTCGAATCAAATCGAAATTAACTTTGTCTCGAATCAAATCGAAATTAACTTTGTCTCGAATCAAATCTAAATTAACTTTGTCTCGAATCAAATCTAAATTAACTTTGTCTCGAATCAAATCTAAATTAACTTTGTCTCGAATCAAATCGAAATTAACTTTGTCTCGAATCAAATCGAAATTAACTTTCAAATCGAAATCTTTGTCTCGAGTCAAATCTAAATTAACTTTGTCTCGAATCAAATCTAAATTAACTTTGTCTCGAATCAAATCTAAATTAACTTTGTCTCGAACCAAATCGAAATTAACTTTGTCTCGAATCAAATCGAAATTAACTTTGTCTCGAACCAAATCTAAATTAACTTTGTCTCGAACCAAATCGAGATTAACTTCAGAAAATGCGATTTTCGTTAAACGGTTGAAATTTTGATATTCACTCTAATTTTATTGTTGTAAAAATTAAGTTTTAAGTAATGTCAACACAGTTTTAAAGTTTTCTCTATTATTTATTTCATAGATGTTTGGTTTGTTGATATTGTTTAGCGACATCTCAGCCACTATGTGTTATTTAATTTCGAAAAATGAATAATTTGTGTACAATTTTATGACTAGTACGTATATTTTGAACACAATTTCATGCTTTCAACTACAGATAGCTTGCACAATTGTATACTCTCAAGTAAATGTTTTTCTGTTTTTTTTTAGATATATAGGTTAGAGATGATCTATTGTAGGTGTTATATGTTTTTGGTATAAAATTATTTCTTTAAGGTAGGACATTATACTGACTGATTCTCTATTTTCAAATAATTTTCTCATGTTTGATTTTTTGTAGTTTGCTAAGGGAATACATTCAGTTAAAAAAATGTTTCCTCTTTAGTGCAGCATGGCATGTTATACATGTTTGTTGCTCTTCACTCATCAACAATTATGAATGGGTGTTGTATTGTTAGTTTATATTCAGCTCTTTCATAGATCATAACATTTTTAAGATAAAGGCATGTAATACTGCTATTTATAAGACTTATCCGATTAATATATGATTTCGTTATTTCAGTTTATCCGTGTTCTTATTAGATTACTATTGAAACCATTTGGGACTCTTAAAAGTTAAGAGAAAGAATACAAATAAACTAGTTGAAATATAATTTCTAAAAAGATAATGTTAAAATAAAGTTTTAAAACATCCAACGTTCACCCCCTTAACGTGAATTGGGTTTTATATATCGCTAATGTAGAAGTTGTTATTGTGAAAAAAAAATTCTTTATTTGATGAGACATTTTTTGCCAGCAGGACATGTCAAAGTAGAATACTTCTGTTCAAAATTGACTGATACTTATATAGATACAAAGATTATATATATATATATATATATATATATAGATATATATATATATATATATATATATATATATATATATATATATATATATATATATATATATATATATATATATATAGCCATAGATAAATAGATATTGAATAAAACGTATATTCGTAAGGGTATGATTCTATATAAAATAATATAAATAAGCACTTTTATAGTCTATCAATTTTGCTTGAAGGCTTTTAACATTTAAAAAATATTCTCTTATATGTTTTTCTTTCTTGCTAAATATTTCAGACCGATGAATTATAGTCTAAAAAGAAATACAAAACTCTCTAAATAAAATGCTAAAAGACATTTAATATTTTTCAAAAGTTTGTACTGACTGCACTTAATGTTATAGACATGAGTGATTGCACACAGGTTACAAATCGATAAGTCAATAAATACCCAAGCAAAAAAAAAAAAACAGTCAGAATAATCCCTGACATATACATACAGAGCAATTTCTTATCTCAAATATTTCATTGTCTGACGTTAATTTGAATCAGATGCGCTGTTTAAACAATCTCTTTAAAAATATTTTGCATCTTCAATAGTGCATCTAAACTATTATCAACATAACAGAATTGCATAAATATCCTTTTAAGGTTTTATTCTTTTATGTTTACTTCTAATTAGCCAATGATGTGGCAGTAATTTACTGAATATAGGCCTTTGTACATTGTGATGGCGAATAGATTAATTATATTACATGAATTAATATGGGATATATATTACTTAAATGAGGTTTTTAAGGTTGCAGTGTTTTTACTGGGAAACAAGAGCGTGCTATTTATTCTTCAAAAATTGACGATCTTTTATTTTAACGCACAAATGTATGTAGGGTCTACTGAATATTGACAAACAAAATAAAACATTCCTCTGATTTGCAGTTCCCACCCCTTGCTGAAGAAAAACCTCTGATAAGAAGGACCGCACATCCTCAAGTTGAAATAAATGTATCTGAAGCTCAAATAACCTCGGTTTACAACGGATATATAATAGAGAGCGTCTCTAAAACACACCGAGATTTGAAGTAGCTGAACACAACGATTGATGGCACATAGCAGATGCGAGCAAGAAACTGAAGCTTCAGTTTACTTAGACTCATAAATTTTGACAATAGAAAATTGGTCAAAGTTTGGCATGTCTGAGGAGTTGCAATTTGCACCTCGACGTGGTGTAATGAATAGCAAGCTTGTCTCGCTAGAAACATTGCAACTGTGTAGTGAGTTCAATCCTCACTGGATGTCCCACGCTTTCGGCGTTGTGCCACATCGAAGCTGCAGCTTAGAAATTATTTGATGGCATCTCAACGAGGTGTAATGACTAGCAAGTTGATAGAACTTGATAGAACAATTACGACTGAGTAGTGAGTTCAATTCTCACTGGGTACCTCATACTTTCGGCCTTGTGCCAAATCTAAACTAAGTTCAGAAAATCACCTTGTCTGCAGTTGGAGATTCGTCTCCAGCAGTGTTGTTCAAGCTCTCTGCCTCCGGGCAGAGAGGATACGCAGACGAGGCTATGTCGAAGGGCAGAGTATCATTTAGGGAAACAGCTACCCGATCCCGTTTTATATGGGGTCTACGGGGAATTTTTGGCCGAGCCTATGTAATACTAGAAATAATTTCAATGCCACGGCCTATCTAGGAATTGCGGCTGACCACGTATCTCAATTTATAACCACTAGCCACATATCCTCGTGGTGGATTTTTTCATAGAACAAACAACTATCGTTTCCAGGCATAGATCAACTTTTGAATGCAGTCAAAATAGAGATTCAAATCCTGGATATGCAAACAAAACATCCAGATGATTTACAAGGGAACATGGACATAACGTTAGAATGAGTGCTTCAAGAAAATCGCTGAGTCTATCCCATTAGTACCAGAGGCAACCAGGAATCCACCACAGTATTATAATAGTGTATCTAAGAAAAAAAAAACTACTATTGTGTGTATAATGAATTCTTCATTCTGTTTGCCTATTTTTTGATAATTAAATCAAAAATTAAAGATTGATACAAATATATTCAATATTTTTAAGAAAGGTGAATTTGCTATTCGATGTCGAAAAAGCGTTTATCACTTTCTAGAAATACTCTGCATTTATATTTTGAATTTAAAGCACAATGTTCCCCTGTATACCATCCGAGTTTGATAGCGATTAATAAGTGATTGCCAAAGTGGCCATTTCCGGTCCGCTTTGGAACGTTTAATTGATCTAAAGGGTAGTGAGAAAAAGGTGAGCATTCAGAGTATGGCAGTGACAAAGCTATAGATCACACAAACATTGTATCTGAAGTGTATGTTGCTTTCATTTTACAGAGTATCTGATTTATATAAGTATTATGGGAAATACTAAGATACTCATTTGACATGCAATGCAAGCACAAAGAAAATCCAGTCAAATGCAGACTATATATGTAATACTCTTGGTCATTGCCACGGTAAAACAGAAAAAGGTTTGGTTTCGTTTGGTTTGGTTTATTTTGTTTTATGGGCTATTTAATGCCGACAACATTTTTAGGATGGATTCGTATGAATAGAATATGTATTCTTTGGTTTCGATTGGTTTGATTTATTTTGTTTTATGGCATATCAACCTCAATGGGTTATTTAATGCTGACAATAATTTTTATTGCTGGTAATATTTTGTTTTGTCAAAAAACTATTTCTGGTAATATATTTCCTTCAAAATTGTATTGCTGGTAATATTTATTTTCAAAAAAGTAATGGTGGTAATAGTTAACTATTTACCCATAACTGGGACCCTAACAGGTGCTATCTCCCCGGGTCAGGGTGGATATAATTAAGTTTTATTACGTTTTGAGGAAATGGCATATTGAATGTCCTTGGGATAATAAGGGTTAATACATAAAATCCGTTTAAAGGCTGACGATTCACATATAAACGAAACCTGAATTTGTGCGTTGGGGTTTTCAAAAATGCAAAATGACCCAGACTCAGAGTAATGATTGACATGGTTTCTACACAGAAAAATGCAAGCTGTAAAACGGAAACTTAATTTTCGTAAACAATGAATTTTGAATTGATTTCTCCTGCATTAAAGTTGAGTTGAAATACCCGGAGGGCAGGGATGAGCCACCCTCGCTCACTTAGCAGATTTAGTGAGAGATAATAATAAGAGAAAGTTGAAGAAGGAAATTCCACAGATTTATGAAGTAAGCTGACAACAAAAGGAAATCCTCCCAATGCACCATGCTCCGCACCAGTTTGAGCGAATGTCAATATATACGAATGCGCGAGGTGAATTCGTCAGATGCAGACAGAAGATAGATGGCAGAGAGAATGCTCCCGCCACCGGTCATGATACACCCCGCGTGATTAGCTGTCAAAGAGAACCCGCAACTTCAGCCTTGTGATGAACTTTACCAAAAGAGCAAACCAAACTACACAAAGTCAACAACAATATCACTTCCGATTTAGCTGCGGGTTGGGCTGATTACTTAGCATGTGAACTCTGATATAAACAAAATATTGCACGAAAAACTGATATAAAAGCAGTATTTACTTTTGGTCAATTTATTCGAGGGTTATTTTTCCCTGTATGTCTTCGCTTTTTTTTTGGACCAGTCCGACACGACGATTCGATCTTGGCTGCTTTATGATCAAACTTAAATCACAACGTGAGATAGGGCAGGTCTGAGATCGAAGCGATATTCATCGATCAGCGACTGCATTAGAAGTCTTGGACGACCGAGGAGAGTCTTGTACGATTATATACATTGGGTTTTGGGGGATTATGTCTATACATTTGTGGTGTTATTAGATTCAAGTATTCGTACGCAAGTGCGTGTCAAGCGAAATATGCTTGGGATCCATTGTATATCATGAAGACCTTGCTTGTGAATACTTAAAGGTTAATTCTTATACGGTATATGGTTAATATACATGAAATATGCAGATCAGTAGTTTTGATACTTGTAATGGTAGGTAGAGCCGGCATAGATTCATGAGAGAAATAGAAATTCGCTGTACACTATTTACATTATTCGGACTATTGTTCTCATCTTCGTCGCCATATTGATTACAACGTTTCAGCCGTTGTACGCTCCGGCCTTCCTCAGGTGGTTGGAATGTCGAACTGAACCGTTTATTTCGCTCACTGGGGTAGACTTTTCTAGTTCTACGTGCCATGTTCAAACCAACTGAAGAAGTCCGGAGCGTATTACGGCCGAAACGTTTTAATAAATATGGCGACAAAGATGAGGATAATAGTCTGAATAATGTAAATAATGTACATAATACTTCATCTCAGAAATATAGACAGATACAGAAATTCGCTGTTTTTGTACCTACACATAATCATAATTTAGTGTTTCAGTAATTTAAAATAATTCAGAAAGCAATAAATGAATGTACCATTGTGGTGAATTCTACCTGAGAGTATAGATAAACCATTTAATAAGGTCCTTATTACTTTTGTTTGTTATGACTATAAATATGCGGTTTGTAATTTGATTTAGTCTATCCCGATAGTTGTGATTTACACAGACCTAGTCATCGAACACTCTTAATCCAGAACGTTCGCTATGATTTTGAAGAATTATTCCGGCGAAGTAGCACGCCACTCAAATCATACTTGAATGACACGCAAGTAATCCAAGACCAATCAGAAAAATCTAGTTGCTGTATTCTCTTACATGTTTGCCAGAGTTTCCCCCATTTCACAATGTATAGAACATATTTCAAATATTTGTAAAATGCCTGCATTCAGGCCCAGGAAACACAAACAATTATCAACTGCCTTGTAACCTATCCGGATAAAGATACCCACTAATTATTTCAGATCCTCTTAGATAATATAGCACCACGGACAACCGGTACACATGAAGTCACCTTGGAATAGCAGAATGTAGACAAAGGAATTCTTCCTACAATACATACACCATATTGGTTTTTGAAAATGATTGGGATGGCCTGAAGTAATTAAACTAAAAATTAATAGAGCATTAAATTCGGACAATTTGTCAACTATTTTGTATACAATACTGAACACGTTGTTGGAAAAATACAATAAAATATTAAATAGAACGACGTTTTCGATTCTTTTAAATCAGATCTCTTTGAATGAATATTTGCTGCCTAAATAAAACTTAGATAGTTCGATAGATGTACAATAGTATGTAGATAGCTAGATATACAATCTACAAAACCCATTGGAGATCGAATTTTACTTTCATCATGAGTGGTAATTGACATATATATTGCGATGGATAAATTATCGTCTAATTAAGCAAAAATGAAAATATAACTGAAATCTCAAGATTTATTTACAGATATATTTACCAAAATTAAACAAACATATCTTGAAATACTAAAGATTAAATTCATTCAATAAAATCGCAATTCACTTCATCCACGTCAGGCAGACGACTTCGGAATCTCCTGCAACTCATTTTAATGGTCTTCTTGTTTAAGTTGGTGGATGCTCCCATAATCCTCACAAATAATAATCAAAGGAGAATAGAGTCGGGTGAGTTAGATGGCCAAATGTAAGGATTGATGTGGTTGCAGAATTTGCATGATAGCCACGACTGGTTTCTCCTGCTTGTGTGGAATGGTGCAGAATCATGTTGCCAGACGTATTGTTTCCAGCAGCAACACTCCTTACCCAGGGCAGCACTTGCTCATCAATGCAATTGATGTAGGCCTCCGTGTTGAGTCTGAGGCCCACACCAAAAATTCAGGAGTTATTTTCTTAACAGAATAATCAGAGTGAGATTTTCGAGCTATCTTACCTCCGTAATCACCTTTAGACCCACCCATCCATGTCTGAATCCTGTGCACTGCCCTCAGATTGACACTCAAACACTGTAATATATACATGTTGGAGCTTCCAGTGCGAATGTCAAGCTGTCCAGCATGCTGTTTCCAAATTTCTGGCGGAGCAAATTGCGCCATGTTGATCTTTAGCTTACAGATGGAGTGCAATGTAACCGACTATATTGAAATCAAAAACAAATAATGCGCACCCTCTCAATTAAAAATATAAAATGGCGACAATTTGCACATCGCATTATGTATAATAATTTCACCGTAAGAAAGGCAGGAATGCCACTAGTACGAAGTGGAATACAGGGAGTGAAATTGTGTGAAAAAGAGTATAGGGACAATATATGAAAGTAATGCAAGAAGATAGAAGATGGCGATTGACTTTACATTTAATTTTTTGAAGATTGTATTTATCAGGGAAGAAAAAAATGTAAGGAGATCTACAACCGTTAAATGCTAGAAAAGAAATTCTTGAGTTGAAGTGTCGGTTCCATTCACCTAATTCAACAGTAAAAAGGAGAAATCTAGGTGCCAATCAAGTGACACTTATAGTCACACAGTCGGGGCTCCAGGGGAAAAAAAAAAAGAAAAAAAAATCATCAGAGCGGTTCTACGAACCTACAGAGGGAAGCCACGTCAATGTCGGTGAGAAAGTGACTGAAGTCGAGATGCCAAGTCAGAATCGATGATATTACAGATCATTCTTTGGATTTTGTCAAGAAACTCGAGATTAAAAACAGCACCACCAAAAGTAGATATTGCAGCGGTAATTAATGCACGGGCGAATGGTAGATTTATCAGTGTCCAAGATGGATTCACATGAAATACATTTTCTGGCACAACACAGTGACCCAACATTCCTTTCAATAGATACAGATTTTGATTCGATGTAGTCGTTCCACTTCAAGTCAGTTGAAAACGTGAGGACATGAAGGCGCAGAGTGTTGCTCGGTAGGAATCTATCGTCAGCTGATGGCAGGTAGAAAAGTTTCTCTACGGTGTTTGAATGAGAGAAGTTTTTTTTTTTAGAGGCCTTAAGACTTACAAACCTTTTCCTGTTGCAGTTAACCACTGATTGGAGGATTGTCTATCTCTCTCTCTCTCTCTCTCTCTCTCTATATATATATATATATATATATATATATATATATATATATATATATATATATAATGTATTTAATGTGTGCACATTACAACATAAGCATTTATATATATATATATATATATATATATATATATATATATATATATATATAACTATTACAACAAATATCTCTTCTTTTATTACACTTTTCTCTTGGAACTATTATATCATATATATATATATATATATGTGTGTGTGTGAATGTCTATATATGTATATATATGCGTGTGTCTGTGCGTGCGTATTCTTGTGTGTATATATATATAAAGCATAATATATATATATATTTATTAAAATAATCCACATTACAACCAAAATCATTTGCGGTTTCTCTCTTCTTTTTAATATAAACGCTTTTCTTTCGTTGTAACCTCTTCCCTCTCTCTTTCTCCCCTCTCTCTCCGCTCTTTCTCTCTCTCTCTCTCTCTCTATATATATATATGTGTGTGTGTGTGTGTGTGTGTGTGTGTGTGTGTAGATAGATAGATAGATATAGATAGTTATACATAGAGATATATTTTACTGTAGTGTATTCAGTGTTGTAAATAGAATGTCTAGAGATACAGATAGTATAATCATCAGCATTGCATCGTGACTCTCAAATTTCATGCGATCTTCAGGCAAAACTGAAGATACTATTGATTTATGAAAAATGAGATTCGCCCCGCAGTGTTTACCCCTATGTCTAGACTGTCTTCTCTACTTTCACACAATATATATATATATATATATATATATATATTGGGCGGCATATATTCTGATGTATTTGTTGAATAACATCTTTCTGCTATAATACATTGTTACATAATAAATTTAAATGAACATTTCAAATAGCATATATACGAGGGAGAAATGTCGTAATTTTAACTCAATCAATTTTTAAAATAAAACAAAAGAAAGTGTAGACATTTTGTGCAAGACGTTTCCGAACAGAAAAATTAGCGTAATTCCATTGTCAATATAATTAACAAGGTTTGGAAGCTGAATTTAAATTGATAGTAATCACTCATAAAAAATATAAATGAATATGAAATAGCCTCGACGATGATATAACAAATTGCCATCAATGACTGTGTCAGTTGCAATTTAGTCACTACCAAAAGCATTTATTTAATTTTTTTTTCATTAGACTGTAGTGATTATCCATGCACAGGTTAGATGTGGCACAAGGCCGAAAGTAGTAGGAACCCAGTGAGGATCGAACGCTCTACTCAGTCGTAATTGTTCTAATGGGATAAGCTTGCTAACCTTTACGCCGCCTCGAGTTCCCTTTATCAAGACTCCATATATAATGATTATTATTTTGTTATTTCTAAGTTGCCTCCGGCAAAAAAAAATGAAACATCCAATAGTTACACTTGGAAAAGTTTTATATCTTTTTTCAAATATCTGACTTTATTGTTTAATTTAGATTTTCTCTTTAACAGATAACGTGGAGAATCTGTTAGGAAGCGTAGAATTTTGAAAGAAATCGAAAAGCAGAAGAATTAAATTGTGAATCTGGTTGAAAATTCTGTACACTTTTATCGTTTTATTTTTTTTACTTTGCAAACATAATGTCATCATTGAAATTTTTATGACGAACATTCACGGCATTCAAAATGAATAGTATAAATCTGTTCAGTTAAATTAAAATCAGTCAAATGTTATAAAGATGGCCTCAACTGGGTCAGCTTTATTTATTCCCCATGACCGTAAATATTTTTTACTTTCCCTCTCCCTCTTTATCCTGTCGTAGGGCAGAATAAGGCGGCCTTTCTTTTTTGAGGTTTGGACGGGTCCTACTAACATCAGCTATCCTTTGTTTGTTTTGATATTTAGTTTGTTTTTTGTTTCATCCCCTCACTTTACATTTTCAATCATTAGATTTTGTATGCATGAAATATAGTCTGACCATATCGTAAACAATGAAACGCGTCCCAAGAAATTTTTTTTTCAGTTTCTTATACATTTTCACAAATATTTTCCTGATATGTGAAAGCATATATCCTGATCTCGTGTGATATATATATATATATATATATATATATATATATATATATATATATATATATGAGATGAGATAAATATATATATATATATATATATATATATATATAAAATATAAGAAAAATATATATATATAGATACATAAATGAGATAAGATAAATATATATATATATATATGAGATATGATATCTATATATATATGAGATAAGATAAATATATATATATATATATGTGATAAGATAAATAAATATATACATACATATATATATGAGATAAGATAAATAAATATATACATATATATATATATGAGATAAACATATATATATATATATATATATATATGAGATAAGATAAATATATATATATATTTTTTCTTATCTCATATATATATATGAGATAAAAATCACCAAAATATATATATATATATATATGTATATATATGAATATATAAATATATATATATATATATATATATATATTATATTTGATTTCATAGATATTGATTTCCTGTCCAAGGAAAATTCGAATAATGCTTTCGAACACACATCTTCTCCGATTCTCGAAATATCAATCTCTGTTCAGTTTCATCTGCAAACAAAATAAAGACAAATTTTAGGTATGGATTTTTAATTTCAATGTATAGCTTGAATATATACATATGTGTGTGTGTGTGTGTGTGCGTGTGTTTGTGTGCGTGTGTGTGTGCGTGTACCTATGCTTCTGTGTATTCGTGCATACCTGTGTGTGTTTGTATGACGTATGACAGAAGATTCTGATTTGATTCAGGTTGGTTTTAAATTCAATAAACTTTCATTAAATTCTTCAGTTTTTCACAAATACCGTGCCAACATTAAGAAAAAAAATAGATTATGCAAAGTACTTTCTACCACTTCAACTAAAGATCTATAGAGATATATTTTAAACGTTATTTTTACAGAATGCACGTGTTTTAATTTATATCGCATAGTAAAGGAAAAATGTGCCTCCCGACAGTAATCGAGGCTCTGTTTTACTTTTTCCATCAGGAAAACAACTTGCAGAGTAGAATCTGGCCATTAACAATTACCCCTAGGAGACCAGCAAGAAATGGCAAGGTTCGCTTACGTACTTAAGTAATGTTCACCTCTCAATGGAATTAGAATCGATATCTGCTAGATTTATTTTAGTAATGCAAAGAAGAAAACAGTCAATTTTAAATGCATTTTTTATATCCGGCTTTATTTCCTGTCGCTACACGGTGGGCAGAACAATCTTCCACATATACCACCCAGAAACATCTCTTACTGCTTTAGCATTAAATCGGAGGTATTTCTGGAATGTCTATATTTTCAGTATATCTGCCGCATACTTTATTACTTACTTATAATGGCAATAATAATATCGTATAAAACAATTATATATATATATATATATATATATATATATATATATATATATATATATATATATATATAATGGACTTCGGTTTCGACGTATTAGGATCTGACAGCTTAGTTGATTCAGTTATGAAATTTTGTGCGATAATCTTAAGTGTCATTTAAGACCCGCTAGTGATTTACAAAGGAGGTCACATATGGAACAAATGAGGATTGTGTGATGAGATCGCTCTTAGACTGTCTGACCTTTTAGATCTTGCTCTCGCTTCTTGAAGATGATTCAGACAAGCATACTGAAAACTGCTGAGTCTACTAATACACGTTGATCTACATTCTACCCACTCCAAGGCTAAACGCTCAAGGTTATTATGTGGTATGTTCGCTGCTGACAAGTTGCTTTTTAGCTTATCTTTGTATCTTAGCCATGGGCGTCCTATATTCCTGTAGCCCTGATCTAACTGGCTGTACATTAGGATCTTGGGTATCCTGTCATCAGACATTCTCAAGACATGATCAGTCCACCGTAACTGAAACTGTATGAGAAAAGTCTCGATTCCTCCAATATTACACCTGTTAAACAGGTCTACGTTAGATGTCCTATCTTGAAGCTTAACTTCACAGATTGCGCGCAGACAATATATATATATATATATATATATATATATATATATATATATATATATATATATATATATTTACTACAAAAACAAGTATTACCTCGATTGAGTAGAGTCTATTTCTGGCTGGTCTGAAAGCAAACGTCTTCAGCTCTTATAAGTTAGTCTGGAAGAAGGGATTAGAATTTATTTTCAATATCAGTTCCCCTCCGAGAGACCCCTTGTTTATTAAAAGGGCATTGGGTTGGTGACTAGGGGAGGGGTTGAGGCATCTCATTACGGGGGAAGTAGTCTGGGGTATTAATTTATATTTAGAGCCTTTCGTTGTCTTTAACTAACTTTATAAATTAACTGATTTAAAATATGGTTTCTTCGCTACACAGGAATAACCATGTTTCAAAAACCCAAGCTAAAAACTTCAAATTTAATTATATAATTAAATTTATGCTTTAGTTGTGTTTCATCTTCAAGCGATGTTTGGCATAATTTATTTTGAAATTTACTGAGTTTTAAACGCACATATAAATTCATAATTTTCTTTTCTCAAGGATACAGAGAAATCAAATATTCAGACAGGGGCGGTAGCGTGTTCATTTGTATTAACTCTTGTTGTATCAATTATGAGTTACGTTCGAAAAAGAGGTTAAGTTTAGGGATGTTAGGGGTGTATTTTTCAACGAATTCTAACATACATTAAACACATGTCTTTTTTTATTATTATCGACAAAAAGGTTTTCGGCACGTTTTTTTCCGTCTTACTGTACTTTCTTTCTTTATATATATATATATATATATATATATATATATATATATATATATATATATATATAACCATACGTGCACACACGCCGGCATACATGCATATACGTATATTCTTATGAAATATTGAATATGTTTTTAGGACTACATTTCGTAATTAGTTGATTTAATTCCATCTTAGTTCATTTAATAATCATCAAAAGATCGCTGAATAAATTCAAAAAGAGGAAACAATAAAGACGAAAATAAATCAGGAGGTCACAAGAGCAATTTCAATTCGTGCTTATTTTACGCCGCTTAACAACGAAACATTTATAACGTTTAAATTACAGAAGAACCCCTCATATCCGAAATCACTCATATCCGTAGTCCCGCTTATCATGATATGACTTTGATGTGTATATTTCAACTCTTTGGGTGATACGTAACTGATATGAAATTTCTGGTTTTCTGTAAATTTATTTAGATATTTGCTTATGCCTATTTCACCCTGTTGGCTTGCGTTGGTGCAAATGATGTTGGGTATAAAAGGAAAAGAACAACTTTGGAGTTATCGCTAAAAGTGGAAATTGTAAACAGACGAGACGCTGGTGAAAATTCATTGTAACTAATGGCTGAGTTCAACATAGGAACGTCAGCATTGCCAGATATAAAATCTTCCAAAGAAACTAATATCCATCGTTCCCAGAGTCACAATGAACAAAGAAAGAAAAAAAAACTTGTTTATGATGGAACCTGGACTGAAATTCAAAAAGCTATTGAAAAGTTTGTCAGTTTTATGGAAAGAAAGCCCGTATTCAGCTATGACAATTGCAATAACGCACGCAGAGTTAAGATATGTCTTTTGTTTAAAAAACTTCAGGAAAAAATCAAAAAGAAATGCGGAAAATGTTAAGAATGACATTAGAAGGGAAAGAATCATTATGCAACAGCGATTAAAAAATCCTCGTTATATTATTTGTTTTGTATACGTGGCATATTTAATTTAATGAATTTTTATTTACATTACATAATTTATTTCTTTTTCCTTAAAATCAATTCCGTTATACTTCTCTAAGCATTAGCTTATTTTGTTTACTATAAAACATCGAAAATAAATGTAAAACCTCATTTCAGTTTTGTTATTTTAATCTAAATATAACCCCTCATATCCGGACTATGTAACCAATTCCTCATATCCGGAAGACCTTCTTAGTCTGGTTGTCAGGGATTTTACTGTAATACGAAATACTAGAGGATTACAAAATATTTATTCATTACATACAAATTACATTTTTCATTTTATTATAGATTTATCTGTCGAAATATCGTAAACATTTTTTTAGTTCTTCCATATTTCAGTATATCTTTGTGTCAAATGTATTTTAACGCCATTTTTAGCCGAAAGCATCAAGCTAAGGAATGTTGTTATGAAACAAATAGGAAGGATATAGCAGATGTATCAATGACTGCTGCCCTAAATAGAGTTCATCTCACATTTATAACAGACAGAATGTGAATTATAGTTCTATAAACTAAGTTATTTTATATTCGATACTTAATCCTCAATACTTGCACTGCACCAGAAATGTTTAATTAGCTTAAAATATGAACAAATCTACGTACTTAGACAAGAAACTTTCTTCTACTTGACAAAGTAACATAAATCTTGGTTGCTCTACTTTTCATCTCTGATGTCAAAATATCTGAAGGGAAATCGTTATAATTCCTTTCAGAGAAACATTTTTTACAGAAATATTCACCTTAGGATTTACATTTAAGAACATATTAATTTGTAGTTGTTTATATTTTTACAGAAATGAGAAGTTACAAAATTCGTCGTAATAACTAAAAATAAAAAAAAAAAGTTAAAATAAATATTTTATTTAATCTGCAATGCGTAATTGTTATTGCCAGATTTAAATTTTCTACTCATTGTATGATTAGTAATTTTTTTTAGCTATACAATAATTATTCCTTTTGGATTAGCGCTTATAATTGCCAAATGGTAAGAGCATAATTCTTGGGTGTTTCGCGAAAGTAATTATGGCAAACTAATTAACAGGTGATTATTGAGCATAATTAAAGTACGATTTGCTGAAAATGATTGATGAGTACACGTGCATATTATAATAAGATTTTAGTTCATTACGAAGTTGATAGTTTTTTTTTTTATTTTTAAGCTGTTTCTTCTAGTTTCCAGGTCTGCTCACCAAATTAGCTGTTTAAAATGATTATAAAAAAGACACGAATGTAATAATGACTATTTTCTCTGTTCAATGTGTGTTTTATCACAGTGAACTTTACTCTTTATTTATTCAACAAAGTAAAACTTTTTTTTTATGAAGCTTTTCAGATACGAATAATTTTGGTCGCTCAACAAAATGAAATAATTTATGATTTTATTCAGTTAGATAGAAGTTTTAAATTTCAAATAAATTTTAAAAATATGCTTGATATTAACGGTAATCTCTGATACTGTGTTTTCGATTAATCTATGTTACGTTAATACTATCTTTCTAGTGACGGAATTTGTAATGCGTTTGGTGGTTATAAATACGACCTTGGGCTACAAGATATTAACGAAGAGGGGAAAGAATGGACCGATTCCATGAAAGATAAAACTATAACAAAAATAATTGGAAATATATTTTACATACCTACATTTTTCATCGTATGAGTGAACTAGTGGCGTATATTTTACTTGAGCGTAAGTTCAAGTCGTGTTTATTTATCGGGGTGGAAACTAGAATCTGTGAATCGAATTCAAATTCCGACAGAGTCTACTGTGTTAATTTTTGCATAAATGCTCTGGGGGAGAGCATGGCTACAACAATTCTCTCTTAAATGAATTGTTAATCACTAGCATAGAGCAGCAACGAGTGTATATTCCAAATCATGCAGAAGGTAACAGGAAGACACACTATTCTCTTTCCCATGAAGTCATAGCATCTCATGCATAATATACTTAACAAAGTTAGAAGAGACAGTATCGCCCACAACATTGTAGGGACATGACATTTTAAACCGATCTTATATGGAAGCGTTAATGCGTAATTTCTTCAGAAATGAAATGAAAATAGAAAGCCCGATAAATGTAGACCTACCCCAAAATATTATGGTTAAAATATACATGAAGAAAAAGAATTGGAAAGTTAATATTGATAATAACGGTGATGAAGCATAATAAGAAAAAAGATTGTTATATATATATATATATATATATATATATATATATATATATATATATATATGTGTGTGTGTCTGTATATATATATATATATATATATATATATATATATATATATATATATATATATTTCAATACTTGTGTGCACGTGTATGTAAAAATATATATGTGTATATATATATATATATATATATATATATATATATATATATATATATATATATATATATATATATGTGTGTGTGTGTATATATATATATATATATATATTAAGTTTAAAATACAATTTATAAAATGACACATTTTTCTAAATTCCAAGTTAATAAATTGAATTTAATATTCCGTATAGGCAAAATGATTTGGTGTATTTCAAACAGAATTTAGAAAATTTTTTCCTCATCAGTAAAATCCATAAATCTGATCATATTAACAGATCTGCCAGAACAAAAAAAATTCATATGAAAAAAAATTACAAAAAAAGTAACTAAATAACTTTTCTTAAATGTTATTTGAGAAAAAATAGCAGATTTACGCATTAGTTAATTTCAGTTGAAATAAATATTATATTCATTCAACTTAAAATTTAGGAGAAATGATTTTCTATCTAACATAGCGGTATTTCTTTAGTAATTTATTGACAGCTTGATGCTTTTGAAATTTAAGTAATGTAAAAAAAGAAGAAATAAATTACTTTACAGATACAACGTGAAACAAATTATTGGGTTTTAAAGTCAAATAATAAACTTAAAAAAATAAAGAACATATTTTAAGCCATCTAATATTTTATTGAATGTTAGATACATTTTCATTGTAATATTAACTACGAAGACGCAATTTGAGAAAATTGCAATTAAATTTTAGGTTTTTTTTTTTTTTTTTTGATAATTTTGTGTATGGTCGTCCGTATTTTAAAAGTTGGACACAAGGTTTAATTTTAAAAGATATAAGAGTGAATAAATATTTCTAATTTAAATTTTATTAAAAAGATACCAA
>CAHIKZ030001534.1:337500-345000 GCA_903632075.3 Acanthosepion pharaonis | reverse complement strand
AAAAAATATAATTGTTTTTGCACAAAATCAATTTGAAAACACGATTAAGAGACATCGTGAAAATGGAAGGGGGACAACTCACATCGGGTTGTTTGTGTGTGTGGGCTCCTTTAAATATGGGATCGGATTTCCTATAATTTTCAGCCGATAAAACAAAACTTCACTTTCTTTTTTTTTTTTGGCAGGTAGTGTTTCTTATTCTCTTGCACACATTTTTCTTTATTTTTAACATTCAGAATGCTTTAATAATTTCATTTACAAGACAATTATTTATAATAAAATTCTATTCAATTGGGAGACTCATAACGATTAACAATGTTTTTGTTTGAGTTTTGGGTTTGACCAATTCGTAAAAAAAAAAAAAAAAAAAAAAATAATAATAATAATTAAGACATGCGTGTCCGTCAACCTTAAACAATAATCTAACGATCTCTACTGATTGTACGAATACAAACATCGGATAAATTCTTTATCTTTAGGGAAATATAATGAAATCTACACATACAAAACATACACAAGTCCTAACTAAAAATAATAACCGGAACGAGAAACTACTTTAAATACACATGGTGTCCAATTTTTTTACTGTATTCAATAAGTAAAAATCATAAATTGTAAAAGATTATTATTACAGAAAGGCTACTAAATGAATAAGATTTGTTAGATCATCATTAATAAACCTAAATAAAGTTAATATTTTTTTGTATTAGAAACAACGAGTGGAAAATATATTCAAATCAGAATTCTAATTATGAATCACCACAAGCAAAATATGCAATTTTTTTTACTGTATTCAATAAGTAAAAATCATAAATTGTAAAACTAAAAAAGATTACAGAAAGTCTACCTACATTTTTCAACCGATTTCAACAAAACTTCACTTTTTTTTTTTTTTTTTGTAGTGTTTCTTATTATCTTGCACACTTTTTTCTTTATTTTTACATTCAGAATGCTTTAAAAATTCCATTTACAAGACAATTTTTTATAAAATTATTCTATTCAATCTGGAGACTCATAACGATTGAAAACAATGTTTTTTCTTTGAGTTTGGGTTTGACCAATTCAAAAAAAAAAAAAAAAAAAAACTAATTAAGACATGCGTGTCCGTCAACCTTAAACAATAATCTTTGTCAATTTTATTTTTCAGTCTTTATGATGGTGGATACTTGATCTATCTCTTACTGTTATATCCCCGGGCAACGCCGGACTCTACTGCTAGTATATATATATATATATATATATATATATATATATATATATATATATATATATATCCAAAGCAATACACACAGATGCATGTTGTTCATAGAATCCAGTAAATCTACTTGTTTGCTATACTTCTCCGTTAATTATATACAACAGCTTTTTTCCACTAATATCACAAATATTATTTGTCGTAATACATTTTTAATCTGCGACCATAATTCAAATACCATCATCTGCTTGTAATCTGAACATAGCCATGCTTCCTTAAATATTAAAAGAGTTTACAGTTATTTTTGCTAAGAATTGTCATTCAGAGTTGTCCTCATCTTCATAAATAGATGCTATCCATAGTTAAAGAGCCCAATTTATACTGCTATTTAAACTATTGCTAGGAGGATAACAGATGGATTCAATGGGCAATATATATATATATATATATATATATATATATATATATATATATATATATATATTCATTCTTCCATGTGGCTTCCACAAAATCCTGTCTAATGTAATCTTTTTTTATATGTTATGCTTTGTTTTTCTCTGTTTCACTTTACATTCATTTTATCAAATTTTCCAATCCGGTTTTCCTAATTATATGACCTTCAAATTTTAACTGTCACTTTCTGGTGTCAAGTAAAAATCTCCTCTTAGTTATGGGTTAAACTTTGTGAGTATTTTGAATTTGAATCGCCAATTATTTTGCAGTTAACTCTTCGATTCTTATAAGCCTCCTGCTGTGTAGTTAAAATAATGCTTTCTTCTCATTTGCTTTATTCTGATTGTTGTTGTTGTTGTCAAGTTTTAGTGCATTTGAATAAAAATCTTCGCATATCACTTGTATTTTATATTACATTTTGTCTGACAAGGAGCCAATTGAATCGAAAATTACGAACACCCAACCTCAGACGCGTGTTTTAATGATAGAAATCTAGCCAGAAATTGAAAATTCACATCACAGGAACAATTGGCTCGAGAGAAACATTTATTGAGATTGTTAAAAATGATGCGTCGGTTTTCAGTTGTAACATTGCCGCCGTTTGTTATCGCGACCGGCACAATAAAAGGGCCAGCTTATTAATATTACGCCAGGCCTATGTCTACGTTGGTGTCATAAATTCGTCAACTGACAGCTTTTCGTAGAAAGGGGCTCCAAGCAGGAGGAGAAGATTGCTTAAGAAAAACTAAGAGGTGATTTAAAAAAAATGAAATAATAATTAAAGAGGAAGAGAAACAACGGATGGAACTGGATGAAAATTTTATATTCCTTCCCCTTAGTTTTCCTCATGAGATCTTATTGAATAAAATCTATTGTCAAAACACAGCGATCTAAAACTGCTACAAAGACAACGTAATAAAGTCTGTCTCGTTTTTTTTTTCGTGCGATTTACCGCGCATTTATAACAATCGTATCACTGAAGTTGATCATTGATATATAATATTGAGATGAGACATGTCAGTTTGAATAGAACATATTATTAATTGCCGATGAAAATGTATTATTGTATGTAGTGCCTTAAACAGATATATATATATATATATATATATATATATATAGTCTGTAGTTAAATTTTGACCTTTCGATCATTATAATGAATACTAACCAATATATACCTCCCTTTAATAGTTATAAATTTTGCTAACTAATATTTTGCTCAGGTACTTATTAATTGATACATATATAAAAATTACAGGGGGGGACGTGGTGTAATGGTTAGAAAGCTTGTCTTGCTAGATCAATTACGCCTGAGTAGTGAGTTCGATCCTCACTGGGTGCCTCATACTTTCGGCCTTGTGCCACATCTAAGCCGGGCTTATAAAATCACTATATAAAATGACAGGGATTTATCAGTATTGTAACGGCGCTGTCTATGTTTCTGAGACGAGGTATTATGTACACTATTTGCATAATTCGGACTACTATCCTCTTCTTAGTCGCCATATTTATTACAACTTTTTGGGACCAAAAGTGTGTGAGTTCAATACACGGTTAAGGCAGTGGAGAACTTGGAGAGGGGAATTAACAGGAGATAACTGATAACTGGCATTCATGAAACATGGCGCGTGAAACTAGAATATTCTACCCCAGTGAGAGAAGTAAAATATTCAGTTCGACATTCCAATCCTCTGAAGAAGTCCGGAGCGTACAAAGGCCGAAACGTTGTAATAAATATGGTGACAAAGATGAGAACAATAGTCCCAATAATGTAAATAGTGTAACGGGGCTATTGCAAATGCTTATCTTATATTCGCTCAATTGGAGATAACCCAACGAATTTTATCCATATTTCAAAAAAAAAATATTTCCTTTAATTTAGGCGTTATCTAAATTACTGATTCTTACCTTATTTTTTTTAAATCATGTCACTCCCAAGCAAGGCAATAAAGCCACTAAGATGCAAGCAGTTACTGAGTGTCATGGAATATGAAAAATAAAATTATGACAGCATGAAGGAGACGGAACATTACAAGAATTAGAATTAAGAAAACAATAGATAACGATTGCCATTCCATTTAAATTCTTGAATATCACAGTTGACAAGACGGAAGAGAGTTCCTCATGCGAGAAGTGCGATAGAAGTAACTAACATAAATCTTACAGTTACATCTAGCCATTTCAACTGTAAAATGATAAGATTTGGTGCCAATCCTTAATGTGCTTATATTTATAAAATCAAGGTACAATGGAACATAATCAGAGCAATTCCGTGCAAGTATTTATAAAGAAAGTGGCTGAAGGCGTGATGCCATGTCAGGACCAATAATATTGCATATTCTTTTTTTGCATTGTATCTTTCATGAAAGTGTTGCTCGTAGATCAAAGAATGTAAAAACAATGCCGTTTATTGTTACTGTGTTTCTGTTGATATTAATAATGTCATAATTTAAACATAATCATCCGATGCTTATATATATATCCAAACCAATACACACAGATGCATGTTGTTCATAGAATCCAGTAAATCTACTTGTTTGCTATATTTCTCCATTATATGCAATGGCTTTTTCCACTAATATCACAAATACTATTTGTCGTAATACATTTTTAATTTGCGACCATGATTAAAATACAATAATCTTCTTGCAATCAGAACATAACCGTGTTTTCTTGAATATTAAAAGTGTTTACAGTTGCTTTTGTTCAGACTTGGAATTCAGAGCTTTCCTCATCTTGATAATTAGATGCTATCCAAAGTTAAAGAGCCCAATTTATACTGCTATTTAAACTATTGCTAGGAGGATAACAGATGGATTCAATGGGCAAGAGGACCGAATAAACTAAACCGGACGTTGAACATGGATCATCGATTCCCATGAAAGTATTTTCTTTTAAATCAATGCATCCGAAGGAGGGCAATAGTCTCCCCAAGGCACAAAGGGTTACTGGGTGCGAAAGAGACTGAAAGGATTTTAGAAGGCACCTGAAACCCAATCATAAACAGGAAAAAGTACAAACCACTGTTTAAAAAAAATCGCAAAGGAATGCGAACACATCTACCCTATTGAGAAAAATATAGTAAATATAATTAAAAACAGAGATATTAGGAGTATCGAATTGAATTAGACCTTAGAAGGAACCGGAAACCCAATTGTAAACATCAGTCATAATCCGTTATGTTAATACCTATTTTGAAGAAATAACAGTAGAAACACCACTATCTTGTGAGCGCTGGCTGTAAATTAGACAAAAAATATTCACATTTCATTCGTCTTTCTGATGTTTCGGTCCGTTATCCTAATTATATAATTTTCCCTCTTATGGCCCCTCGACACAGCAATCAGCTACAATCAAACTGTAACGGATCGTCTACCCATTAACTTCGGCCACTGTCTTTTTTCTAACACATGTGCACATAATATTAAATTCTTTTACTTTTGCACGCAAAGAGAAAGAAACATTTTCCCTCATAGTTTTAGTGAAACATTGCATGTTAATACACAGATGCAAAACCTTTTAAAATACTGAAATTTATTCAGTCAATATCGTGTAATTTTAAATTTTTATGACTTGAAATTTTTCGTCTTGCAGATCTATGTTATTTAAATTTGCAGTATATATAAGGAGGCATAGATAGAGAGTAGAAATAAGTAAATAATCAGAACACTTGAATGTTTTCATTTTAGGAAAAAAAGATTGATTGATTCGATTGCTTCTTAATTTACGGTTTATTAACCCACCATTTGTTATTTAATTGGAAACATATCTTTTGAATTGTAAGAAGGGTCATTTAATATTGTATTAACAATCTTGTGAGAATATCAATGATTTTTACAGATTCACGTCCTAGTATTTAATCCATAGGTGGGAGAGGGAATGGATTCATATTTCTAAATATAAAAAGAGGACAAGAAAATAAACACTGCTTGGTGGCTGTCAGTTTCACGGTTTTTCTCTCTATTCACTTTTTCTCTTCTTCCGTTCTCATTTTCTCTCACATATATATATATATATATATATATATATATATATATATATATATACAGAGAGAGAAGAGAGAAAGAGACAGAGACAGAGACAGAGACAGAGATTAGTATTGCCACACCAGGATAAACTTTAATGAACTTTAAGTCAATAATGTTATAATATTAATTATAAAAGGATTCAAAATGTTATGATATTAATTATAAAAGGATTCAAAAGAGTCACAACAATTTGAGGTCCGATTTAATCAGCAGAGTTTAGTTGTATATCAGTATAAATGCCGATGTGAGATCGATAATGGGAGCAAGACTATCCAGCGATTAGAGGTTAGGATTATCCAGGGATTAGAGGTTAGGATTATCCAGCATGTTCCGGTCCAAAGACATGAGCAAGCTCAAGACTCGGCTATCAGCGAGCATTTATTGAATTCTGTTGCTTGCAAGACGGAGTAGACTATTCTCCTGAGTTCTACTCTGTCATACACAGGGCACGGACCAGACTATACTCGTGCAACTTGTTAATAATATACAATGTCCTGTCCTGTTTAGGCAGATAGAAGTAAACACAAGTTGGCCTTATTCGGGAAGCTGTTTGCCAATCCAGCGCCTAACTCGGAATTTTTTTTTCTATTTTGGTTCCCTCCGCTAGGTTTGATATATTTTAACACCAATGTTTGAAAATTATTTTTCTTTTCAACCACATAGTTTTACTTGCCGACGATATAATTCTTTTTCTGAAGATGTGTCGGCTGCAAGGTACCTAAAATTTTAATCGCTGTGATACTTTTGTATCATTTTTTTTATTAATTAAATATGATCTTCCTTTTTAACGATCATTTTATCCTAATGTGGCAATAATAATCTATTTAAGTATTTTCTGGATCGGCTTGGCCACAATTTCTTTAAAGATTCTCAATACTTTTATTCCATTGAGAGGAACGGTACGCTCCTCTCCGTATAAGACATTGTTTTTAATTATTGTTACAAAATTATATTCCTTGGAATATTGGTCGATGTATCTTAAGAATTAATTGTTGCAATACAAATAGTGTTGAGCGAACATTCCTTTGAGATGAAATTCTGTATATCTCTGGTGTACTCAACTCTGCGAGATCCCCGTATCAGGAAGTACGGGTAACCGTCAAATGCAAAGAATCTCTTCTTAAAAAGATTCGGTTTCCTAAATATCTGTCTAATTGTGACGTTTTTCTTGATAATAGAACCAGTGCCAGAAATTTAGCTTTTTTGAATTACTGGACTGAAAAGAAATTTGGTTCTTACGTCGCTACGAACAGACACATTATTAATCTATCCAATTATTGCTTGTCCGATTCTGATAAGTTTGTTCTGACCCGGGTTTTTTTTTGTATTCTCCCTAGGAAAATTGAGAAAATCGAAGTATTCAATGATTTTGAAATTCTCTTTTCTCAGTAAAATATCGGCCTATTTCTGAGCAGCCTTTTATTCGTCTGAAATACTTCGCTTATAATTCCGTTAACTCGTCTATCGATTCTCTTGTGTCCTCTTGGGAGAAGAACCATTTTCAAACGGCCAAATGTTTATGAACTGAGACAGATATATATATATATATATATATATATATATATATATATATATATATAATATATATATATATTAAAGGTGCAGGTGTGGTCATATTAGATTATTCTGATTATGTCGATAAAACGTTGTGTATCTTAAATGACAGTAGCAAATGTCGTAAATAAAATGACGTCACTCATGATGATACCTTGAAAACGGAAATCCGATTACAGAAGAGATTGTTAGAACTGCATAAGAAAAAGATTTTTGTCCAAGGAAATTTATAACAATATAGGTCCCGTTGGTTCCCAAATTCCTCGCATGTAT